>VWYI01038290.1:0-214668 GCA_013399455.1 Anthoscopus minutus | reverse complement strand
ACTGTGTTCGGCTAGTCTTACTGATTTTTAGATACACAGGGAGATGCTATTGCTTTCTTGTTCTTTTTTTTTAACAGTCAAATAGAGTTCATGGATAATTTTATCAACTTCGTCAATCAGGCATTGTCTTGAATTCTGCTTTAAGTGGAAAGGGTTTGTGTGTTTCTGACAGCCTTCTGACAGGAGGCAGTGTTTTGGTTTGGTTTTATTTGTTGCTGCCTTGAACAAGATCCATTCTTCATCAAAAACATCAAATCCTACTTCTGTCTAGGTGGATTTCCTATAAAGAGTCACACTAAATACAAAAGGAGAGCATGGGATCTTTTGTTCTGTGTTGTGTGAACTTTAAAGTAGAGACAGTTGCTGTTTCTGCAGAGTCTGGTATAGTATTGAGTTAGTACTGGGGGAAAAAATTTAAAAGCAAATTACCAGATATACATGATTCTAGTAATCATTAAGGAATCCAATGGTACCAGCAACCAGCAGTCTTCTTCGACTTTCCCAAGTGTTAAAAAAATAAAGTTTCTGTAATTCAGAGTGCATTTTGACTGAAGAGAAATGGCAAGAGTTGGTATTATGACTTCCCACCTCTTGACACTGAATTATTGCAATTAATTACTGGTTGGCATTATGTTTGAGGGCATGGTTCTCTTTTGCATGGATAATTTATAGTAGATAATTTATACAATGTGGATCTATTATTTTATAATAATCTGTATCTTTTAAATTAAGGGACTGCTGAAGCTGAACAATGGGAGCAATTCCATTTTACTTTGCATGCAGTCTTGGATAAGATAAAAGCCTGCATAAATGTAAATCGGAATTGTGGTTGTGTTTGGAGCCTGTTTTTGGAGGGGATTGGATTTTTTGTGATTGGTTTGTTTTGTTTTTCCCTGATGCTAACTTATTAGTAATTCAGACCTAAAGAAAATAAATCAATGCTTGCTGCGTGGCAGTTTTTGCATGTTAGGCTTAAATGAAACACTGATTTACAAAGTTTATTTCACAGCAGTCTTTGAACATTCTCTGTAGCCACAAGTTTTCTGGCAGCCCAGATATTTTCAGGTTTTGAGAGAACCACTAGTCCAGCAGAGCTTTTGGAGAGGCAGGCCTAGGGGGATGTATGTTTTGCTGAATATCCTTCCCTCATCTTTAGGTAAAGTTTGTGCAAAGTTCAAAGACTGCTTGAGATCAGCAGATCATTTCCTCTGATTTTCACACAGGGAGTCTGAGATGGTGATGACTCTGTATCCCTGTTGTGTATCATTTTCTTATCTATACAGAGGGAAAGGGCAGTTTTTAAAATAAGGGTGAAAAGCACTGCAGCTCAAATGTTAAACCTCATGAAGGTTGCTGCTATAAGCTCGATGGTTCTTCAGATCTCTTTTGAAGGTTGGCAAATGTAACCACATGCATTTTGTTGAATTGCAGCCAGGTTAGGTTGTTGGTATCCCTTTAGCTATGAATTCCTGAAGGCTAGATGTACCTTATAGAACAAATAAATGGTCTGATGAAAAGGCTCCAGGTTGAGAGAGCTGATCTCTTCAGCAACCTGAACGTGTGGGAGGTACTGTTATGGCCAAGGCATCAACTGATGCCTCATATAACAGCACAAAACTTCAACACACTTCAATGACAAATATGTAGCATGTCTCAAATGTCAGACTTGTGTAGGAATTATCCTGGTATTAAGACAGCTGAAATGTTTCCATATTAAATTACAAATAATTCTGTCTTTTGGATGTGCGAAGGAGTTGTGTGTTGTTCCTTTTGTGGAGCAATATTTTAAACAGAGAAATTTGAAAGTTCATCCATTGAAATAGTTGGTGTATTGTATTGGCTATATTTTTATTAGAATGCTGAAAATATCTGCTATTTAAACAAATGCTAGTCACTATGCAAGTCATGATGTTCCATGCCAGTGGAGCCTTTAAAAATCTCTATTCCCCAGAACTGTACTGAAATTCACTTCATCACAGCTCACACAAAATTCATCAAAACTGATCATTGGTGCCTTGTGTTTTTTGTTAGCTGTGGGCTTTTCTGGGGGGTGTCTCCCTGTTTCATTCAATTACGTCTCAGTGCATAATCCAGTTCATCCGTTCATTCTCTGTGTCAAGAAGGACAAAGGTGTTTCAGTTAATAAAATAGGTTAATTCAGTTCCTGGCTCTAGAAAATTCAGATTGATTAGGAAGTGTGAATTGCAACCTAGAAGGAAGAGTCATAATAAAACCTACATGAAAACTGTTCAGACGTGTTTTTCCTCAGAGTTGTATTCTATGATTTTAATTAGAAGGTGATATCACTTCTTCAGTCACTTATTAGAGCAGTAGACTGATCAAGAGGAAGATTCTGAACATGCTGCAGTCTGTTTCTGCCTTGGTGTAAGTGCTGACATAATTAGGAGCTGATCATCTATGCTGTGGTGTAGCCTATCTTCTTTGGCTTTATTTTCTCAAGTACTGTGAATCAGTTGGTATTGGTGGTTCTGAATTTCTTTTCTTCATAAAAATATGAATACCCTCAGTTGCCTTTAGGTTGATTGGAGATTGACTGGCTTCTGTTTGCTCTATGTTTTCATTAACATTGCTTTAATAGTAGTGGCAACATTAATGCTTTATAGCTGTCGAGGAATCTCAGAGAAGACGATTTTGTTGTATACTCTCTGTGTAATATGGTAGAGTTGGAGATAACAGTATTGTACAAAACAAGAACAGGAAAAATGTTTTCTTATCAAAGTGAGACTAGTTGTCATGTGTTGGAAAACAAACAAAAGCCTCCAGCTTGGAAAGGGCATTGAGCTTTTTCTTGTGTAAGTCTTTGCACACTGTGACTTGCTGCACACCGCTGTATCTAGGCTTTGGAAAAGCCTGCAAAATCTCCTTTAAGCCTACTGCATAGGTGCAAGAAATGCTTAAAATCTGAGAACAGTTTTAAGTGTTAGTAAAAATAGCTATGTATCTGTGTCTCTTGTTGCTGTCTCTGTTATGTCCCCACTGCATGTGCATTCTTATTAAGAGAGAATAACAAAGAGACTTTCCAGTGATCCTTTAAGTTCTAGTGGGACTGGATTCTGGTATCCTAAGGTAAGAGCTACCCTAGCTCATTCAGACAGGGAAGACAGCTTATTCTTTCTCTGTAAAGTTTTTTGTTAATGCACAGAGCTGTGCTTCTTGGGAGGACCAAAGGATCATGCTTTATTTTCTACCCTTTTTTAATGAGTTCTGCTTTTCTGGATAGTAAGTCATCAGCTGCTTACTGCAGCTTCTGGAGCTGATGAGCAGAAGTTTATTTTTTTACAGAAATGCTCTTCAGTTGTTGTGGTGATTTGGGTTTTTTTGTTTCCTATCACATTTTGCCTCAATGTATTTTTCTTCTAAGGCTCTAAATCCCATGTAACATATAATACAATCTGTAATAGCAGCCTTTAAGCAACTGTTATGTGGAGCGAAGAAGATACTGATTTATCTTAGCTAGAGAGAGGCTCAGTCAAAGTAAACTGAGCTAGCACATCTTTTAATGCATTGGTTACCACTGTGGAACTGAAACTGCTGAAATATTTCTTTTCTATTCTGTTAGATGTAATTCCTGGAAATGGTCACACTTGGGCTTCCAGCTAATGTTTAATTTCCCAAGCTAGACATTTATTCTACTTTTTGGAGGTGAACAAAATGTTCTGGTGTTATGAAAAAAGGATGTGTTTCTTAACCACTTCATTAAATATGTACTGTTGAAAGAAGAATAAGTTGAAAGTCAGTTTTTGGCGTGGAAGTAGGTGCAGAAAATGCTTTGAGTGTTCAAATAATTACTGTTTTTTGTTTGGCGGGGTTTGAAACTCAAGGGGAAATTTAGTCTGTAGTGAAATTCATCCAGTTTCTTGCATTGCTCAAAGTGAAGGTACCATTTATTTGTATTGTAACTTGTTTAACTGTCCTCTGAATTACTCCAGTATGACTGTCATGTGTTTCCAGATGTTAGAGAAGTGTCAGCCTAGTAGTGTTTTGGTGTGTGACACAGCTTTCTGTTCTTCTGCATTGCTTGATAGTTAACTTTAATTCTCTGTATTTTACAACGTTTCCTCCCAGAATAAATGTTGCTACTCCACCTTTTGAGATGCAAAAATGCGAAGTGGAAGAAGTGCATAGCAGAGCAATGAATGTCTTCTATGGTTTACCTAAAAGGCCTGGGACAGAGGTGGCATTTTAATGCAGTACAACTACTTTTGCTGTAAAATTTGTGATTAATAAAGTCTATGCAAAATGCTTTTAAAGAAGATTCAAAATGTCTTTGCTGTTTGTGAGTTTTTTAATTGTGTCACATCAGTGTCCTCTGAGACACTTGTGCTATGTTTTTAACAAATGGTCTCCTTCACTTCTGTGAGTCTAATGAATCCTGGAGCTGCACAGTGGGAGTCTTGACAGACTGGAAGTTGCATTAAACAGCTTTGGGTTTTTATTGAAAACATTGTCCTTGGTTCAAAGGAAAGGTAATTATTCTGCCCCGGAATGATAGCAGCCCCTCCTTTATTGACAGCACACCATCTGGTTGTGATAAATTACATGGTCCTGTCAAGGCTGCAGCTTTTTGGTAGCAATGGGTGACGTAAAAGCTTTATGTCCAGATGGTAGAAAATAAGAAATAAAGATTGTTTTTATAAATTACACACTTCCCTGTGTTCAGTGTTGTGGTTTAACCCCCAATGAGTCACAAAGTTTTTGGGGTTTTTTAATGACTTTTAGATACATCTCTAAAGGAAGATTTCAGACGGCCACGATGGTATATAGGATTTTTTAGGAACTAATTCTTGCTGCAAGGTAAATTCCACTAATCTTCTGAGTTAGAGCTTGAAAAAATGATGATAGAAATCTTGAGTATTTCAGGTGTAATTGGCACCATTTATTGTACTTTACCACCCAAAGACTGTTAGTATAGTTCTCACGTAGCAGTATGAGCAGTGCCGATTATTAAAGGGTTTTTCTCAAGAACTGGTTGTACTTAAACTTGTTTGTTGCTGTAGCTTCAGGGAGGTAGGTTCTTTTTCTGAAAGCTTGCCAAGCAGTCAGTGTACATCTATAAGTAAAAGTTCAGAGTGCTGTTAAGTAGTTTGGTAGTGAATTTGCTCTCCTGGCAGCTGCTACGTTTTCTTGCTGTGCTAGCCAAAGTATTACTTCTTCTTCTAACCTGTTTAATTTTATGATACCATTTAATGATATGATACATTCAGGCTTAGCTTTTGTGCCCTGACAAAAATAAACATCTGAGCCAATGGTGGTTATTAAACAGAAATATCTGCAGGAATCTTGGAGGGTAGAGGCAGTTTTGGTTCTGATAATATCTGAATTAGAACTGTAAGCAGGTTTAAATGTTTGCTTGTAGAACATACTGCATGTGATTTGCTATAGTGTATGATTTGTTGAGAATGTTGGCTGGTAACTACTTCCAGACTTTATTTCAGAACACAATTTTAGATTCTCTTGCCACACATTTCTGTTTACAGTTTAGAAATTTCTTCCATTTGTTGTTTTTATATGTTTTAAAAACATAATCACAGCACACTACGATGAAGCATTTTCTTGACAAATTCTTCTGGTATCTTTTGTGAGGCTAGTTGCTGCAGAGGAAAGTGTCATCAACTGACTCTGCAAAGCATTTCAGTCTTTTTTATTTGGGCTGAGGTAGCAATAATACCACTCATTGCTAGTTCTTGCTTACCTACTACTACTGTTTTTGGAGTTGGATCCTTGCAGTTATATTTGCACAATGTGGTATGAATAACATTTATCTTAGATGTAAAGAGGAAACACTTTGAACCTGGCATTTGCTATGCTTGTTATTTCTGTGGCTAGGCAGTTTGAACATGGATGTGGGGATTGGCCACAGGTTAAAATAACTGAAGCCAACTTGAGTTGTTACTAAAATTCAGTCAAGAATTCTATGTATCATGAGCAAAGTGCCCTGGCAAGTTTGACTCACTGTTTGGGTGCCAGGGTGCATAAGAAGCGGATGTGTATTATTCTGGGGTTTGGCAGCTTAGACCTTCACCTTTTGTGGGCAAAATGCCTCAGCAGCTTCAAGCTATTTAGGCTAATGCCTCACTTCTAATATGCACAGTTTTCAGATGCACAAAAGTTACCAAGTGTTCATTATTATTAGTCTCTCAAACCGACAGACTTGAAATTTTATCCTCTATTGTGGAAGTCAGCTTAAAGTACAAGGTAGAACTGAATGTATGTAATTGTAGTGTGTATTAATTAATTAATGTGTGTCTGGAAAATGGAAAAAATAGAAACCTCCACAGATGCTGAAGGATTCAATCTACAGCCTCGGAAAGAGCTTGGGTTAATGTAATGATAAAGATACAAAGACATTAAGTAGAGAAATTATAAACTTCTGTTCCTATAGTTGTAAGTAAGAACATGTGTTAAGTAAGAAATGATAAGACTGGGTAAGATAAAAGAGTTTTGAATTGTAATAGTGTGATTTATAGAGTAAGCTAAGGACTTAGAAGTTATAGAGATGTGTTATAGAGAAGTTATAGAGTGTGGCAGAATTTAGTAAAGGTGATAGGTTATTAAAGTCAAAACAAACTTAGCATCAGCTGTCCATTGGACCAAAATGCTATATATTGCTGTGTTAAGAAACTCATTACTATCATTAAGATAGTAATATCTTTGAGCTGTGGCTGACTTGTTGCTTCTCCTCTAAATCTCACACCTTTGAGACTGGTGTCTTATCTGAGAGATTTTAGCAATAAATCATCTTAAATAGCATCATCGTCCTATCCCTCGTTATTCATCTCAACAGTGTGTAATGTTTTCTGCACCTAGTAAATTTTAAGTCTTTGATAATTTTAGGATTTACTAAAGAGGGAAAGAGTTTCTGAAAACTCTATGAGAGTGCTCAAGCATTGGAACACGCTGCTCATGGGGGTTGTAGAGTCTCCATCTGTGATGACAGTCAAAACCCCAACTAGACACAGTTCTGGGCCACCTGCTCTAGGTGATGGAGGTGATGGTGCTTGAGCAGGCAGGTTGGACTGACAGATTTCAAGACATCTGTTAGAATCTAAAGAATTTGTGAAAAGTGAAAGTAGTGCCTTCCATGTCAGTAACAGCTCTTTTAGTGAAAAGAGGCGTTTTATATTTTATACTTGGGGCATTTTATATTTTTACACAGAGAATGTTAAATCTGCAGAGCTTCATTTACATTCCATCAAAGCCTCTTTCAGGGCCATAGGAAGGGTGCAGAGCATATGTTTCCAGAGTCATTGGCTGTGCAAGATGCATCCTGAAATGACCTCATTGTATTGACACTTACAATGATATCAGTTCCTGATGCTTCATAGATGATTTATGTTTGTTTGCTTATGCCAGTTCCAGCCTATGGTCAGAGAAGCTGACTTGTCCTCTGATGAGGTTCCTTCTGGTGGTCTTTAACAGGGCAATACAACCTATCAGCCCATCCTACTAGACCTGGCCAGGTGAGGATAATTCTAGCATCTCATTTCTTGGACAGACCCTAGATATATTACATACTCTTAGATCTGATTGAGCAGAATCACATCAGCAGATCATCAAAGCATTTGGAACCCCTGTCTGGAGTTGAATAATGCCCATGTGTACAACACTGTCATACTTAAAAAGGATGTGCTAATTGGTAAGCAGGCAAGACCCAAGGGTATATACTTACCTTGCTAAGTAGGCTGTTTTGTGTCATGTACAAGCTGTTACAAGTTCTGGAGTAGCTATTTGATTGCTGTTTTTCAAATTTACCCATTGTTTAGATAGGTCTCTAGCATCTGTCTTGGCCACTTCTGTCTTTAAAATGCTGTTTTCTCCATTCAGTCACACTGTTGTCCTGAAGTACCAAAGCAGTCCAATAAAGGTGTTTCCTTCAGTAAAAAAACTTCTCTAAGTCAAATTCCAATTTTCATTCCTGCTATACTTCCACACCTTCTAAGGGTGACAGTCAGTTTCTCTTCCCTTCTCTGAGTATTACTATTTCGCTGATCTTGCTGCAAAGGAATGACCGACAGCTTTTAGGGTTTTTTTAGTTTTTCCTCTTAATGATTGAGTTTCATCCAAATCTTCTTGAATTTTCTATTTATTCAAGCTTTATGCTTCAGGACTGAAACTTCCAATAATAGAGAGCAATCCAGTCTTGTTAAAGGCTTCAGTTTATCAGTGGCTGCAATCACTCCATGGCCTATTAGGATTGGTTACAGAAGTCCTCTCTAGGAGTGGAAGCACGCTCTGCTGAAATATTCTAACATAGCCCAAAATAACTTAAAAACATCTTCCAGACAGCTGCAGGTCCATTAATCTTACATTTCAGTCATAGCTTCATCAGAATCCCTGCCACTGGTACAGTATATGATAGTGATGCTGCAGTGGATAAAGTAGCCCTCTATTCATATATGTTTTAAAGACTTGGACTTGTTGTTGGCTAGTTGTAATGATAGGGACTGATTGGTGTCTTCTATCCTGATTTTTAGATCTACCTTTCTTAACACTTGGTATGTTATTTTCATGCATAATAACCTTCCTCTGAGTCCTTAGTAGGTTAGTGAATTCTGTATTTTAAGAGACTGTAAAGGCTGAACATCAGCATTGTCTCAGTCACATGGGGGAAGATGCAAGTTGCCATACAATTCTGCCAACTACAAAGGCAAAAAGTATAGAAGTTGGTTACTAATGATGTATGTGCACCCTGAAGATTAAACCTACATGCACACAAGATAATTAAAGAATTGGGTTATCAAAAAGTAATTTTCCTTCCACTTGAATGACTATGGATTAATAATTTCTAGGTTTCAGCTATCAACATTTCCAATGCAATTTACTCATTTTATGTATTTGCAATTATTACTGAATTTTTGGTATATGCTTGTTTTAGGAGCTAAGATTTGCCAGATTTGAGGCAGGATGAACTGTTAACCCTTTTTTTTTTTTCTGTAGGATCAGTAGAATTCTACTGGTTTGAGTATTTTTGCTGTAGAAAAGCAGACTCCTGTAGTTTGATAAATATTGTCTCAGTTTAAATCAATTGGTTTTAATACTGCCTTTACTAACTTCTCAATGTTTATTCATGCTGGTCTCTTTAGCACATGTATCTTATTTCAAAGTCTTTCTGCTCACTTGATGAAGCCTGCTGTTTGAGGAAAAAGATGACTAATCAAATAATTATAATACTATCGTGGCTGTGCACAGAGGAGCAGCCATTTTAGCTGATTTTATTACAGTGTCATTTTGTAATGTCTTTGTGTGCCCGTACTGCAAAAACCCTTTGATGTGAGCTAAGACTGTTGTGCTCACTGCTGTATGCATATTGTCACTGCTCTAGAGAAGTTTAAATGATACAGAGACCAGGGCAGTATGAAGAAATCAGACTTAGAGATACTATTTTATTTGCTATAGAAAGGTTCAGCAATGCTACTACTGTGATATTTGAAATGTATTTGCAGCCAGATCCTTCAAGTTCTTTTGTGATCACCAACACAGATATTCTATTAATAGAATAATAAACTGTGAAACATGTGCTATTTTGAACAATTAGTGGGATCCTCTGGCAAAGTGCTTCTGTTATGGTCTTTCTGTAGTTAAAGGGAGCTTATGTGAAAGATGGGGACAAACATTTTGGTAGGACCTCTTGCAGTAGGACAAGCGGCAATGGTTTTAAACTAAACAAAGGTAAATTCAGACTAGATAAAAGGGAGAAGTTGTTTTTTTTTGCAAGGGTTGTAGAACACAGGCTCAGGTTCCCTGGAGAAGTGGTGGATGCCCTATACCTGAAATCATTCCAGGCCAGGCTGGATTGGGCTCTAAGCAACCTTGTCTATTGTTAGGTGTCCCTGCTTATGGCAGCAGTGCTGGAACTAGATAATTTTTAAGGTCCCTTCTAACCCAAACTTTTCTGTGATTCTAACATATTCCAGCTTTCCAGTCACATTAAGCAACATGATTTCCTCTTGGTGACAACTGCATCTTTTTATGACAAAGTTCATGGGGAGAGCAGGCTGCCTTGGAGTTCTCTAAATGCAGCTGGTAGTTGCAAACAAAATCAGAAAGTGCAAATATAAAAATACTCCTCTGGGCTCTGGAATATGCCAAAGGCTTCAATTTCACCAGTGTATATAAACTCAGTGAATACACAATGCATGCACCCAACTGTTTTTTGGCATGCCTTTAAACTCCACTGGAGCTATTTAGTTTGATAGCAAATGCAATGACGGATACTTAATATTAGCATAAATTTTGTTTCTCTGAGACATTTTAATGCCAAGAATATCAGCCATAACTTTTTATTTTCTCTTTTTTCCATTCCTGGTTCTCTTTGGCTTTACCATTGCCAATTTTAAAAATCAGAGTTAGCTGTTTTCCTCTCTCCTTTAAAGGAGATTTTTACCATCACCTCTACAGTGGCTCCAGGCTGAGTACCCACATAATCCAGGCAAATCCCTTGCATACAGTGTTGTTAAAAGCCACAGGTATGGGGTTAACTTAGAATGGTCATGAACCAAGCATTTCACTGCTTCCCCTGAAATAAATTGTTGCTTATGCTGCTGCCATATGGCCAAGGAGCATGAGCTCGCAGTCTTTGGATTTCCTTGTCCACGCTTTCAAGTGTGCTGACTCTTAAACTGGTCTTCTTCCACCATGTTATTTGTAGTTTCTCTCCTGAGTGGTGAGCTTGGGAAGCATGCAGGTATGTCAGAAGAATAAATAACTTGACTCAACTGTCCCATTAGCATCTCCTGGGTGAATTAAGCACGGCCTTCCCATGCTGCAGTGCATCCCTTTTGTGGGGAGCACAGGCTGTGAGCAGGTACCGTGGCTGGGGACTCCTGGGGTGCAGCACTGGCCTCTAGTGGAAGGTGCCCAGCCCTTTTTGTGACCTTGGGCTTGAAATATACAGCCCATATTTGATTTAAAATCTTTGGCCCAAAAACTCTTCCTATTCCCAAATTTGCTTTAAACCTGGATTCCCCATCAGCTCTGCGAAAAAACCCAGTGAGTTGATTCTGTCTTCAGACTGGTTTGCTGATTACTACAGTTTGAGCTATTAAACAGTAATATAATAGCACTGAGTTAAAGAATTATTCTAATTTTTTAGGTTTCTCATTGTGCTTGGAGGTTTTCTTGGCATTTGCTGATATGAACTGGTTCTTTCTAATGTAAAAGGGAATACAGTATTCTGGTCCATACATTTTAATATATGTCTGTGCAATCTCAAATTACCTTGTATAATTGTATATAATACTTTACTGAAGATAGATAATGAAAATCTGCAGACAGCATCTGATGGGCAGAATGTAAAATTCTTACTACAAATAGAGGCAGTGAGGTAGTGTTCACAGAAGCAAGCTTGGAGGAAGCAGACTGAAATGTGGAGTCACCTTGTAGCTGGAACTTAAACAATGAGATAGGAAAAGTGTTCTGAAAGATAAGAAATCTTTAGGTGCTGTATAATAAAATTTAATTTACTATCTTTTATAGAGTGACCTCTCAGATGAAAGCAACAAAATTTTGCTTTATACCTTCATCTTGTTTATGAACTGTTGTAAATCATTTTTTTTAGGCTGACAGAGTAGGCTGCTGTAGGAGGTCAGCTCTCCCTTACTGTGTAGGTGAGCGATGCCTTTGGGTGGGTTGTGCAGGTGGATCACTGTTGATCCCTCTTTCTGCCTTGGGGTGGTGTGAGTTCGTGTCATGAGTCTACTTTCTGACAGATGATGTTACAAGCATCTTAAAACCAGCTTGAAATCAGCACATGCTTGGTTCTCAAACATCCATTACAGCATTTTTAACAGCATTGTGCTTCCCCTGTCTCTTACTGCAACTTTTCCTTAAAAGGTAAAAATTTTGGCATTTCATCACTGTTGAAGTGGAATTTTGTTTAGTGTTCATTTTTGGTTTAAAATCTCAGTCTACTTTCTCTGGTTTTGAGTTACTCACTGTAGCCCCCTAGGTACTTCTTTGCTTCTAATCTGACTCTTGCCTCCAGTCAGATATTCATAAGTTGTGCTTGCCCTTTCTGCTAGTTGGCAAATCCAAAAACATTTTCCTATTTTTTTTCATCAGGCAAATATTATTAGAAGTTATGCTTGACTTTAGCTTTTCAGGAGAAGCCTTCAAGAGGAGAGTTTTCTATATCTTCTATGAAAAACATGTTTATGGCAGTTAAAGGGTAGTAATGCTTTTATGTCTTCTCAAAAAAAAATGAAAAACATTGACTGTTGTGTTGGGTTTTTTTATGTTGAGGTATTTACAAGTACTATGTCCAGAAAACAGCTTGACTTATTATGTTAACATTGCAAAAGATCCTCATAAGCCCTTGGGAGGCAACTTAGCTTCTGAAAGCTTAGTGGAGAATCTGTTAAATCAGCAGAAGAATATTGAATTCCTGGTTGAGATTTGAAAAATGCTTGTTTCCAAAACAGAATATGCTGAATTATGTCTTTCACTGAAACGGCCAACCAAAAGATGGAAATGTAGGAATAATAAACACAATGAAAGTATAAGCCTTTGCAAAAACAAAGAGGTTTTAATGTGGAAAAATTTACAAGCTTGATTGTATAATAGCATCACTCTGACTTGAAGAAACAAACTTTTAGCGAATGATATATGTAACCAAGTTTTCCTTGCCAGTTTACTTTGATTTAAGCGCTTCCCAATGTCTGAAAATACAGACTTTTTGAAGTAGAAATTTAATCTTATTTTCTTTTGTTTGGCCCGTTGATGGCAAGGTAAATGGAGAAAAAGCACTATCCATGTTAATGAAATAGTTCTTTATCTTCTCTGTCATTGATGCTGGTACTCTCAGAAAACCAAGCACAGAGTATTGCAGCCTGGTCCATATCCTTGCTGTGTAGGTTTAATGTAGCGATCATCTCTTTGGGGAAACAGGACACAATGGCATCACATTGTTCTCTGTGCCATTGAAGTGGATTGTGATTTCCTTCTCTTTGTTTTCTTTGTTTGTTTTCTGTGATGGAGGACATTTCATTGTATACATATCTGCTAAAAATTGTAGTAAGCTTGCATGGTCCAGGCTTTCTGTAAAATTGGCTTATAGGTTGGTAATGTAGTTTGAGAACAATATTGGATGCTACAGAACCTACCCTTTCCACAAGCTCTTTTTATTTCACGCAACAATCAGTAAACATTATGCTTAGGTTATAAATTGCCTGTCAGTATTATTTTTTAAAAAGTAGGTTGAGATCTGCCTTTGATCTCCTTTCACCCCATATGCATGCTGCTTTCCATCAGGGCTGACTTGCTGGGAAACAGCTCTGTGGAGAAGGATGAGGGGGTGCTGGTGGACAACAAGCTGTCCCCGAGCCAGCAGTGTGCCCTGGGTGCCAGGAAGGCCAATGATGTCCTGGGGTGCATTAGGAAGGGCATGGCCAGCAGGTCAAGGGAGGTGATCCTGCCCCTCTGCTCAGCCCTGGTGAGGCCACAGCTGGAGTGCTGTGTCCAGTTCTGGGCTCCTCAGTCCAAGAGAGACTTGGAGCTCCTGGAGTGCGTCCAGTGAGGGCAGCAAAGATGATTAAGATTCTGGAGCAATTCTCTCATGAGGAAAGGCTGAAGAGCTGGGTCTGTTCAGCCTTGAGAAGAGACAACTGAGAGGAGACCTTGTCAATGTACACAAGTATCTGAAGGGAGGGTGCCGAGAGGAAGGATGCAGGCTTTTCTTGGTGGGGCCAAGGAATAGGACATGGGACAATGGGCAGAAACAGATGCACAGGAAATTCCACCAGAATATGAAGAAGAAATTCTCTATTGTGTAGATGACTGAGCACTGTAACAGATTGCCCAGACAGGTTTTGGAGTCTCCCTCACTGGAGGTACTACAGAAATGTCTGGATACAATATTGTGCAAAGTGCCCTAGGCTGACCCTGCTTGATCAGGGAGGTTTGATGAAATGATCCACCTTGGTCCCTTCCTTACCCATTCTGTCTATACACGCCCTCAGAGCTGTCATAATCCTATAAGCATTCAGTTGGCCAAGTACCTTCTTTTATTTAGCTTGATTTTTATTTTTAGTTCTAAGACCAAAGCTGGTTTAATTCTGGGAAAGCATTTGCACAAGGAAGGGCAAAGTTTTATTATATTCCCTGAATTGTGACTATCAGCAGAGGAGAAGACAAGAAACCTGCCCAGGTAAGCAGACCTATAAAATTCATAGCCCTCCTAGCAAAGTGTATCTGCAGAGGTCATGCTAACATCAGTAAGACTGGGGTATTTAGCAGGGTAAACTGAGTGCCAGATAAATCTCTTCCTTGACTTAAATAAGCTCCATTAAGAAAAATAATTCTGCCTTAAATTAAGGATGGCACATCTGTCAGTACTTAATATAATGCTTCTCACCTCCAACACCTGGCAAGAATTCATAAGATGGGACCAGCTTGAAAAGCAGTGTCAAGTGAATCAGAATAGAAATGGAAAGTGACTTTTCCACAACAGTAGAGTATTTTCATCTTAAAGGTGCCTTATGGATCTGATATTAACTTGCTATAGTCCTCTTACAGTGATTTAAAACATCTTTAATATGCACCTGAAAATCTTAATAACAGAACCTTATCTCTTATTAGACACATAATGACTCTTACCAGAGACTGTGTACCTACTGTCAGACTACATCTTCACAAGTTCATGTAGAATTCTTAAAAATCTCTGCCAATAAATGTTTTTATTTCCTTGATCACATAATGAATACTGAACCTGATAGTGTTTGTATGAGCTGTTATTGAGAAACTGAGTAATTGGGCCAGTAAATATGTATCACAAGTGAATGATTCTGCATGTCCTGAATTCAAATCTATTTGTATCAAGACATTTTTTTTATTCTAGATTTTTCATTTTGTCATTAAAAACAAATGTTAGTTTTCAATCAGTATGTAAGGCAAAGGCATGAAATTGCTTAGTTTAGCCTCTTTCCATGTTGAAAACAAAGTAAACAGGTTAAATTAAGGCTGCAATAACAAAACTCTAATATTAGTGTTGAACATCTACAAGATTGGTTAATGAAAGAATATAGAGTTACTTCATCATAGCTGCCTAATGCGAATTGGTATTTGTTGACTAACAAGAACTTGTGCATACAACTTACAGTTTCATTGGTTAGGAGTAATTTTTCAAGATGTGTCCTACTATTTTGCTTGAAGTCTTTTTAAGAACTAATTAATAATGTAAAGCTTCCTTTGTATTGCAGTAAGTAACTTTGTTTTAGAGCCAGGAGGCAATGATCCGTTGTGTGACAAGCAGATAAAATCCTGCCTGTGTGTGGTTTTGCCTATCTGAAGTTGGTTTGCTCCTCTGAGTTCAGTGTCAGAGGGTAGTCTGTCTGTGTATAATGCAACATGCCTTTTATTTCTCAAGAAGCTGTGCTGATGAAGTGTTGCACTGTTTAGAACAGATTTGTGATTACTCTCCAATTGCTGCGTAGAGATCAAGGTGGGGGAGGGAAACAAGTAAATCCTGGCTGAACCAAATTTTCTTCTGTGTCCAGTACCATCTATGATAGCTTATTTGTCAGCTTTAGTAGACAACAGAAATGTTAAAAATTACTAGATTTTTGTGACAGAGTTATTTCCACAAATTCTTGGGATTCTTTGTAGAGATGATTTTTTTAAAAAAAAACATGGAAGTGAGAAGTTACATGGACATCAGCTCTAAGAACTGTCTTCTTTTCTTTTTCCAAAGTAAGTTCATTCTGGCCTTGCAAAAACTGCTGAGCAATTGCTATTTATTAAACTGTCTTCTGCAAATCTGGGTTGTGTGAGAATGCTTAGGTATCTGGAGTGTTAGTCTAAGCGTGAGCTTTCATGACAGAGTAAGGTTAAATACAGGTGACTTTCTCTGTTGATGTGTGTCATTGGTAAACCCATTGCAAAAGAAGTTGTACTGTGGTGGAATGTGCAGCTCCCTTGCAAAAGGAATTTAGATGTACTGTGGTAGAATGTGCAGCTCCCTTTTTATCCTGCTGATAATTATAGTCAATATCAACTCGAATTTCTGCTTCGAGAAGAAATGTGCTTAAATATCTCTTATATAATAATAGAATCATACACTGGGTAAGGTTGGAAGGGTCTATGGTGGGTCATTTGGTCCAGCCATCCTGCTCAAGCAGGGTTACCCTAGAACCCTAGAGTTTGCACAGGATTATATCCAGACATTTCTTTAATATCTGGGCCCCTCAGTTTAGGAAGGACATTGAGATGCTTTAATGCTTTCAGAGGAGGGCAACGAGGCTGGTAAATGGTCTGGAACATAAGCCCTGTGAAGAGCAGCTGAGGGAGCTGAAGTTGTTTAGCCTGGAGAAAAGGAGGCTCAGGGGAGACCCCATCACTCTCTACAACTTCCTGAAAGGAGGTTGTAGTCAGGTGGGAGTCAGTCTCTTCTCCTAGGGAACTAGTGGCAGAAGGAGAAGACACAGTCTTAAGCTGTGTCAGGGGAAGTTTAGATTAGACATCAGAAAAAAATTCTTCACTGGATGAGTGATTGGGCACTGGAATGGTCTGCCCAGGGAAATGGTGGAGTCGCTGTCCCTGGGTATTTTTAAAAAAAGACTGGGCATGGCATTCAGTGCCATGGTTTAGTTGATGGGGAGGTGTTAGGTTAGGTCATAGGTTGGACTTCATGATCTCAAAGGTCTTTTCCAACCCAGTTGATTCTGTGATACTCAGTGAGGGAGACTCCAAAACCTCTCTGGGCAATCTGTTACAGTGCTCAGTCATCTACGCAATAGAGAATTTCTTCTTCATATTCTGGTGGAATTTCCTGTGCATCTGTTTCTGCCCATTGTCCCATGTCCTATTCCTTGGCCCCACCAAGAAAAGCCTGCATCCTTCCTCTCGGCACCCTCCCTTCAGATACTTGTGTACATTGACAAGGTCTCCTCTCAGTTGTCTCTTCTCAAGGCTGAACAGACCCAGCTCTTCAGCCTTTCCTCATGAGAGAATTGCTCCAGAATCTTAATCATCTTTGCTGCCCTCACTGGACGCACTCCAGGAGCTCCAAGTCTCTCTTGGTCTGAGGAGCCCAGAACTGGACACAGCACTCCAGCTGTGGCCTCACCAGGGCTGAGCAGAGGGGCAGGATCACCTCCCTTGACCTGCTGGCCATGCCCTTCCTAATGCACCCCAGGACATCATTGGCCTTCCTGGCACCCAGGGCACACTGCTGGCTCGGGGACAGCTTGTTGTCCACCAGCACCCCCTCATCCTTCTCCACAGAGCTGCTTCCCAGCATGTTGGCTCCCAGCTGACCCCATACTGGTACATGGGGTTATTCTTCCTCAGATGCAGGACTCTGCATTTGCCTTTGTTGAATTTCAGATTGTTTTTCTCTACCCATCTCTCCAAACTGTTGGAAGTCCTTCTGAAGGGCTCTGCAGCCTTCTGTGGTATTGGCCGCTCCTCCCAGCTTCATGTAATCAGTGAACTTGCTGAGGCAGTATCTATCTCTTCCATCTAAGTTGTTGAAGAATGAGTTAAACAGTACTGTGCCCAATATTGGACCTGTGGGGACACCACTCGTGACAGGTATCCAACTAGACCTTGTGCCACTTACTACAACCCTCTGGAGTCCACCATTCAGCCAGTTCTCAGTCTGCCTTACTGTCCGCTCATCCATTCCACACTTTCAGAATTTGAGTGTGAGGGTGTTGTGAGAGATAGTGTCAAAAGTCTTGCTGAAGTCTAGAAAGATAATACCCATTCTCTCCCTTCATCCATCCAGGTAGTTGATTCATCATAGAAGTCAATTAGGTTAGTCAAACATGATTTACCTTTAGTACCTACTCCTGATCACCTTCTTGGTCATCCATGTGGATAGAGATGGTCTCCAGAATGAGGTGCTCCCTCACCTTTCCTGGGATTGAGGTGAGGCTGACTGATTGGTAGTTTCTTGGACTCTCCTTCTTGCCTTTTTGAAGACTAGGGGGACATTTGCTTTCTTCCAGTCCTCAGACACCTCTCCTGATCACCAGGACCTTTCAAAAATGGTCATGAGCTGCCTTGCTTTGGCGTCCACCAGCTCTCTCAGCAGCTGTGGATGCATCCTGACAGGATGTAGACTTGTTGATGTCAGGTCTGCCTAGGTGTTTTCTAACCCAGTCCTTCACCGAGGGAGTCATCTTTACAATATTCCTTTACCCTTCCTGGTCTTGTGGGTCAGAGAATTCTGAGGGGACTGGTCATGTCAGTGAAGACCGATGCGAAGAAGGCATTCAGTAACTGCCTTCTCTGCTTCCTCTTTTCATTAAAGCTTCTGCCTTTCTGAGCATTAGGACCTCTAAAGCAGACACCTTCATAAGTGATGGAGTATTATTCACAGAATCACTGTATATCCTGCATTGGAAGGGACCCGCAAGGAATGCAAAGTCCAGCTCTTACATGAATGGTCCATACAGGTGTTGGACCCATAACCATGGCATTATTGGCACCATGCTCTTAACTAATCTCATGGTCATTGTTTTAGCCTGTGGGAACCTGTTTCGGCAAAGACACTAATTCACTTCCAGTGGTTGCAAGGAATATGCATCTCATGTGCTTTCAGATTCATAATGGGGTACTTTCTCTAGGATGTTGGATTTTTTTTTTCCAAATATATGCTATTTCTGTTTTTTAAAGAATATTGCTTACATTGTATATTTGTGATAGGAGAGTGCTTCTCCCCTTTAGATGGCGTGTGACCTTTACTTCTGATACAATGGCAACATGTTCTTTAGGAGATACATGTGCACTTTAGACTAAATGATGTCCAGGCTACTACAAGCAAGGAAGTGTCTTACTAAATTGTAAGTGCAGTCTTCATATGACTGCAGTAAACTTGCAAAAGGGTATAGAAGCACAGGAAGAGTTATTAGTTATCCTCTAATTTCAATGTTGCTCTGTCAGAAGCTAGTTTAAGCCATTTACAGGACCCATGAGGGACTTGAGTTGATCTGATAAACAGTTCTAGTTTTTTTAACCTTTTGAAGAACTCGGTTCCAGTAATCTTCCCTTTCTTCCCCCTTTCCTTCCTTTGCTGCAGGTCATCACATTCCAGTTTCCTAGATGAAAGGACATTACCAGAATCATTGCACAACTTCTGTGCAAGAACAATTGGCAGGGTGATGTCTGATCTGGCCTTTTCTGCGTGGTCTTAAAAATGCAGCTGCATACTGCCAGAAAAGACAGTTGCTGGAGAACTTATGCAGTCCTGACAATTTTACTAGGCCTACAGCTGAGTGGACAAAGCTGTAACCTTCAGGAGATGCTTGGGCTGAGAAGGGATTTAGAGGTCCTGTTTGAGTGCTCAAGCACTGTTTGGGTTGCCAGTGGGATTAGCAATGATACCTACTCACTGGTGTTTCCAGCACTGCTTGATTTGTCTTTGTGGTGTCAGAAAACATAGTGGAACTGTTGTTGCAGTTAACAGCCTGTTACACCAGTCTGTACCGATGGGGCTGAACCAGCAAACATTAGAGAGCCAAACACTGGATATTGCAAACCTTATTCAATTAGTGTGTGGGATCACTCTTACAAGTCTAGGATTTTATAGTGGAATAGGAGACTAAACATGTTGAAGTACAGAGAAGAGCAATTGCACAGAATGCAGAGAGAGAGGCAAGCAGAGGACGAGGAATCGTGCTCAATGTTTGTTTGATTGCTGGTGCTTTGCTTCACCACAGCTACAGTTCTCTTCAGATGGTAATGGCATGTGATGGGTAGTGAGTGAGCCATTGGGTAGCAGTGCCACTGACTAGGTTTTCAAGTTCTTGGTAATATTGTAGCTACAAGTTTTTAAAGAAGTAATAATTTCATTAAATTACTTGATGGCTCTAGTGTGAAGTGAAAGCTAATAGACTTTAGAGATCCACAAAATTGAAGAAGGCAACATCTTCCAAATCTGTCAGTTGCTTTTAATAGGTGATTACATCTCTGTGGAGAACTGAAAGACTCGTTCTTGAGACTTGCTTACATCGCAAAGCGTTCTTCAGTCTATAAGGACAAATCTAGAATCATAACCTGTTGGAAGGAGTTTAGGGAAGACTGTGAAGTGGTTGCCAACTACAAATTAAGATTGCTCTTTAATCTTTAGTCTGGAAGCCTCCCAACAACATGGAAAAGGGTGTGAATGTATAGAGGGGAAATCCATAAAGATGATGAAATTCCTTCTGCTTTAGCACTGTAAACTCCATGCTTTATGGGGGCACAGAGAAGATATATTTATGGCAAAAGCTGCATTCCTTGTCCTGGGAGAGGGGCTGATCACAGCAGCTGTGTATGTTAACTTACTATTCCATACTGGTGAAATCTGATTTGTATTTTGATGCAATTATACATCACTAACCTGACATCAGAAATTGTTGCATTTCTGTGTAGGAGATGTGCAGATGCAAACTTCTCAGAAGATACCAAAATAGCTTTTTTTCCCTGCATGTAGTTTGCTTTGGACACTTGTGTATTTATTGATTGTTTCAGTATTAGAAATGCAGGTAGTGGCTTTTGGCCCACTATTTTTAGTAACTTGCAGTAAGCCTGGTTCTTTTTGTTATACTGAGTTTGTTTCTTCTTTTTAAATTAATTTTGCAGTCTGGGTTATTTAAAATTACCAAATAATTGGCCTGAAAACTCAGAAGAAAGCTGAACCTGCAGTAGAGGATCTGATCTGATCTGAATAAATTAAAAATTTCATTTCATAAGTTCAAGAAGCCTTTGTCTTTTACTGAAGACTTACTGCCTTTTGGGGAAGAGGGAATTAAGCTTCCGGAGAAGCTCTGGGGGAGAAAAGATTAAGAAGTACTGCTGTTAGTGAAGAAGAAGAGATGTCTTAAATGGCAGTCAGTGCTATTAAAAATATCAGCTTCTACCCACTAATGATAGGCCAAGTTTTGCAAACTTAACAGGTTTTACCTTTTCTTCTTATGCTATGCCTTTGATGGGATTTTGCTTTTGATTGCCTGGTTGTGGGTGGAATGTCTGATAGTCTTGGCAGCAAATACTATATACGTTCGTAAAATTACATTTGTTCTGGCCTGGAGCGGAGCTGTGTGGGTGTTGGATGTTTCTTTGAGACCTGGCATTCCTGTTAGTTAATCACCTTATGTTATCTACAACTTGAAAGGAGGATGATTAATGTCTACCAGGCACCTTCACTATGTGATGTAGATCTGCATGCTGTACATTTAATGGTTCAATTTATCCATCACCCACCTGGACAAGGCAGTGTTTGGGTAGTCAGTATATAGAAATATACTTTGTGGACCAGAGACAAGTTAAGTGTTACTTATTATAGTGCCATCAATGGCATAGTGCTTAATCTCTTAAGCACATTAGCATATTTGTTGATCAGAAATTTATTATGATCTGCTTAAGTCAGATGATGTGAACCTTTTTTTGAGCAATACAGTGTGCTAGGCGAGAATTTAACTGATAAATAGGTTGTTCTGTGCGCATATCTGAACATCTGAAATATTTCAATTGTACTAGCTGTCTAATATCCTATGTACTAATTTTGAAAAATATCAAAGGATCCCTACAGAAATGGCTGAATACATGATAAATTGGCTGCTGCCACTTAAGTGAAGTGAGCTGGATTATCAGAAGTAATTGGTTTAATTTAAACCCAGCTCATTTTAACTGAAAAAGGTTAGGGAGCAGCCACGTGATAGTTTAGCAAGGAGATCTAAAGACGAAAGTAGTAATTTACAATAGTGCAGACAAGCAGGATAAAACATAGTGAACAACACTAGCTGATTCAATATGTTTTCTATTAATTATTCAAAGTGTAAGCAAACTCTTCTTCAAGATGCAGTTACTAGTGAATTCTGAGAAAACTTTGAATCTTGTTTAAAAGCAAGTAGCTGCCCTTTTTTTGCCAGGTACCTCTTGATTGAAATAAAATCTGATACAGAAAAACTAGGCAGTGCTTGGACTTAAAAGTTGTGCTTGTCCTAGTCCATTCAGACTTACCAGGAAATGCATGATTAATCTTGATTGTGCGAAGGAGAAGAAACTGCAAATCCTAATTTGCATTTATTTTTAACGCTTCTCTAAGCACAAGCAGGACATTAATGTCTTGTAGTTTAAGTTTGAGGTCTTGTATTGCAGTTATGGATGTGACAATAATAATTGATAATTGAGTTCAGTCTCACTATCAATTCTCTTCTAGGGAGAGCACGTGTGCAGCAGCTAGCAGAGAACACAAGATATTTCAGGAGACGACTGAAAGAGATGGGCTTTATCATCTATGGAAATGAAGATTCTCCTGTTGTGCCTCTGATGCTGTACATGCCAGCAAAAATTGGGTATGTTTGACAGCATAACTTCTTACCCATCTTCTTTAAAGCTAGGTTGGTGTGAGAATATGAAGAGTTTTCTAAATATAAGAAAAGATTTATTTGATTTTTACCTTTAGGATCATTACTGAGTCTTATAAAATATGGAAACTTCTATAAGTGAACTTGAGAAAATTGAGGCTTATAGCATGGGGCATCAAGGAAGCACTTTGGGGAAGTAATTTTGCCTCTATCTGTCATGTTTTAAAGGTTGGGTTGTGTGTTATATGTAAAATGTATAAATGTGCTAAAGAGGAGCTGAAATTGAATGGAAAGTAACATTAAAAGTCACTGGAGGAAGTCTTTCAACTAGCTCCTGGATCAGAAGGAGCCAACATTTTCATTGATGAACTCTGAAAATTAGAAAAGTAAAAGCAGTGGGACAAGACATGATTGGACACAACAACTTGTATTTAATGAGTTCCAAATTTTTAAGAGTTCTAGATATAATCACTCAGGTATTGGTATTGTAAATTTTAAAACAACTGTAGCATGTAGGTGTATAAATGCTTGCCAATTTGTGGGGTGTTGTGTGGATAATTAAGACTAAAATTCTGCAAGGAAGATGTATACAGTATATATTGAAATTTTTTCAGCATAAACAAAAAGCTGATTTCAAGGATGGCTTGGCTTTGATCACTACTTTTCAGGGTCTGTATAATGTAGTGCTTGATCAACCTGTTCAAATTTAGAAAACATAGTTTCATTTTAAGCTGTACTGAACATCTCTAGTGCTTGACTGTCTCAGTATTCAGTCTGGCACTTTTTATGAATATATGAATATATATGAATACATATTAAGACAGTCATTCTCCACCCTTCTCAGTGGAACAAAATTTTAAAAGGCTTGTTACCTTTATGGGTGCTACAGACTACACCTCCAGCGCACAGAGGAAGCTATTTCTGCTGCCCTGCTGCTCTCTACCAGTCAATACAATCTTTTCCTTGGAAATGTTCATGGAAGTATTTATTAGCTGAGCCAGTATCTTACTTAAAATGAGCAAGAGCAGAGAGCTCTGATGAGAGTCGACCCTTAGGATCTCCATAGGGTTTACTTTATCTTCTCTTTGTCCTTTGTAGCCTGTTTTTAAAATAGTTTGAGAGTACTAAATGCATACAAAATGAAAAGCAATAGGATGCACCTATTTATAAGGAAAATAATTGTGGCAGAAAATTTAAAGACCTAGTAACATCATAAAAGAATGGTATTTTTATATGTCCTTATAAACCTCTTAAGTTCATTGCTACTTCTCACAACAAGGTCAGTTCAAAAAGGATTGACCATTTCCTGTGGCCTGTAGAAACACCCCCAACTGCACTGCCATTACAGATCCAGTCGAGATCTTTGTGCCTCTCATTGTATAAGTCACAGCCACTACTTTCTTTAATCTCGTTAAGAATTTGCCTTGTTGAAGATAGTGTGTGACTGTTGTATGATATTTTTGCACCTTCCTTAAAAATATTGGATGTCATATTAGATTATTTCAGTTTACTGTGGTGATTCAGTGGTTCCCATGATACTTATAAAGTGATACATTCTGTGATGCAATAATGTACTTTAATCAAATTAAATTCATGAAAATAAAACATCTTGTAATTGTATAAACATCCGCTTTGGGACATTGCAGCATGAGAGATTCCTTGTATAGTCAAACTTCTGAGCTAAAACAGTTCTTTCCTATTGGAAAGATTTCCAAGCTTAGGTTACAAATCCATTTAGAAACAGCCTGCTAAAAGCCCAGTTTCTGCCATATATAATCTTTCATCTTTGTTAGAACTTCATACACTGAAACCTTTTGAGAAGGATTGAATTTAAAAAAGGCTTTTGTGAGCAGGCATTTCTGCCCCTAAAGAAAGCACTGGAAGCTCCAAACTGTGGTGTGACAGCCTTGCTGCAGCAAAGGCCTGTGTAGGCTACCCTACTGAGTCCCTCATGCTCATGCTTTGCCACCACTGGAGTAACTGTGACGATCTCATTCTCTCTGGCAGTGCGTTTGGGCGTGAGATGCTGAAGCGGAACATCGGTGTTGTGGTTGTGGGCTTCCCTGCCACGCCCATCATCGAGTCCAGAGCCAGATTCTGTTTGTCTGCAGCACATACCAAAGAGATGCTTGATACAGTAAGTGTCTCATCTTGTCTTCCTTCTGCTCATGCCTGCTAATAAACAGATACAACAGTTGTCTGGGGTTTGTACACTGGTTCGGTGTTTGGTACACTACATAGTTGAACCTGATCTTCAAAGCCCTTTGCAATGACTTTGCTGGCAATGACTCCATCTCTTTCCTTGCTTCAACAGTGAGGAAAGGCTCTGTAGAGTAAATAAATCTGAGGACTTTTCTTGTCCTATTTTAAATGGAGACAGTCTCATTCCTGTGAGATAATTCATCTTACCCTCTTTAAAGGCTATACCTTAGATTGAACTGGTTATAAGGAAACATTTTGCATTTTCTGACCCTAGATGCTAATGGTAAAAAAAAATAAAAAGGCCTGAGAACCTCCAAAACATTTATATTTCTCTCAAAAGGAAGCACATGATTATGATTGAGAATTTTTTTCAGTAGATTACTACGCCTGTTCTTGTTTAAAGCTTCAGAGCACTGTATCTTAAATGAACCTGTCCTAGTGAGTCTGTACCACATACAATGCCTTACTTACTCTTACCAGCACTTGCAGAGGGAATGGAGGTCCCCTTGAAGGAGGCCTGCATCACAATTAGGAGATGCTGCATTCAAAAAGTAAGGTTGGTGGCTGCTCTCTGACTGACAGAGTTGAAAGAGCATTGTATGAATAAGTCTGACTATTCTTAGTATGTCTTGGTGTGGTAGCTACATTCAATTTTGAGTCTTCTGAATAATCTTTTTTGATGGACATGTGTACATGGGCTGTCTTAGGTGCTGACAAAGTTCTGCATTGCACTTTTTTCCCCATTTTGAGGGTCTGAGTCACAGACTAGGTTGAGTCATGAATTTGGACTTCATGAGAGTATACTCTGTCCTATTCAGAGACTTCCTTGAAAGAATCCCATAGGATACAGTCTCAAAGAGCAGAGGTGTCCAGGACAGCTAATTGATCTTTCCTCCCCAGTCGTTCCCTGAAGAACGATCTATCCTGACTTAAAGGAGAGTGAATGTGGTGGGAAGCCTGCACGTATGAACAAACCCACAAAAATTTATCATGAAAGTGTATAGAGGTGCAAGCACGGACTGCTGACCAAGGAAGAATAGAGATACATTCCTGAGCATGCAGGGATGGGGTCAGAAAAACCAAAGCCCACCTGTACCTCAGTATGTCAAAGGACATCAAATGCAGCAGGTGGACCTTTTATGGGGCATTAGTAGCAAAAGAAAGAGTAGAGAAAATGTGGAGGACTGCTGCTGAGTGGCACAGGGAATCAGGTGAGAGATGCATGCAAGAGGCAAGTGTACTCAGTGCCTTTGTTATCTCAGTCTGCTAGTGAGATTTAGGAATCCTGAGACCATGAGATTAGTGAAAAAGTATGGAGCAGTAAAGACTTGCCTTTGGTGCAAAGAAGGCTCCAGTAAGGGAACGTTTAAGCAAAATAAACATGCACAAGTCAATGGGACCAGATGAGCCACATCCCCAAGTGTTGAGGGAGTTGGCTGTCACTGCAAGGCCGCTCTTGATTATCATCATTGGAGGAAGAGTTTGTAGTGGTTGGGGGACTCCTGAGGACTCAAAGACAGCAAATGTCACCTTCTTATTTTAGAAGGGCAAAAAAGAGTTGAAAAGCCTTGCCTTTACCTTGAGAAGACTGTGGAGAAAAAAAACCTCGAAACTGTTTCTGAGCATTTTGTGAGCAAGGTGATTGGGAGTACTTACAGAGTTAGGAAGGGGAAGTCATACCCAGTGTCCAAAAATGATCAGGAGGTAACACTTCAATATGTGAACAGCAAGTAGCATATCTAACAGGTATTTACTAATGTCTTATAAAAAAAAATAGACTCAACCTTTTCACACTTGACTGCAGCTGAGCTTACATAAAAATCAACAGCTTAAAATGGCACACTTTTTAAATTTAATTTCTGTTAAAAAAATGAGTAAGGGAGTGCATGGTGTGAGCAGTTTCATAATGTATGTGTAGTGTCATTGAGTAGTATCAACCTGCTGTGTATCTGCAGATCTGTACTTGCTGCTCCTGAGTTGTTTCTGCCTTGTGAGAGATTCCCTAACATAACATTCAAACAATAGACTGCTTAAGGAGTTCCTTCCCAGCTACTTGTCCTGCTACTCTTCCCTTAATTATCTGAGTTTAGTTGTTTCTGTTCCAAATAAAGGTTTTGAACCAGTATGTTCAGAGAAGACCCTCTCCTTTGCTTCCTATCCCCTTGTATAAAATAAATAATATCAGACTTGGCTCAGAGTGTGATAATAGACTTCAGTTCATTGACACAAATGAGGGAGCAGTAGCTTCTGGATGAGTGGGGATGAATTAGTATGAGAAGGAAGGAAGGTAAAGAAAACTGAAGTCTCTGAAATCATATTGCTGCAAATTGAGCTAAAACTGAAACTGTACAAACTTGATGTGCAGGGGCTACCTGAGTAGTCATGCAATTTTACAGCTGGTTAGGTTCTTGGTCTTCTCTTTTAGTGACTAGCTGGGGCCTTTGCCGAAGTAAGCTACTTTTGTAGGGTCTGTATAAGTAACCACATTTGCTCTTTTACAAAATCTGTCTGTAACTTTTATTACTCTGCTTTAAAAACCTCTTTTCCTGTCAATTGTTTCTGCATTTTCTAAAAAAATGTTTCAATTTTTTTGCATTTCACATAAGACTCATTGCTAGAGTACCTCTGTAAGTATTAAATGTACTAAATTGAGGAAATGCATGTTCAGTATATTAGAGCTTGTCTGCTAAGAACGTTAATCCAGAGCAAAATGAGGTGTGAATTTTGAAGTGAATGAAGAAATCCTGATTTAGCTCAGTATGTGGAGGCTTTTTTCCAAGTTAGTGTAACTCCCTTTGTGCTTCAAAATAGCTGCATGCTCAGAACCCAGAACATTGGCAAGAGGAGTTAATAAGGAGCAAGTCTGTCTCAGTGACTTTGTGCTGTGTTTTCTTGTGATGCAGTGAAAAGGGATTGATTTCAGGCAGCTAATCATTAAGGCAGACCTTGGGTCTAATCCCTTTGCTAACTGTGGCAACAATATCCAGGTGGAGGAAGAACTAAAATGAATGAACTCGGGGAGAGCTGGCAGACAGCTTTTTCAAGTCACTGACAGAGAGGACAACTTGGTATCCCATTTGTGTATTCATGGATGCCAACTTGGGCTCTTGTAGTATTTTTTTTAAACAAAACTTATCCAGGTATAGGGAAGAGAAGCTTGTCTTGCAAATAGCAATATATGTAATGCTTTGTTCTTATTAAATACACCCACATGATGAGGAACAGTTTTTAGTTAAAATTTTAACTGTTTTATGTAAATAAAGCTTCCTTGCCTAAAAATATTTGGCTTAGGATCAGAGTGAAGTCCTTCATAACCTGCATTGCTGTGGGTTGTGCTTTCTTTTCAGTGATGAAAAATATATTACACTCTCCTAAATTCAGAGTACACCAGTGCCATTTCCTTTGTAGTCTTTGCTGGTCACATGGCCCTTTTTGTTTTAAATTAATAAAATCCTAAATCTGCATTCAAGAATAACAGTTAACATACTCTTTCAACAGAAATTCAGCTTTAAATTGCTTCCATATGGGATCTTTCCTTAAAGCTCTGGCAGACTATGCCCATACTTTTGTTTTGTTTTTGTTTTTTTTTTTTACCGACGTCCAACTTCTGGGTTTGTCGTTCCCCCAGATTTTAGAGTGCAGAGGTTTTTGCTGCCAAATATAACAAGCATGAAGGGCCATTGTTTAAAGAAACAAAAACTTGAACTATCCATCTAGGAAGAAAAAACATGTAGAGCTATTAACCCCCATCTGCCAACTGTCCTCAAGAGACAAGCGTTTGACCCAGATTGGAGCATTAATGTTGAATTAGTGACATTCTGAAGCAATGCTGAATGTACCTATCTCAATAAATTTACAATTCAAGGCAGTGAAGAATGCCAGGCTTGGAATTCAGAAAAATGACATTGGACTTGGAAGTGATCTTCTGAATTGATTTTTGACATTTGCCTATATAAAATAACTAGCATCACTTGCTATCACAGATTTGTCTGCAGCAACTGATTTATTTTGTACTTTGCTCTAGGAGTGTTCTGTAGAGAAATGAAGTTTGGAATTTGGCTTTTAACAGACCCTATTGTGTGTGGACCAATGTCTTATCAGAGATTGCAGCATAATGGAAGTATGATTAACTGAGCTGGGACTTCCCTCATTTCTTACACAAGCAGATATTTCATCTCTGGTAAACTTCATGATATTTGAGTTCAGGTCAAAATGAGGAAAGGCCGTACTAATTCAGTAGCAGTGCTCTGGTTCATGTGTTGCTTGAGTGTGGCCTTTGTGGCAACCTCAGTGAGACTTGCTTTCCAAGGAGAAAATACTTGGGGTCCTACCCAGAATAACTTCTTATTTTTCTATCCTTGGATTGTCTGGCAAAAATCTCCTGTGCCATGTTGTTTATGACACATAGATTTCTTCTCTAGTTGTATATGGACAATGCAAATTAAACAAATGTAGATATAACAAATGCATCTATAGAACTAGTTAGCTCACTATTGTAGCTTGTCTTCGCTATTTTGCAATTTAAAAAATACAGTAGATCAGGTTTGCTGACACAGGTTGTTTTCAAACTGAATGATACATAAGGAGAAGTCAAACCTCAAACAAAATATACATTTTTACTATTTCTGCTCCATTACCTCCAGGAAGGGAAGAACATTATTCTGTTTTTCTACCTATGAATTGTCATGGGGTTTGCTGGATATTATGATCCTGTTCTGGAACTGGAATAGTCAGGTGGATGCATAGACACTCTCAGTTAAGTGACCAGCGCTGTTTATGTGATCTCAAAATTTCTGAATGCTAAAATAAGTGAAAAAAAATCCTATGCACTTCTGAAGGTACCAGCTTCTAGCACAGTAAAAGCTCAAGTAAAATGGCTGTCAGAGTAGTCTGCAGGCAGGCATAAAGGAAGATGTGCAGATAACTTGCATCTGTCTCCTCTGCTGATCTACTGTGGTCTCTTTGTCAGGCTTTAAAAGAAATCAATGAAGTTGGGGACCTTTTGCAACTGAAATATTCCCGTCGCCGTTTGGTACCTCTCTTGGACCGGCCGTTTGATGAGACAACATATGAAGAAACAGAAGACTGAACTCCCTCCATGTGCCTCAGTGGGAGGGACACGCCTCATGGACACTCCGTGGCACACAGGCCACAGCATTAGTGAACAACACACTTATGACTGCTTAGTGTAAGAGACATTTCCTCACAATACTGAAGTGGCCACATCAGCTCTAAATGGCATTTTGTAAATAGGGAGAGGAGAAAAAAATTCTTTGATTCCTGTGTCTTCAGGGTCTGGCCCTAGAGGTGCTTGGCTTTATTTTTTTCTTGTTGCTTTTATTTTTTTTTATTTATTTGTCTCACTGAGTTCACAGCAACCGAGGTTGTCTGTGGCTGATTAGTTCAGACTTTGTATGCACCATTAGCCTCCCAAATGCTGGCTGAGATGTTGTGAGCATGTGTGACGCTGGCATGGCAGCATTTTCAGTGTCACTGCTAGGTGTCTGATCTTCCCAGTAAGGAATGAGCTGACCTGTCTGTTTCTGGAGACTTCCTAGAGAAACTGTTGATTGCTAACTTTGACATATTTAACAAGATGGATTATCAACCAAAGTTGTTTTTTTCATTTGCAGTTACTTAAATTTAAAACTTGAATTTAGCCTTTTTAAAATAAATATGTTGGTGATGTGTCACTGACAGGACCATTGTCCCAAACATTATTTAGTTTTGTAAGCCACAGGCAGAAAGACTTCTGGAACTGTAGCCTCTTTTCCTTCCCAGTGTGGATACCAGATTGTCTCCTGGTTTTGACGCTAATTGTCCCTTTGGCAAAGGGTAAGTGATGGAGAAGGGTTTGTTTTGGTTTGGTTTTAATACTTTTGTTTAAAAAAAATAATGAGTTGTGTGTCTTGCTTCCTCATTTTCAGGTTAGTTTCTCTTGCTTTAGAATTATCATAAAGTCATAAACAAGTCACTATGAGGGTGTTCTTGGGTTTAAAGAGAACTAGAGCAAGTCTCATGCTTAGTCTTAAGACTAAGCCCCCTCAATAAGCAGGCCTATAACAAGGGATGACTGTTAGGAGAGCCATATATTTCATGCAGATCTGTAAAGATTGCTGCCCTTTGCCATGCTGACTGTTTCCTGTCATCTGTGAGGTGCTCTTCACTTGGCCCTGATACACATATGGACAGCTTGAATCTTGTAGTCAAACATTACATTTTGGCTGGCCAGCTAAGTCCACATTGGCAGCTGCATATCTGTAGGCCTTCCCTGAAGAGAGAGAATGTCCTCACAATTGCATTTAGTTCAATATCTTTATTCTTTTTTACGTCTGTTACTGATCTACTCAAAAGAGTGTTCGCTGAGCCAGTTGCTATTTGGAGTCTTTGCAAATTTCACACCATACCTCTGTTTCAAATAGATGCCTTTGCTCTAACACACCTTAGAACTGGTCTGCTACTTAGTCTTTACATCTTGAATTTGTTCAGTGAAGAGAATGGATCAACAAATGTTAACATAGTGTCAATTGGGTTGGGCCAGCTCTTCAGTTTGGGTTAGAAAGATACTTTTTGCAGGTTACTGAGGCTTTAAAAACAGACTCATCATTGTAATTTTAAAGCAGAGAGCAACTCAAAGCTCTTTGTGTGGTGCTGAAAAAACCCATTAATTCTTTCAAAGTTCTTTAATGTTCACTATGGATGTAACAGGGAGGGAATGTTTTGGCCACTAGAACCAAGCAGTTCTGCAAATACATGTGGTGAGTTAAAGCAGAATTGGTTTCTATTTTATAGACTATCTAACTTCATGCAGTTATAGGTCTTGTTACATTTTAATGTAATGGAACTTCAAAACAGTGGTTCATTTTTTTACCACTGAATTTCAGAAATTTAATTACATGAGAAGAACTGAAATGGGCTGTTTGAAAATAGGTCCAGATAACTATTTCTTTCTTAGTCCATTAATGTTGGTTGGCTCTTTTTCTGGAGCTGAGTGAGTGCAGAGTCTGAGAAGTCTGTATGTGCAGCTTGGATAGCTATGAAACAGTCTGACATATTCAGCTCAAGTGAATAAATGGCATTTAGCTGAGTTTACTTTCTTGCCCATGTTCTGCCCGGGACTAGTTCTAACATTCCAGCAGATTACCTGCTTTCTGACTTCAAGAAGCTTTACCTCAAAGAATTATTGATTTTTTTATTATTATTTTTTTTTCTCTCCGGATTGTACTGGGGAACAGGAGGAGGTTAGTACAGGAAGCCCTGACTTCAGCCCTGATCCTATTAACTTGATCATGAAATGGTTTAAGAGCAGACAAAACTGACCAATTTAAAGGCTTGGATCAGTAGATGCCTGGTTTTAAGCATTCACAAATGTACAGTGGGTTTGTCTGCTGTGTAGTCAAGTCAGTTTGGAAACTGTTATGTATTAAGTTAGAAGTGGGTTATCATAGATTCTACAAGTGTTGAATCTTCACCTTGTCTCTGGGAATCAGTTTTAGAGCAGCTTGTCTTTGGAAGGCAGAAAAGCATCTGGAAAAATCTTCATAATATAGATAAATCCTGTGTAATACTACTGAAATGGTCAGTATTTAAAAATTAGCAGTGTCTGTGTGGCTTCTAGTTGCACTTCTTGAGAAGATTGTGTTCAAACTTCTGCATTTTAGTATCTTTCTGCTGTGTCACATTGTCTACTTATAACTTTCAATTTTGGGTTACAAAGACACTTCAGAAATAATTCTGGCAGTTAGCATTTTCAAACTGCTTGGTTACATTTCAGCCTTGCCATATCCTTTTTGGGAAGCAAATCCCCCCTCCACTCCTCTCTGAGGCCTTTTGTTCATGAGAACCTGTTTTGCCAAACTGTAATAAAAATAATGAAACGTGTTGAAACTGCTTCTGAAAAAGTAAGAGTTACAAGTCCAAGATTTCACACTTTTAATTCAGTAATTCACTAAGCTTGAAAGCCAAGAAAGCCTTTTTGCATCCATTAAAAAAACTCCACTAAGAGTTTGTGCTAGGCAAACCTACAGCATATATGCTGTCACAGTATGTGTAGGATGGATTGCTGCTTTGATATTTATGTACTGACCAGAAATCTGTCTCCTTTTTCTCCTGGCAGTAGAAATGAATGAAAGAACCAATCTTGAGAGATCACAAAGGAAGAAAAGCTTCTTAAGAAATAAAACTTCAGTCCCTGCCAACTTTTCAGAGACATTCTAATTGAAAATGACTCCTGGTATTTCTTAAGAGATGCAAAATTGAAAAGAAAATGAAGGCTGCTTTTGAACAAAGGATTTTGCCCAGTACTGTATATTGGCTAAACTCACTCATAAATATACAATAGTTACCTTCCCAGTACCTCTCTGAAGAACTAAGCAAGCAAGTTTTTGCCTCTGTTGAGCAGAGTAAAGTTTTAGAACCATTACTGTTTTTAATGCTAATGGCCATACTCTTTCACTCATAAGAAAATTGAGAAGTTCCCATTACTAAGCATCAGCAAAGAGTGGGAGTTCTTGTTAGAAATTAGCCTTCCCAAATAGATCTTTGTCTTTAGGAACCTGATTCATAGTTTTCCTTTAGTTCTTTGGCAGAGAAGAAACCAGTTTTTTGTGTCAGAATATTCAGGGCCTTCTATTTTGTTTTTTACACGACACAAACTTTTGTATAGTATGTATATGGTATATTTAACTCTTTAGTTGCTATATCTTTTCCCTTCTAAGTAGGATCCTTAATGAACAGTTCTGGTCCTTGAGTCACCTTGGGTGTAGTATGCTTCTGCTTTAGGCAAAGATTCAGGAGTGAGTTGACCAAACATCTGAAGGAATTGCATTATCCATTCTCCTCTTGCTATTTCCTGTTAAGACTGCAGATATGGTACTATCAGAGCTGCACCTTCACAAAGAACAGGCAAGGGAAGCATGCCCATAAAATCAGCAGTTCTGTGCTGTTTGGATGAAGGACTGATACAGCAGAGATGGACAGAAGAGGTAGTAGTCAATCATCGCTTTTTTTCAGCTGTACGGGGATCTTTCATGTGTACTTGAACAAGTATCCCTAAATCAGAAATGCAGCTTTCAGTGCCTGAATGGACACTCCTCTAAAATTTTCCACATCAAGTAAATACTTCTCCTCCTCCTGTGCAAGTTTTGATTTCTTTACTTCTGAAAAGCATTTGGCTTACAGCTGTTTGCTCATTCAGAAGCCATGTTGTCCATTCAGGGAGATCATAGGAGAGGTTGGAGGAAAGCGTGAGCATGACTTCATTTCATCTAAGAGAATACCTTGCAGCACTCGATCTGGAGCACTGTGCATGGGCCCCCTTGCTGCATCACAGAGAAGGAAACTTGGGAGATGTAGGAAACTTGTGGAGATGTATCCTAATATACAGTGCTCAGTCAGAATTTATGCAGTTTATATATATTATTTTTACAGTTTATATTCAGCCTATGAAAGTGTCAGGCATGCTAGGATCTTTGTGGATGGCACTTTCTGCGTGGAGATTTGAGGCACCTGCAGTCTGTCCTGTTTTAGCACTAGTGAAGTGCTGAGCTATTCAGGAATGCTTAGTATTACCTCCGAGCAGGTGCATTGTTGGCTTTGGTGCTGGACCTGACACCCAAGTGTCATTGGACCACTACTTGGGAAAAGCACGAGTCATTTGACCTGCATAACCTGAACATGGTTTTAAAAGAAAAAAAATCTCCAGTGCCATTCTGATGTCTTTGTATTCCCCCATTCCCAGCCTTGCAGTTGTTCACCTGTTCAAGGATTCAGACATAATATTAGAGCACAAACAAAGTGTTTGTGTGAAGTATCGTGCTTTACCTTTCACTAAAAAGAGAAGCATTTGCTGCAGACATTGGAGCTGTTGTGCTTATATCCCCAGAAGGGACTGGGTGAAGCAGATGATGACTGTGGTGTGTGTTGAAGGCCTTAAACTGTGATTCTTGGTATGAAGAATTAATATTAAAACTGACCTTGAGGAATGCAGTGGATATTAACCCACAGGAGAATACTTGGTGCTCTTAGCTAAGCAATATGTACTGCTGTTTTCTTGGGAGGGAGAGGTTCAAAATTCAGTTTGTGTGACCCTGACTAGCAGCTGTTTAAGGATATGTCTTTATGTGGGAGCCAAAAGTAGTGCAGTTCTCTACACTGATGTTCCTATGTAGCTTACATAGTTCCTAGATAGTTCCATCTGTAACTTGTTCCTGGGCTGCTGAAAGTGGGGGACTCATTGAGGCAGTCATGGACTTTGGAACCAGCGGCAGCTAGCAAATTCATTTCATCAACAGTAGGTGAACAGGTCTCACATGAATATGCCAAGGGTTGGTGCCATTCCAAAAATACCCACAGTGAGGTTATACATGCACCAAACCATCTGACCTTTGTCAGCTTTTTTTTTTTTTTTTGCCAAAGCTGATCCTGTTCAGATGGTATTTCTGCTACCCCCTAATGGTATATTAAGCTTAATGCATCTCTAGCCTCCCAATATTAACTTCAAACCCATTTGAGAGAGAACTGAGGAATGCTGGAGCCTGAGGCTTTAGGCTTGCAGCCCCAGAGCCAATGGTGGCCCACATTTCCACAAGCCCTGGGCAGAATTACCAAGTCACAGCACTTCATCTTAAATTGCACTGTATTCTTATGCCTCTGTGTTGCTATAATGTACATATATATTGGAATTTTTTGTAGATAAGACATTTTAGATAAAATTTTTAAATGGGCTCCACCCCCAAATATTTTATGCCAGATGTCTAATTTTTTTTTACTCTTGTGATTAACATGAGTATGGACGCTCTGTGGGCAGGGAAAAATATAAATGGATGGTACATTGGCTTTAAAAAGGTAACAATGCATGTTTTAAAAAAACACTGGAGAAAAAAATGCTTGGGAAAAAAATTAATTCAAATATATTCTATGTTCTGCATAATAAAGACTTAAAAAAAACCCCACTATATCATTATTTTGGCACTCTTTTTCGTAATGAGGCTTTCCCTATTAAGGAGACTGAACCCTCTTCCTTTTCCTTCCCAGTCCCTCTCCCACTCACCCCCAAAATAAAAACCTCAAAACAATTCAACACACGAATTTCATACTAGAACGACTTGGTAAAACCATAGCCTGTTTAAGAGCTCAGACAGATCATTGTTCCCCTTTAGCCTTGTACTCCAGAGCCAGAAAGCCTTCTGAGAGGGATGCTTAACTGGTTTTTGCCAGTCTCTGGTCCATCGTACAGCAACAGCTTTGATGTGCAGTCTAGAAAAGCTTCTGTTGCGGAGAGGCGCCTGCAGTCGTAGCTGCTGTTCCTGATGTGCAGCACTCCCACGATGAGGGCCCACTCTAGCTCAGTACTGGCCCCAAAAAGCTGCTGTACTTGAAAGCTAAGCTGCTACTCTTGGGTGCTGTTAGTGTCAGGCTGCTCTCAGCTGCCGTGCTGCTAATGAGATGTTTGAAAGGGCTTCTTGATCCATCTCGCATGGGATTCTTGACCTCACATCTGTCTTGCAGTTTGTGTCTTGTTTTAAACATTTCCTTCCATTCATCTCAGCCTTAAGTCTGCATAAACCAGATGTCAGTATTTGAAAAGGACGTGCAGGTCCTGATTTTAGCTGTGGGTATACAAATGCGCCCCAGTGATTTGCAGCTTTGTGCTAAGGCTGCTGTAGAAATGTTGGGTTTTCTTTTCTAAGTCTCCCTTTTTGGGACCGTGCCACTACTGGCACTTCTCCTCAGTGGGCTGCAAAACCTCCTTTCAGTGTCCATCCCTAATAATTTTTTCGTAGTCCTTTCCCTAATTTCCTTCGTAGGCTCATGAATGCCTGTGGAAATCCTGGAAAAGATATTCTACATCCCAAGTAAACAGCCACTCCATGTTTCCAACAGGCTTATCCAGGGCTGGGTAAGATGCTGCCGGCGCAGAAGAGAGCAGATCATGGAATAAAGACCTTTTTTGAGTGCTAGAAACTTTCTCCCGCAATTCGGGAACAGCCGCGGCTGTCACCGGGGAGCACAGAGCCCCGTCTCTGCCTGTCGCGGGGCGGCCCGGGGTGGGGGGCCCCGTCTCCCCCGCCCGCAGCGCCACCCCATCCCTGGCGCTCGGAGAAAGGGGAAAAGGAGCGACTTTTGCAAGCTTTCTTCCCCGAGGGCGCAGCGGGAGGCTCTGAGCCTCCTGCCCGGCAGCGTCCCCACTCCCTCCCCTTCGTCCGGGGCGCCNTGCAGGGGGCGGCGGCCGCCCCGGCCATGCAGCTGCCGGGAGGGGAGGAGCGGAGCGGGCGGTGGCGCCCCGGAGGGGGCAGCGCCCGGAGGGAGAGGGGGGAGGTCTGGCAGTGCCGGCAGCCTCCGAGCGGGGCAGGGGCGCGGCGGGGCCGTGCCCGGGGCCGGCAGCCGCGGTGGTCACCCGGGAGGGGCTGGACCGCGCTTCATGCGAGCTGGAGCCTCTCCCCGCCGAGCGGCCTCCCGTCCGCCCTCCGGTGCCCGGCGCTGCCTACAGAGCCGCGGCAGCACCGGGGAGTGACTCGGCAAGGGGAGGAGAAGAGGAGGAAAAGAAATCGGATTGCCGAAAGGATTAGGAAGTGGGGTGGGGAGCTGAAGCTCTCTCCCTCCCTCACTCCCTCCCTCCCCGCACAGATTTGTGAAGCTTTTCAGAGTTACCCTTCAGCATCAGTACCGGCAGGCAACCGGGGCAGCCGCGACAGCGGAAGGTGCTCGGCAAACTGCAAGAGCGATCAGAGGGAGCGGAGTGGCCCGGGCCGGCGGACCCTACCCGACCCCTGCTTGCGCCCGCGGGGCACCCCACTTCCCGGCTCCGATGATTTAAATATATATGTATATATATAAGATATATTTTTTTTTTCACATTTTTACTTCTCCTCTCGGAGGACGAGATTTGGAGCATTTAAGGCCGGCGTGCTGCCAGACCGCCTGCCCTGGACGTGTGAAGTGAGGAGATAGGAAGGGAGAGATGCCTCTGATTAGAGGAAAAGTCGTGCTCTTCCTCGGATTCGTCTTCCTGACAACTTTCCTGGCTGCGGTGAGAGGGCTACCCGTGAGGGGGAAACAGCGCAGCAATACCCCGAAGGAGAGGAGCTCCAAGCTGGCGGAGGTAGGGCGACCTTTGGGGAAATACGGAGAGCCTGGAGGGTGCTAGGGCGAGCTCTTCCTCAGCCGCTGCAGCCCTTCCCGTGCCCCGGAAAGCGGAGGGCGGCAGCCGGCCACCTGGGCGGTCACTTCGCGGAGTAGCTGTGCGTCTCGGACGGGCAGCATCCAACACGTGTCCCGCGGCCCGGCCGCCCGGAGCTCCGGGGAGAGAAGCAGCAGAGGGGAGAAGCGGGGCCCCCCCGCTCTTATCGACTGTTTCCTCACTCGCTGAGGGGCAGAGCCCTTTCCTGGCCTGCGAGATTCTCGGGGAGCCTCCGGTTTTCGCACTGCATAGAGGCTGAAGGAAAGGGGATGCTTCAGGTTTTCTGAGTTCCCAGTGCCCGGGAACATCCATTGCCTCCGGCGGCCAGCATCCCAGGTGGGAGAGAAAGGTCAGGGTGCAGTCGAATTAGCAGTTGGTGCCCGCCAGGAATCCCAAATCTCTACCAGAAACCTAAGGCACGGTAGATTTCAGCCACCATCTCTCCTCCCCTCCCCGCCGAAAGGCCCGTGGGGCAGGTTCCGGAGCGGCCATGCTCCCTTCTCATCCCGGCAGGGTCCCCCGGGGCAGGCGGCCTTGGGAGCCCCTCGGCCAGGAGGAGGGGATGTCCCGGGGCTGCGCCTCTCGCTCCTCTGTGCCGGATCCGGGCGCGGATTGTGGAAGGAGAAATGCAGCAGGCAATGAGGCACTGGTCAGTCTGGAAGCCAACTGGTGGGACCTGATGGGGATGACAGGAATGGAATGAGAAGGAAACTACCGGGAGGGCGGGTAGTAAGGAAGATTATTGAATGGTTAAAACAAGCTGTTTTCCATCTGGAAATTGTTCTTTGGAGGAAAAGTCATTCAGGCAGCAGAGCTGTGTTTTAAAAGTGCTCTTTCAAAGAATGCTGCTGCTAAAAGTAGGTGAAAGGAATGATTGAGAAAAGTGATGATCGGAGGAGTTTGAACAGGACAGGGTAAGAGCAGCTCGGTCTTTGCTGCTGATACGCAGCAGTATGGAAAGCAGCAGATTTGATCTCCATTGTGTCAGACTGGGGGAGGAGGTGCAAAGTAATGAGAATATACCGAATTGGAAGTTAATGCAAAACCACGGTCTGATCTGTGTATTCATGCTGGCAGCTCCTGTCGGTTGCACTAAGCTCCATTCCAGCATGAAGTCCGAGGCACATGTGTGAGGAGGGAATCTGTCACATGGAATGCTTGGCCAAAGGGCAAGAGGGGCTGCATCCAGCCAAGTACCACTAGTCAAGCCTGGTGAGGGTTTTGAGTGGAGTGTGGACTGAGCAGATGCAAAGAGAACTGCAGGGATTTAGTAGATGCTGTAGTGCTGGTAATACCGTGTTGGTGCTGTACTTTGCTAGTGAAACTTCAACCATAAACGTCGATGCCGCTTCAATTGCCAGATAAATAAATGTCAGGCAGTGACCTCAGGCTCCAGCTGCAGAGAGTAGGGATTTACACTTGAAATCCAGGAAGGTATTGCAGCCCTGTGGCAGGGACCAAGGATAGGGGACAAGCTGTCTGTTAGGAAGTTGTGCATGCCCCCACCACGGGACCCTGCAGCGCAGTCTCAGGCTCTTTTTTATCTGACATCTAAAATACATGGGAGGGCATGTGAGCCGCTGTCAGTCGCGGTTTGTGAATGGCTGTGAATGGGGAGCGTTGTGCGGCCAGCCAAAGATCACACACGGCACTTACACAGCGCAGCCTCTGTCCCTGGGACCTTTGCTTCTTGCAGAAATACAAACATGCAAAAGGGGCATAGGCAAATGTTTGAGGATGGAGGTTAGGAGCAAGGAGGAAGCTGAAGAATGGATTCCTCTGGCAGTCTGTTAGTGCGCCCTGCATCCCTCAGAGTACTGAGAACGCAGTTCTCATGGCAGGCAGGAAGCAGTAGGTATTGGCATGTGTCTCCTAGCTGTGTTTTGGGATGAAATCCTCTGTTTCTGGTGCATGCAGGGAACAATTTAGAGTAGTCATGCCCAGCTGTTTGAACTAAAGCACAGAGCACAGGCGCAGCAGGATGGTGGTTAAAAAGATCCAGTGATTTTGGGTCATACACACAGATGGTTCCTGTTGCAGCACTGATACGTCCTGTCTCTATGGCAGCAGGGCAGCCACAGCTGGAGTATTGGTTACACTATGGGTAATGCCCTACAGATGTGGGTAGAATGAAGGGGGCTGTGAGGAGAAAAATAGAAACGACAGAGCAGAGCAGATAGACAATCAAAACAATTAAACAATTACATAACTTGAACTTACTTTAGTTTAATAACTTTGTTTAAAGCAAATATTTTTCCGTGGTTTAGAATTGAATGGGAATTTTTGTAATCTGTACTGAGCCTTAGAGTTGCACTTCTATACTAAAATAGTTTAGAAAAATTTAAACAAATAAGGTTTTCAGTAAATTTTTTGAGATAGAAAGTCTTATTATTGTAGGAATTTATTTATTTTCAGATTATTATTATTTATTTTCAAATGTCAGCCTTATTGGTATGTCCAAAGTCCTGTAGCTCAGTCAGGATCCAGTATTACCAGCCATTAGCAAAAGAGCAAGTACTTTCATTTACATTATCTCAGCAATGACACTGGTCAGCAAAGCTTTGCCTGAATTATACTGTGCTCAGCATAAACAACAGATGTAGTGAGAATATTTTGCTATTTCTTCAGTCTATTTGACTAGAAGTTGAAAAGACAGGATGAAAAGCTGAATGGCCATTTTCTTTCCAAACTGTGACTTGACTCTAACAAGAGAAGATTCCTGCTCCTTTGGAGGTTTGTTGGTGATGTTTGGGAAGGCAGGTGGTATACAGCAGGGGTTTAAGAACTGCTTTTGCAGGTTGACGTATCGCACTTTGATGTGGGCAGAAATGTGGCAGGATGGAGCACTGATGGTTAAGTAGCTCTTCAGATTTGGGTAACTTAATATTTGCAAAAGCTTGTGTCCCTTGTGGAGACAAGGTAGAGCTCCTAACATCACTTAATGGTTTGTTTATTTATGAAGTCAAGAGGTATAAATGAAAAATATGTTTTGATAAACTCACTGGGTTTCAAAATATTGGCTCTGAACATTGTTAATAGATATTTAGATTCTTTGCAGCTGATGCCAATCAGTTATGGTGCTCTTCAAGTAAACAGAAAACAGCCACAGCACTAACACGCTACAAATATAAATGTTAGGAGTGATGAATTGACACAAGAGTTTCAATAATTGTGCACAGGAATAACTGTGCTGGCTGGAATGGTGATGGGGGTGTTGAAACATCCCAGCACTGTTGGGGTGAGGCAGAGCAAGCCAGCAGTGTTCTGTGGAGGGTCCGGGCCTCCCAGTCCATCTCTGGCGGGCTTGGTGGGTGCTCTTTGGCAGGAGGGAACCACTCTTGAGAGAGGAGCTCAAGAGCAACATTAGCAAACTCCTCAAAGCACTCAGGATTTTACTGCAGGGCTGGGAAAGGGGGCAGATCCAGGCTGGAACTTGCTGTTGGATTTCCCCTGGGCAAAGGCTGTGAGCAAAGCAAATCTGGCATCTGCAATAAGAGATAATGGAAGGCAATAAAAGAAATATCAAGCAAAGCATAAAGGCTGGGTTGGCTGCAAATCAGTGAGTTTGTGCAGCACCTTAGATATGACTGGCTCCTGGCCCCTGAGAAATAAGGAAACAAGTAACAACACTACACATTATTTACTGGTTAAACCAGGCAATGAGAAAAGTAGTTGAAAACTACTTGTAAAACTGAAGGTCTACACCTGATTAAAAAGAATTTAAGAATTAAATGTATAGCAGTGATGTGATACCTGGCCAGAGATACCAGCAGTCAGAGTGAAGGAGCTCCAAAGTGACGTGGTGTGGCCGTACCACATTTAAAAAGTGTTAAAGGGAAAGAAATATTAGCTGGGATTGAGTGGAGTTTGTCAGGAGGCTGTAAGTCGGGGTAGCCCTGTCATTTGGGATCCCTAATGTAGCCTAGAGACATTGGTTTGGGGAGACCACTGAGGTGATGGGTGGCACAAGCGCAGATGTCTGCGGGAGCCTGCCCTATACCTCCCCCCCCAGCTCTTTCTCCGTCTTGACTCCTCCAGGGCTCTGGCCAAGAAGAGCTTCTCAGTTTCCCCAAAGCCGTCTCGCCCTGCTGTGGATCTCCAGTTTGTGTCACCCATGCCTGCCGTGCGGGGTGCACCTTGCCGGGCTGCCGCCTGCTCGGGAGTGCCCAGCTGCGGTAGAGCGGGCAGCTGGGTCGGTGCTGGCTGCCTGCACAGCCGGATCCCCGCCGCCACTGCGGGCTGTGTCAGTAGCAGAGTCATTTTGCCCGAGGATGTGCTTTTTACCTTTTCATTTCTTCAGCAATTAAGCGTTCTTGTCCCTGGCTTTGTCCTTGGCGGAGGTCGGATTTGTGGGTACAAAACGTTCACTGAAGCATCCTTCCGCTCTGAAAGGGGCTCTTTGTGCACAGGGAGGTACTTCGCCCTTTGTAGCAAATTCTCTTTTGAGAAGTGCCAAATTATCTTAGTCAACACAGTTGAAAACCCTCCCGCCCTGGGGCTGAGACAGCAGCAGAAACAAAGGAGAGCCGGGTGTAGGGAAGCTGCCCAACAAGGGGGCTTCTTCCATTTTCACTGCACAAATAGGTCTGCTGCCTTCCCATTGTTACAATCAAAGGGGTTCCTGTAAAAGGCACATGTAAGGGGAAGAGATTAGGCATAAATCGCCCCACAGGGTATTGCTCTGCACACTCTCTGGGTTCCCAAAATTGTCCAACAAGTGCAGACCCTTTCCTCCAAGACAGTCAAGTGGGGGGGACTCATCCTGCCTCCAGCCATGATCCTTCTGAGGTGGTAGAGGGAGCACGCTGAAGAGTAATTCCTGTTTTCCTCTTAACTCGCTGTCTTAGGGGTAGGGAGTGCAAACTGGTCCATGGTAGCGGTAAGTATTCTTCCTCTCAGAATAATCCTCAATACAAGCCTGATAATTCTCTTAGGGAAGCCTGAGGACAGTCTGAGTTGCAGACAGGTCAGCAAAGTGTACCTGTGCTGTCCAGCTCCTTCCAAGCAAATGTTATGAGCCAGAGGCTCAGTTTTTATATAATATACTGTAACAAGGAGGAGATTGCAGCATATTTCAGTGTTAAATTGGATTTGTTTCAGACAGAAGCTTACAAAGTGGAGTATAAGGACTATTTGTTTGTTTGTTTGTTTGTTTTGGTAGAATGCTTTTGCAAGGAACCTTCAGTGGGCAGCCTGATGCTTTTATGTGGCCAGCTGTAAAAGTCAGCCTGCCTGGTGTTGTTTCCAAGCAATTCAGTTTGTTCATGTTCCTTCTGTGTAGGGACTCTGGAGTCTTGTCTGAGAAGCTGTTTGAGATGTACTCTCATCTCAGTACTTATGAGATGAAGACACCAAAAATATGGTGAACTATCTGCCTCTGAGTCCTAGGCATGGCCTTGGTATGAAGGGCACCAATGCCTATTGGGGTTCAGGTAGGTTTAGTCTCCAGGGCAAGGCTACAGCTTCAAAGGGAGCAAAATGCAATAAATCACTGCCTTCTGCTGTCCCCTGGCACCACAAGACAGGCATAAGGTAGCAACCTAACAGCAGATGGCCAGGAAATACCCATACATTCAAGGGAAGAGGTGGTGAGGCATGGGTTTATCTTGGATTAGGAGCTGGTGGTTGGCCTGGTCTTTCAGGATCCTATCTGGCACTCAGGACTTGGGCTGCAAGGCAAGTGTGGGAACATGTCCCAAACCAAGAGAGCCACTACCACGCAGGGCTCAACAGGAGGCTGGCACATGGAGTGGGTACAGTGCCCTTCAGCTGAGCTGCCTTCCCCCCCAGCCTTGGCAGCCCTAGCCTAGGTGATCAAGGCAGCCCTGGCTCTTTCCCAGCAGCTGAGCCCCCAGGTACCTGCTGGCTGAGGAGGCAGTGTTTGCTGGATGACCTGGAGTTGCTGTGGGAGATGTCCCATGTGGACATCTCTTTGCTTCCCTGGAATGTCCTCTCTTTCTTAACACTTTGGCACTCCCTCCTGCTGTCCTCCCTGCCCTCCCCTTCACCTGCAGCCATTCCCACAGCAGCCAAAATCACAGGGAATTCCAGCTGCACTGTGCTGTACCAGGAGCACCTCCATCGAGACAAGGTGTTGTACAGATGCCTTTGAATGTGCAGTTCCCAGCACCTTCCCTGCTGGAGACACTGAGGTTTTATTACACACTAAGGCTGCCAGCTCCTTAAAATCAAAGCTGGCTGGGGAGGAGAGTTGAGCCTGACCCCAGGCTGGGGAACTGCAGCCAAGCACCTGGGGCAGGAGCTGCTGGCTCAGAGTCATCCCAGCTTTGCCCCTTAAGGAGGATGAGATGCAGCATCCCTGCCTGGATCCCTGCTTGTGCAGGGCATGGAGATATTTCAAGTCTGGCTCAGGTGCCCATTTTGTCTACTGTTGAAGGGATTCCTGATGGATTTGTATTTGTTTGATTGGCTGCATTCCTTGCCCCACTGCTTGCATGGAGGTGCAGCCCATGCACCCTTTGTGAGACAAGGGGGGCAGGTGCCCCCTGTACTCCATCCTGCCTGTGATTCCCTCCCCCACCTCTTCTAGCCGGCAGGGGGAGGCTGGTGTTGATCTGGTCCTGCCAGTTTCTACACCTGATTTGTGATATTTGGGATTTTTTTCCTTTTGCAGTTTTGTCTGGGCTATGGCAGGCAAGGAAGCAGCAGCTGGGTCAGTGGGAGAGTTAGGGTGTGCAGACTAGCAAATGCAGATCATTAGCTGGAACAAGTTAATGGTTATTGAAGCACATGGGGTTTAGAGCTGGAACAAGTTAGCACACTGGGAGCTTATGTGTGTTACTGCTCAACTATGTTAACAGAAACCATGTGCCCTAGCAGGAGCATTTGCCAGAGAGCACCAGAGGATGTGGATGTGTGTCTGTTCATCTCTCCAGGGGACCTCTCCATGCAGTCTCTATGGGGGCCTTGCTCCCATACCTATGACTGAGAAGAAGTCTCAGGGTCTTGGGAAAGGGTGTCTTGCCACCACTGGTGTCCTTGCAGCAGGCACCACCCATCAAGAATTGGCCCTTGGGACCTGTGTGCTTGGGCAGTGTCTCTGGTGCGAGGACAGCCCCATCTGCTGTGCTGGGACGTGCCCGCGGTGCCAAAGATGTGCTCAGCTTCTCCACTACAAGACCTGTGTGGTTCATCTGTGTAGGAAGCAGAGCAGTTCCCCCTTTGGGGCAGGGGGGGAGAAGAAACTGAGCTGTGGTGAACCTTCTCAAGAGTCTTCTCCAAGTACAACATGAGAGACCTGCAGGTATGCCTGGCCTTGCCACAGGCTGCCTGAGGAGCGTGTCATTTTATTCATCTGCAAAATGGGAGTTTTGCAGACAAAGAAATTTGTCTTACTGTTAAAGAGTGAGAAGATGTTTATGGTAGAGAAACACCTGTCAGTTGAACAACTGTGATCTGTTTGAGGAGGGCAACAGCTTGGCATGGTAAGGTGAAAGGCCACGAGGCTGCTGCTTTTCCTCCTTGTGCCACAAGGGACCAGGGGAGTGAGGACCACACCCACAGGAGAATTGACTGTGGTAAGAGGAGTGGGGTGCATTGTGTGGGGCATTCTCAGTAACCTGCACAGCCTCCTCATTTTTGGTCTTGCACAAAGTCAGCTATGCTGTCCTTGCTACTCATGGTGCTGCGTGCTGCTGCTTCTCCGTGCTGTGGTGTCTTCTGCTCCAGGGCTGGCTCTGCCTCAGGGGCAACTGAGTCACTGACCTTGGAAAGAGTTTTGAGATTACAGTTGTTGCAACTGTGAGACATGAAAATAAATGTGAAACATGAGGAAGCCTTTGATGATGCCTCCTGCAGCTCCCTACCCAAGACAGTTGAAATGAAGCTAGTTAGAAAAGAAAGTGATACCATATGATCTAAAGTATTTTGATAACTGCATGAAAATTATAATCATGAGGGCGTAATCATTATCTGCACAGCCCACAGTTTGCTCCTGGCTCCTGCTGGTCTGTCATAAACAGGATCTGCCCACGTAAGCATGATAACCAAGTGCCTTGCCTGTTCCATGAGCACTTGTATAACTCTCCTAAAACCTAAAGGGAGCCTTTATTAAAAAAAAAGAAGAAGCCAACAAAAACAAACAAATCAACCACAAGCCCCCCCCCCCACATCACCCATGTAAGTTGATCCTGAGGTGGACTGGATATTACAGCATTTGGGAAGTCTCGGTTCTGCTCTTCATCTATGCCACAGCCCCTTTGTCAGCAGGAGTGAAACTCAGGGCACAAGAAGAGGGAGGCAACTCGAGGTGTTAACTTCTTTAAATTACCTTTGGCAGATCTTTCAGAGCTCAAATGTCAAAATCCTGAGTGGTAGCTTCTGCTAAGCCACGTGCCTGTAAGTCTAAATGTGTTCGTTCTGATGGCTGGGATTGTGGCTTGGAAGGTCTTACAGACAGTAACAGGAACTGAGCGGCGTGTTTGCCTTCCCTGTTATCTCGTAGGTACCCATCCAGCTCTTGACACCTCTAGAAGATGCTGTGCTCTGTCAAGCTCAGGGAAATCCCTTAAGTGGGTGACGAGCTGATGGATGGCAGAGGTCACTTGCCTCATATGCATCCCATGGATTTTCCATCTGGTAAAAGACTGCCAGTAGACAGGTTATGTGCTAGTGGATGGGTTATGAGCCAGGAGGATCAAAATACAGCCCTCAGGAGGCTGCAGTGGTTTCAGCTGGCTGGGCTAAAAAAGCCCTTTATTTGAGCAGTGCCGGACAGAGGAGAAAGCATGTACTATGGGAGGGAGGCATCATGGCACACTGCATTTGTTCCTGGTGATTAGCCTGCTGTTCAGCCTTACTTTATTTTAAAGAGACAACAGTGTTACCTGTCTGCACTAGAAAAACGTCCCTTTCACCCCATCCCACCAACTGTCATGAGCCTTACTGCAAACTGCAGCCCCAGAGCTGCTGGGCTTCCTTCTAATGCAACCAACCACCCTTCTCTACTTCCATAGCTTTATAGTATGTCTTTATAGTAAAATCCTGCTCTGGAGTTGTCCCTGCCCAGTTTCAGTCCAAAGATAATTTTTTTTAATACTTTCTCCAGATTATTGCAGCTCATTTAGGTAAATATAAAAAGAAAAGTTTTATGGTTAAAAAAAAATGTACTCGACTAATTCATAAGTGGGCAAGTTTGCAACAGACAAATTTTAAAATAATGTTGGAGAGAGCTTGGGGGAAAGAGAATGAAGGTCTAGTCAGAAAAAGATCAATAGTTCTTCTGGTGGTTTCTTGTTTCAATACAGCATAGTAAAACTGTTCAAAGGAAACCTAACACAAGCAGTAATGATTAAGCAACAAAAGCCTCCATTCCTTATAATTATAGCTCAGTGTGATACCGGCCTTTAGCAAATACGTCATTTTCTTCACTGCAGTGTTAACAAGCCCAAAGCACAGCCTGAATGTTGCCTTGATCTGGCTGCCGTGTGCACAGGTTTCTTTGGTTCAAGTTGAATGAGTTTATGTGCTCGATAATTGGCTTGGGATAGGTGTGGGTAGAAGCTGCATCCTCTGAACTTGTCCTGTGCTGGTGACTTGCTTGCTCCATTGGCTGCTGATGCACAAGCTCTAGCAGTGCTTCACTGCCAGGGGAGTTCTCTCAAATGTACTTAGATTGGTTTAACCCCATGATGAGGGGCAGCTCTGCTTAGCAGTGTATGTAGTTACAAAGAGCACTGCTCTTGAGTGCTCTGACAGCTTGCAATGCCGACAGAGATGCTGAGGAATGTGCTGGAGTGACAAGTACCTGTGGTTGTGTAAGTGGCAGTGTGGTGGTGACCCTGGTTGCCAAAGTATGGTACAGCACAAGAACTAGTCTGATGATGTTTTCAGGTTTTAAACTGCTGTACGATCTGAAATGTCGTGTCCCTAATAGTAAGAGCTGCAGCACATGAATATTGGTCATTTGCTTCCTTAACCCTGATTTAGTTCAAAGCCTTACAGATATTTCTAGCAAAATCAATTTTTAAGAGCAGAAAAAATTACTAGAGCCTTGAATTTCTTCCCTAGTGCAATTGCAGTACTCATGTGTTGAGCCCAGTGATGTGGGTTTGACAGTCTCCACAAGAGAAATTGTCACTTTCCTTCTTGATTGTTCCTGTACTTAATTACCTATGGCATTAAAAGCATGATCCTTATTCCTCAGTTAAATTTGTTTGGCTTTGACTTGGGCACATTGCTTCCTATTATGTATTTCTGTTCTGGATTATAGAGTCTCTGGTGCCCGATGGATTACTGCCTTAAAGAACTGTAAAACTGAATCACTGCTTTCTTTTTTCAGCATGACAAACAAATTGAATTGTACAAGTCTTTCCATCCCTTGAAATGTTTTTGTGGCTGCTCTATTCATCATCTCCAGATTTTCGAGCAATTCTAATAGGGGTGTATGGACTAGAAATGGAAAAATGTCAGCCTTTAGTTTCTAGAGCAATGCTTTGTGCCTTTTCCTGCACCTTTTCCATGCACCTTGTTGCCTGTGTTATGTACAAAGTAGGCATGAATTGCTAATAAGTAACTTCCCCTTCCAAACATCTCTTCTAAGCTTGTGTCTCCAGGTGTTTCAGTGGTCAGTTCTTCATGTGGGACAGCCTGGACTATGTGGGAAGGGCTCCTGGGCTGGTAGGCAGGCAGGTGTGATCCTGCTTATAGCCTTATTGCCTAAACACTGTCTTCACAAATGGAAAGTCCATGCTCTTTCCTAAGTGCTGCCCCAGAGTATCTCTCAGGTTCCTGCCCTGGGAACCCTTATTCCCAGCCAGGTAGGATATGCCAAGTGTAAACAGGAGCAGCTGTGGCAATTTCTTGTTCATTGTTTTCCTTTCCTAGGTGCTGGCTGGTGGCAGGGGAAGGCTGGAACTCTGCTGCAAGCCACTGATGGCTTCCCAGCACACACTCTGCTTTCATGGTGGTGGAAGGAGAGGGAAGCTGGTAATGACCAGCTCTCCAATGGTTTGCAGGCCTTCTGTGCTCTACAGAGAGCAGGGGAATAGAGTGTTCCCTCTGGACAAGCAAAGTCTTCTCTTCCCTTAGCCCACTGTGATGACTTAGCTGGATGGCTTTATCCAGCTGCTCCTGGGACAGTGCAGAGGAAAGGGTGGGTGTCACGCAGCAGGAGTGCAAACCTCAAGGGCAGCTGCTTGTGTGACTGTCAGGGGACCCTCGGTGACTTGGAGAAGACACATCTGATGCCATAGATGCTTTGACCTGGAGGGAGCACTGGGACTTCTAACAGCTTGTTAAATCCATGGATTGATTTTTTGGGGCAGGACACGGAGCCTTACATGGGAGGGACCTCTGATGCAGGAAAAGATTTTAACTCAGCAAAGCTTCAGAGCAATGCAGATGGCAACAGGAAGGAAGCATTGGGTGGTACATTGTAGTTGTGGTACATTGGGTGGTACATTGCTGAAGGGCTCTTGGCTATTCAGGGTGGTCACCCTGTCGTGTTTATGCCTCCAGAGTATCTGGGAGCTAAGGGAATTCTGCTTGCCCTACAACACTCTTGCAGCCAGTTCCCCTGGAGCAGTTTTACAATTTCCCTGTGGGAACAGTACTCTGAATTTCTTGAGCTTGTTTGGGCGTAAAATCTGAATTAGGCACTGACTGTAAATTTGGTGACTTTGAGTCTGTTCCTGGCTTGCTTGCTGTAGTGTCCTTGAGTGAGTTCAGATCTTGTTGCTAAAGGAGACCTCAGTTTCCATGTGTATTAAATTTGGGTTGTGTGTGAAAGGAGTTTACCCAGTCCAATAAGCTCTGCAAGTTAGGCAGGAATGCCAGCCTTGCAGGGCTATTGTCAGTCTCTTGTTCAGGGGTTGTGTTGGACATGTGCAGCTGGTAGCAAACCCAGCACCAGCAGGCAGTGTTGTGCAGCCAACACTGGAACGTGCCTAGGTTTGCCTGCTCAGCCCCCCTTGCTGTTTTTGTTCCACCTGGGCTTCTTGCTCCTTGTCAAGGACTCCTGAGACATGACAGAAGACCTAGCAAAGGGCTAAGGCACTGGGAAATAGGCTGAGACAGAGCCAGGCATCATTCCCATACATTCTTCCCAAAACCATTGTGGTTTGGATGGGGAAAGAAGGAGCTGGGAGGGCAGGGGGAGTCCTTCTGCTCAAGGTTGCTACCAGCAGTGCCACAGGAATCCTCCAGGCCAGGGACAGGGGCAAACTCCAAACGTTCTCTCTGGGCAGCGCAGGTTCTGCCCTCTCTGCAGCCCCTCTCCTCCGGGCCCATCTGGTGAAGTCTGTCACCGGCCCTTCCCTGCGTTCAGCCTGCTCTGGGCAGCAGCCAAGGGACCAGCAGCGTCCCTGCTGCTCTTTTCCCTCCCCCGGGGATGGAGGGATCGTGGGCTTTGATGTACAGGGACAGGGCCGGGGACGGGCTGTGTGCGCTCATGAGAGTCTGGCTAGGCTCCAGCTGCCTTTGAAGTGCTCCAGTGATCAGGATGAAAGGGAGGGGAGTCCTTCCCCAAACCATCTGGCTCTAATTGCAGGTAGAAATGCCTCTCTGCGTCCCCCCGCCCGGCGCCGTGGGGAGGGGGCACTCCATGCTCTTCGTTAATCCCACGGCTCTCGACTGGGCTGACGAGAAGGGTGAGAGCTTGGGAACAAAAGGGGGTTTCAGCTGGGCAGCCAGAAATAGGCAGACACTAGTGGAGATGCTGGGAGTTCGGGAACCTCTGCTCTCAGCCTTGAGCTGCGGGGCCCTGCAGACCTTCCCAAGGACGCCTGTGCCTCGGAGGGGGCTTTGCCAGTTGTTCCCATCTCGGATTTCTTGGGCACACTGGAGCCTGCTGGCCCCTGGAGTCACGCTCTTTCGTGCCAGTGCGCACTGAGTGCGGGACGAGGAACGTGGGAACTCGGTGAAAGCGCAGTCATTTGGCAGCACTTGCGGCCACCTCCCTGGCCCCCCAGATGGCTGGTGCTGTCTCTTGGGCTCCCTGTCTGCTGCCCCTGGTCCTCCTCCTGTGCCCCTGGAGTGGCAGCACCACTTAGAGCCATTGGCAGCACTCGCAAATGAGTTTTGTCGTCTCGTTTGGCTTGGACATCTTCCCCTCCCCAAAGAGCTAAAGGTAGCTGGGTTATATCTGCCAGCAGTTTCTTTCTGTCTTTGTGGTAGCCTTTGGGCACCATCAGAAATTTCAATTAAACCTGTGTTGCTTGAAGTCATCTGCCCTCATACAAATACCACAGAACAATTTATTTGGGTGAGGTTTTCCCCCGATATAAAGCCCTGGTTGTAAGCTTCTTATATAAATATAAAAATTTATTAAACATGACCTGTGGTAACTGTGACCAGAAGCAATCCTTGATGTTAACCCATTTCCAGGGACTGAGAAATAGCTAAAAAAAGAGAGTGAGAAGTGGAAAGTCAGGCAAGTTGGGCAATGGGACAGCAGAGGGGTGCAGAGAGGGTGGTCATGGGGTTGGGATGTACCAGTCTGAATAGACTTGTAGGTTCAGGTGCAGCAGAACTGAGTACTGGCACAGCACAGGGCACTTGGTATTAACTTCATAGATTAACATGTTAATTGCTATTCTGATGTTGCAATAAGAAGGGGTGGAGGAAGTGTTTGGGGCAGGAGACCAGACCCATCTTTGCTAGGTAGTGGTTTGCTCCCTGCCCTGCACCGTCACCCTCAAGAGATGCTTTCTCTGGCTCTTCCCTCTCCAGGTCTCAGCGTCATCCAGCCCCCGTTCAGCAGGGGACGAGGAGCTGCCCCCATCGGGCAAGGCGCGGGGGCTGAGGCGGAGTGGGCAGGCTGGTCCACGGCGGCACAGGCGCAGAGGGGTGGCTCAGCAGGGCAGGAGCCCAGCGCTGCCCCAGCCCAGTGGTGCTGGTCAGGAGGAGAGCCTGCCCTTCATGCTGGACCTGCAGAACTTGCCAGGGCTGGCCAATGTGGACCTGAGTGCACAGAACCCTAATATCCAGGTGGGGAGTGGGTCTGGGATGGCCACAGTGGGGATGTGGGTGAGCACTGTGGTGAAAGTGGCGCTCTCCAGCCTCATTTGACTCCTTAAGAGAAAAGATCTCATGAGCAGGGTGTGTATGGCTGCTGTCATCTGTTTTCTTGGTGACTACCAGCTGCACATAGCTGGCATGGAGAAGCTCCTTTACTGAGGAATTTGCTCACAGCCTTTCCCCTGGCCCCCTCAGCCCTTCTTCACACAGGAGTAAACCCTCCTAACTTGAGTGACCTTTCAATTTCTGAGGGTGGTATTGGCCCCTTTGGGTGACTACCAGCCACCCTGTGCTTCCCACTCTGTCCCATCCAGTCCCTCTGGATGAGGAGAGACCATTTGTGCTCCTCATGTGGTCCTGCAGCCCAGAGTGTCTCTGGCTTCTTGGGCAGGGAATCAGTGCCTGGTCTGGTAGGTCTGTCCTAGGGCTGTGCCCCAACTCACTGCCTTGCCTCATATCTGCCAACCAGGTGACCATTGAAGTGGTGGATGATCCTCAGGCTGAGATGGAGATGGACTTGTTGAAGGAGACCAGCAATGACTGGTCTCTGACATCCTCTGAGTGGTTGTCTCACAAGGACCTATTCTGGCCCCTCTTCTGGGAATACACTGACTCTGCTGATGGGGAGGAGGAGGAAGATGAAGAGGAGGAGGAAGAGGAAGAAGAGGATGACAATCTGGACGTAGGGGACAGGGAGGGAGAAGAAGAGGATGATGATGAAGAGGAAGATTACACAGCAGAATATGAGGAGGAGGAGTCCATGCTTAGTGGAGTAGGCAGTAACTGGGACCAGCGATGGCCTGGGCAGAAGAACTGGATCTTTAAGGAAAAATATAATTATGGTGAGTCCTCTTGGCACCTGCAGCTGCCCTGCAGACCAGCAATGCCCTCCCCTGCCCTGCCTGGCCCACAGCCCTGCATCAGAATCACAGCGCACTGGTGCTCAGCTCCTACTTAGAAAATAAGCAAGCATGCCAAGGAGTAAGGCCAGCACACCCTGCTGGGGCTGCCAGCAGTCAGACATGCCAGTGTCCCGGCGGGAACTGTCCTTGCATGTAATCACATGGAGCGTGGGCTCTAGGGCAGGCATGCTCAGATGAGACATACAAGATAAATGTTTAATGACAAGTGCTGCTGCCATTGACTCAGGTCCCTGTAGTGTCATCAGTGCCAGAAGCCTTTTACACAGACCTGGGTGCCCCCCAAGAGAGCTAGATGGCAGGTTCTAGTGGGCAGATGGGCCAGGGCATCACAGCAGCTCCCTCCTGCAGCTTCCTGGCCATGACCCCAAAACCAGCCAACCTTTGCTAGTATGTGATGTTCAGCATCGTGGCCAGTGTGCTAGGCTGTGTGGGCATGGGCAGCAATTCCTGTTTGAGTTGGTATGACTGGGAGCAAAGCTGTAAGAATGACAGCCTTTGCTCAGGGCTGCTTCCCTGGACTTGGCAATGAGGGTGGGGTTGGCCCTTGACATTGTGTCTGGGCACCTCCATGTGTCCCAGGCAGCCCTGTCCCTGTTCAAAGATGGAGGCAGAGCTGAGGGAGGCCCCAGGTGGTTGTTGTCTCCCCTCCCACTAAAGCTTTGCTGGAGTCCATCACTCTCTGCCTCTTCCCTGCTGTGCACAGACTATGAAGATGAGGAGGAGTGGAGCCCGTGGTCCCCTTGCAGCATCACCTGTGGCAGTGGCAATCAGAAGAGGACCCGGTCCTGTGGCTATGCCTGCACAGCGACAGAGTCAAGGACCTGCGATATGACACACTGCCCTGGTGAGACCCTGGCCATATCAGTCCTTGGGTACTGTCTGACTTGGATGTGGGCTGGTCCCCCACTGCTGCAGGCTGGACATTGCTCATACTTCAAGAAGTAGTTACGTTTAATGTGATCAGGTCTAATGACCATGGGGCTTTGTTTCCACAAAGAAGATATGATTTGGCTTCTTGGCTCCCCAGGCAGTGTGGGCCCTAGGGATGGTAGAGCTGGCATCAAATTTGGTGTGTGACTTCTTTCACCTCTCTCACACTGGGAGCTAGAAATCTTCTCCTGAGGCATATTGAGAGCCAGCTCTATCCATTGAGATTTTCATAGCTAACAGCTTCTGTTTGGCTGGCCTTGCTGCTAGCTCTTCCTTCCAAACACAGGGCCATGTTACCAAAGAAATGCCAGGAGAGGGGTTGGGAGATGGATGGTGTCTGGTGCACATACAGAGGGGAAAAAACCACCATTCCTCCCGGTGTTCATCTGGGCTCTTTGTTTTGCTTTTTTTCCTGTCTCCAGGAGCAGAAGGAGAAATGATCTTCCCCACAGAAGAGACACCTTTCAAAAGTGACAACACCACAGAGCTGTTCAACTCAGGTGAGCCTCTGCCTCTGCTTTGCACTGGGGGGTCAGTGACAGACCTTGTAGGGGTCATAGCTGGCTGGCAGGGATGGCTCAGCCAAGGGGTCCTGTGTCTGGTGTCCAGACCTAAGTCACCCAAACCACTGCCATGTGCAGGCTTCCGTGGTCATGCTGGGAAACCCAGCTGCTCCCACAGCCCTGGGACAACACAGTCCTACTTTAGGGTTCAGTGGCTGAGGCCAGCCTGTCATGTGCCCTCTCCTGTGAGGGAATGTTGCTGGCCTGGCCCTAGCACCAAACCCCTTTCCTCTGTCACTGCCTTGAGGGTGGAGCCTGGCTCCAGCTCATCCCAAGAGCCTGGCTGCTCCTGGTTGGTGGTTGCAGTCTCCACTGGTGGTGTTGGCATGGCTTCAGGCAAATGGCAGCTGGGTAAAAAGTGGAATGCAGAGGTGCATGCCCTCACCCTTTTGGTACCCTCCCCCCAGAGGTGGACAGCTGTGAGAAGTGGCTGAACTGCAAGAGTGACTTCCTCACCAAGTATCTGAGCAAGGTACTGACGGACCTGCCCAGCTGCCCCTGCTCCTACCCGCTGGAGGCCGTCTACAGTGCTGTCAACCTGCGGGACGAGCAGCAGGGCAAGAGCTTCCGATGGCGGGATGCCAGTGGCCCCAAGGAGCGCCTGGACATCTACAAGCCAACGGCACGCTTCTGCCTGCGCTCCATGCTCTCCCTTGACAGCACCACCCTGGCTGCCCAGCACTGCTGCTATGATGAGCACACCCGCCTCATCACCCGTGGCAAGGGGGCTGGCGTCCCCAACCTCATCAGCACCGAGTTCTCTCCGGAGCTGCACTACAAGGTGGACATGCTGCCCTGGATCCTTTGCAAAGGTGACTGGAGCCGGTACCATGCCGTCCGTCCCCCCAACAATGGGCAACGGTGTGCTGACAACCCCACCGAGGAGGAGTACCTGTCCCAGCTGCAGGAGGCCAAGGAGTACTAGCCATAGCCACTTTCAAAGATGCCATGACCACCACTGGCTTGCACCTCTGCATAGCCTGGCCAGCCCTGACCCTGCTCATGGGCTCCTCTGTGGTGCCAGGCAAAACGGGGAGGATGCACCGTCTGTCTCATCCCCTCAGAGGGGTGTCTCAGCCCCCTCCGATTTCTGGGGGTGCTGGAGGTTATTGTGGTGTGGTCCCTGCCATGCCACCCAGGGCAGTCCTGCAGTCCAGGGCTCCTGGCCTGGCATGTGAAGAGCAGCAGGGGCTGGGAGGTATGAAGGGAACAAAGGGCTGCTCCTGTCTGTTTTTATTCTCTATGACCTTTCAAAGCAGCCTGAAAGCTGAGCACAGGGTGAAGTGGGCTCAGCTCCTGCTGGCTTCACACCACATCTGAGGAGCTGCTGCAGGCAGGGCTGTCTGCTCTTGTCTGTACACCTGCCCTGGCACACACGGTTTATGTCTGAAGCTGGGGGTAGGTCTTCCTAGAGAGTGCAGGGCTGTTCCAGCCACACATACCGAGCAGGGCCTTCCCCATCCTTGGGTTTGTGCATGCACGGTTTGGAAGGAGCAGGGAAAGGCTTCTCAGGGTCCATGGGTCTGGGGGAAGGGGCTGTGAGGCAGGAGGAGACTGGCTGCCTGGGCTTCCTTGGCAAGATTGTCTAGCCACCAGGGTTCTCGCTGCCAAAGCTACACATAGGTGGACCTCAGAGGAGGTCAGCATGGAGTCACACCATCTGTGTGCATTTCAGCCCCTCTGCCTTGGTGCTTGAGAGAACAGGGTGATAGCATCTGTGCAAGTCACAGCACTAGCCCTCTACCAGACCTTGGCCCCTTGGCAGTCCCCAGAGGGTCAGGGTCAGGAGCACTTGTGACACAGCCCAAAAGAAAAGTCCTGTGTTTCCCACTCACAGCCCTGCCAGGGGCAGGAGGCACCTTGACCACTGCTCATGCCATTGGTGGTGAGGAGCACAAAGCACTGAGCCAAGCTAGGCCCTGCTCCATACTGAGTCTGCCCATGTCCCCAGTTGCTCCATTCTGTGTCTGCCCAGGTCCCCACATGGAGGCAGCCCAGACAAACCAAGCCGTGGACCCCTCATGCTCGCTTCCAGACCAGGCTCACAAGTGTGGCTCCAGAGGAGGAAGACACACATGTGCTAATAATGTCCTTACGTGGTGTCCACAGATCAGGGATCATGATGCTCTCTGTTGGCACTTTGATCTTGCCTGTGTTTTATTCAGCTTTTCACAGGTCCATGGCAGTGTCTCCCAGCTTATTTTGGAAGCTTTTCTGTGGAGAAACTAGGCTGAGCACCTTTGTCCCTGGACATTCCGTTGCTGAACTGGCAGAAAATTTATAGCTTTTATTTAATAAATTTTATGCATCAGGGGAAATAAAAGTCAAGCACACATAAAGAAGAATGGGGTCATTTCTACACTAGAGGTTTTATGCAGGGCTCTTAGCTACTCCATGTACTTCTGCAGGGCACTGGTGAACGAAAAACTGGTTGCAGAGGTCCTTAGTTGACCATCCTGTGCCGTCTGTCCTTCTCACAGGAGCTTTCTCCAGCCTCAGTGAATATCCTTGGTCTGAAAGGTTTTTGGGGGTCTTTCTGGGAGCGTCTTTATATCTGTTGAGCGAATGCTGATTCATTTGCTTTGGTTACTTATAGAATATTGCATCCTTGGTCATCCATGCCTAAGACTTCATAGCTGATAAAACAAAAGTATTAATGAAATTATCACTGAATTATTCTTACTCAAGTATTATCATACCCTTGTATCTCTAGACTCTGGATATGAGTTCTATCAAAATACAGGCAGACATCATGCATCTCCAAACAGACATGCAGTCTGAGATGACCAGTGTTCTGTAAATGGTGAGAAGGAAGATAACCAAATAAGCATGAATGGAGACCTAGACCTTGGAACATTTTCATGATCACTACATGTTCTCTAGCCCAGATGCTCATTCACTCTCTAGATTCTAGCAAAGAGGTAGGTCATACAGAGGTGGTCAAGAGGGGATGACAGTGATCTGGTGGCTTGGTTCTGGGAGCCAGGGAGCCTCTGCCAAGAGACATGGAAGCAAACAAATTGAGCATCTGAAGCCATGGAAGGATGAGTTTGTTAACTGCAGTCATTCAGCAGAGCATATTTCCACTCCCATACCTTATGCCATCATCAGCATCATCAAAATCTCAGCAGAGTTTATTTACCATCAGTGCAGACTTCTCTAAAGCAAGCTCCTGTTGAACATGCCTCGTGTTCAGTATTGGACCCACGCATGGAAGCAGGATTTCTACAAACAGTCTTTCATGAAGAAAATTTACAAAGGCTCAGCCAATTTGTTTGTTAGACTGACTGCTCTCTAAGGTAGTGCTCTTACAGTAAGAGTGTTACCCAGGATTTTTACCCTCCTCCTCTTTACACTGGCTATGTCAACCAGTCTAACTCCCAGAAAGAAACCTTGTAATTTCTGTAATAAGTGGAGTTCCTGTCCAAGGGCAAGTAAAAAAACTCTCATTGACACTCCCCTATTCCCCAATGCCCCCACAAAAGCTAGTTGAGAGCCAAGTAGCTGTTCTGCTTTGCTGTCTCTGTGGTTTGGAGAATACAGGCACAAGCTGGAGCATGAGAAACAAGCACTGTTGTTCCTCATACAAGCACCTTACACACCATGAGGCTTTGCAGAACACTGTGAGAAAAGCAGACATTAAGCAAGTGTTTATTTTTATATCCTGTCAAAGATTCTGTCCAGCCCACTGCTATTTAAGTGATGAATCTCTAAGCTTTCACCCCATAAGTTTATTGTATTTTATATATATAATATATATATAAAATGTCTTTTATTCCTACAGAACTTCACAGAGAAGAATTCTTTAATCTGATGCTGCAATAAAGCACTTTATATATATATATGTCATGCTGATGTCATTCAGTTGTGACTGAAGCATGTGTTGCTGTTTATTTTGATTGAGAGGGATGATACTATGTCTTGGATTCCCAGCCCCAGTTGGGACCCTGATGACTTTGCTTCCTTCCCTTAACATTTGCATTTGAAGTTGTCTGCAAAAGTCACAGGTAAGAAAGACTATCTGGAGCCCATGGGATATGTGAAGTTCTGCTTACAGGGAAGGAAACCTCCGACAAGAAGACCCTCAGGGTCAGTGTTGATAAGCAAATGCATTGCCAGTACCCCAGCCCTGACCTTGAGTTTTATTCCATGGTCAGCCTGGCCAGAGCTCGGTGCTGGTTGATGGTCCATCACACCACTTTAAGCAGGAGTTTTAAGCATGGAAGCAGGGGGAAAAAAAGCCCAGCATCATTCCAGCTGGAAAACTGGTTTGGCAAACGACCTCCAGAGCCTAGAGCTAATTATAGCAGGATGTTTGCAAAGTTTTCCAGGGATCACAACTTTTTGTTGGTGTTAATTAAGTGCGTAAATCATAAACACTTCCAAGTTCTTGCTGTTTCCATCTCTTTCCTCTCCTTCTGTCTTGCTTTGTGCTGGCTGCACATCTGTCAAGGGTTATCTGCTACTCTAGCATGGAACTCTGCTTCACAGCTGTCTGGCACTATTGCTGGCCCCTGCCTGAGGGGAGCAGGTGATTCCCGTCAGTGAAGGATGCTAGGGGCTTCCTACTGGCCTTCTGCAACACCAAAAACAGTGTTGCATGGAGCCCAAGCCAGGGCGAGCAGGCTGAGCTCCACTCTGCTCAGAGAAATCACGCTTTCCCTGGAGGGGCAGTCAGAAGTTACTGCTATGTATATAACATGCCTAATGTGCTTTTATCCTCTGCAGCAAGGTCTTTGCTGTGTTGGATGATGAACTCTGCTGTGAAACTCCTGAGATATAGAAATCCCACAGCCTGAGGATGGAAGCAGGAAGAATTCCTGCCCTATTTCTGCAAGTGCTGAAGACCTGGAGATGTCACCTGAAATCATAGAGTGAGTCTGTGGCAGTCTTAAGGTGCACTTTTGCTGCTGCTTTGAACACATAGCTTCTTGACCAGTTGCTGTTGAGTTGTCTTAGCCTGCCAGCCTGGACTGGAGCTGAGCTGGACCAGTCGCCTGGCATCCATGCAGTGGTGTTTGTCTGCACACAGAAGGAGCCATGCCTAGATTTTCCTGGGGCACAGGTGGGGTGAGTAAAGCCCATCTCTCAGGGATGAATATGAAATTTTGTAGGAACATGTTTACAGCAACAGAGATTCCATTACCTGTCTGATTTTTTTCAGGGCTCCAGCTTCCAAGAATCTGTTTCTCAGAAAGCACACAAAAACCTAGGGAAGAGCAAAGTGTGATGGTGGTCTGTTGGTCTTGAGTTAAAACTGTAGTTCTAGAGAAGAAACAAACCTTTCAGACACCCCTCTTCTGGCCTATGAAGGGACACACCCCACTGTGTGGCCACATCAGTCTTCTGTGCTGGTGGCACACCTCTGGAGAAGACTAGGAAAAAAAAACCAAACAACAACACGCTGCAGATTTTCATCTGTAGTCTCACTGACCTCATTTTTCCATTTGGTCAAAATAACTTTTGTTCCTAAACTTGTCTTTTACAGCACCAGTGGTAATGTAATTTTCTTTTTTTTACTTTTAAGCTATCAAGTATATTCTATACCAAAATGTACTGGATTCATTACAGCTTTATTAGGCCTTCCCTTATTTACTAATAAAACTATTATATAGAGCATTGCCTACAGTCTTAAAAAAGTTCAAAGACCCTTTTTCATTTATTGTTTGATGGTTGTTCCTTACTCATCTCTGTGTGCCTCATAATAGCATAGTCAGTGAGGATCAACCTCTGATTTTCATCACTGAAATATTCACTTCTGTTTTCTGGTTTTTTAACCTTCATTTTCTTTAATTTACAATACTTCTTCTCTTATCAAATGTTAGATTCTTAAAGAGCCTTTGGGCCAGAGTATACTGAACCTTGCTTTTCTCTCTAATCTTACACATCCCTCCCTTTCCCAAATAGCTGAAGGACTACTAAACTGTGACTGTCTCCCAACACTTCCAAGTAAAGCAGAGGTCTGGAGTTTCTCATTAGCATCGTGCAGCTGCCCTGGAGGTCAGCTGTAGCTGAAGGAGTGTGTGTCTGCTGGCAGTAGGCAGATGTAGTGCACCCACCTTCTCTTGCATGACTTAAGGCTCAGATCTCCTTCACCAAGTAAATGTCTGAAGTGGTGTAAGGCCTTAATTAGCATGGCCGTGCCCCGTTAGAGCTGGCGTGGCCTGACAGGTTCTGCCTGAGTGCACAGCCTGGCCTTTTAGCACAAACTTTCCTTCACTGCCGGGTTAGTCCAAGTGATTCACATGTTAACAGCAGCCAAGGCATGGCTACATTACACAGCCTGTTCTGCTGCTGTGGGGATGGTGATTTCCAGCCTGTGGGGCAGGGAGCCAGCTGGGGAAGAACCAGCATAACTCAGGGTAGTCAGTTTTGCTGGAAGAGCCCTCAAATGGCCTCCGAGCAAAGCCCTGAATCCACGAGCCCCATGTATGTGGGTTGCTGGCTGAGGCCAAAGCGTGCCCTATTAGAGTAGCAGCAGGATGCCTGAAGTAAAGCCTGCTTGTGATGAAAGGAAGGCAATTAAAATTCCACTTCAGTTGCCTTCCTGTCCCACTTCCTAACCTTCCAGCAGCAGGTGATTATCAGGGCCTGCCTTCTGCTTCTCTGGCCCAGCTGTGCCAGGAGAGCCTGCAGCAGGCAGCATAGCTGCCGAAGCACAGCAAAGACATCGCAACTCAGCTGTCATGTTTGTCTCAAGTTGACTTAGAACAAGCTTGTTTTCTTCAGTTTTTAAATAATTTTCCTTTTACCAATTTTTGGCTGTGAACTCACTTGCTAGGCCTGCTGTTTAAGGTTTCCCATGTTTCTGTCCATGATTTCCCAAACAGAAAACCAAGCATACAGGCTGTACAGTGAGATCAATGTGGCTCCATCATGTTACCTGACCCCCCTGCACCCTACCAGGTGCATACAGTAGCTCATCTGTGCACAAAAATCCTGGCAAAATACCTTCATCCATTTTCCCAGCCAGACAGTGCTTTAGGGAGACAACCCTGCATGGCATAGGGAAGCTCTACTGTTATCTTCAGCTGCGTCTTTGTACAGCCTCCTTTGCTCTCACAGGTCAATTCAGCGATGAGAACACACTACAGAATTTAGTTCCGTGCTGCTTTTTTGATGTTTGTCTGTACACACTTTATCGTGATTTTCTTTCATACTTCAGCACTTTGGAGTAGTGGGAACAGGCAGAATGCTCTATAATTTAAAAGGAGACTCCAACAACTAGCTACATTCACTTTTTTTTTAATGGGCACTGAAGGTTCTTTTTTGCCTGTCTTCTCTGCCAAAGGGAACGGTTACCAGGTATGATTCAGATGTAAAAATTTTTTAAAACTCCAGAAAAATCCCCAAACCAGTAAATTTCACCCAATAACATTCCTCTCTTCTAGGTTACTAGAGGAGATCTGCAGGACACACTTAAGAGAAAACAAAGTATACAAGAGCAGCTCACGCCTCAAAAAGAAAACCAAGCACTTCTGTCACCCTTGAGGTTAAGCAGGTTGACACTTCTGATCAGTCAGATTTTTACCTCTCCTATAAATAAGTTCATTGCTTTTGAAGATGGCTCCAGGAGCTAACATATTAGCAGGTGAGAAAAAGCAGGTTTTCTTCCTCACCAGTTAAAGCAATGAGTATGATGAGTAAAAAGTACTGCACTCTATAGACTCTAAATGGAGGTGGGATTTATTTCTGAAAAAAACCAGTTTGTTTTGGCCTGAAGTTCAGCTGGCCCTGGGCCCCACAACCTTCTAGAACCATTCTGTAGGTGGCAGTTTCCCTAGCACTGGTTTGCCTGATTGTCATTCTTGTAGAGCAGACTAGTGGAAGTGTAAGAAATGATTGTGTGGAAGGAGATATGGAAAGATCAGCTTGAACAGGATCACAGGTCCCTCAAAAAATGGGAAAGGTTTGAAACATTTACTAGTGGCAGATCAAAAGCAGGGAAAATGAGCAGCTGCTCAGACTAAAAACTGCATCAAACTCTCTACTCCCCCAGAAGTGAGGAGTAAATCACATTGGCATCAGCAATCCTCATTGATCAGTGTTTTTCCAGACAGATCCCTCCCTCAGCCTATCACCCAACCCTTTGAACTCAAGCCAATTGGAGGACACAAATTCCACAGTGTTTTTTTAAGTTAGGTTTATTTAGCAATAGAAGTATGTACATGTAAGAGAATCCCCTGCAGCACAAGACATGCACAAAGCAGTGAGGGACTGAAAGTGGTGCTGCTCCATGGCCTTCTTCATCACCTGTCATCCCACTTTACTCAGCAGCAGGGCCAAGATTAGAAAGGAACAGGCGAGAAATGTATCAGTCCATGTGGCAGAGTCTTCAGGCAGAGACTCCCAGCAACCAGTATTAAAACAAGCGGGCACCATAACCAAATGTCTGTTTAATGCCCTCGAAGTAGTAGCGCTGCCAGCCTTGTTTTGTTCTTTCTTCCTCACTGGCAGGAATGCCCTTGCCTTCCAAGCACACCTCTGTCTCGCCACCTTTGTCATTGAAGTTCAAGGTAATGGTTGCAAAGTGCCCTAGAGGAAGCAAAGCAAATCTGTCAGCAGTGTGTAGTACAGTACATACAGCCCCCAGAGGCTGCTCTGCCCCTCCTTTCACATGGCACCACTTAAAAGACTCTTCGAGGTCCTTCCCAGAGGGTCTACTGATGGCAGCTGTAGGCCTTCCCTAGAAACACAGCTAGGAGAGGGCTCCCTCTTCCTGCGATTTGAAGCAGTTGCAGCTATAGCTGCACAAGCAGCTACTGCATCCTTTCTACCGGGTCACTGCTCTACACAGTAGCTGAAGATGCAGACATGATAATGTGGGATAGCAAACTGGGATAACACTGGAGCAGGTCCCAGAACATCGTGTGCTCCTCGATCACGAGCCACAAAGAAGTGTGACAAATTGTATCCTTCAAAGACAGGCAAGTCTGTTTCTGGACTACTTACCAGCTGGCCAAGACTTAAATCTCCATTTCATAACAAGTTGCTTCTCAGGAACCTTGAAAAGGGAGACAAAAGACTGGGTAGTAATTTTTTGTAAATCCTGCAGTCTAATAGAGAACATTAAGAATTGTGTTGGTATGAATGAAGCCTTAGAGATCCCCTGAGAAACACACACACAAAGGGAAAGGTAAGTGTCCTTTTCAATCCCCTTCTACAAAGATACACAATAGTGCAGCCACAAACACTGAGACACAGTCCTTGTCCAGAAGACTTTAGTGGCAATTGAGCCAAAGAGAAAAAGGGTCATTTACTATCTTTAACAGTCCTCCAACCCCTGGCAAGTAAAATCACACGAAGACAGGGGAGATCTACGACCGGAAGCCAGATTTTCTCCCCAGAATGAAGGGCCATGCATTAATCCACACTACTAGGAACGCTTCAATAGCCACAGAAATGATAAGTAACTACTGGGCACCAGGTAGAATCCCACAGTTAGCTAACAGAAGCATTGTAACAGAACTGATAAAAAATTACAGCCTGGTAACTGTGCTGCCTCTGAGCAAGATACACCTGAACTAGTTAGTACTTACTAGGTCAACAAACTCTCCTGTGACACTGCCATCCAGCAACTGAAATTTGCCTCCTTTATCGGCCTCCAAGGTGGCTTGTGCGTGGGTGAAAGCCTGGACCATCTGAAAAGAATTCAGGAGCAGACTTGTATTATTTGACATTATCTTCCTGAAAATTTGTTGCCTAATGCCTCCCACCAGCTACAAAAGTTCTAGAAAAGGAGGTAAGTCAAAAGTGTAAGGTCTTCAGCTGAAGACAAAACCCCTGCCCTGGACAGAAAAGCAAGTTTTTAGTCTCTTCAGCAACATTTCACCTGCCCAGGGAAAAGAACCTCCATCTTTCTAGTGCTATGCAGTGTTCTGAGTCACACAGTGATTTACTCTGTTGATTTCTTAATGAAACCTAGTTCTAACAAAAAATACTTTTCCTTTTTAATTTTTCTTATCAAAATAGGAGGAACAAAAGACTAAGACCATGTTTAAACAACAATATGATGCTGCTCTCTTATCCTAAACTATATAATAGAGTGCAGAAAAGTGGAAGCTATTCCTAAAGCATGCTTTTAATACCACCTAATCTTAACAGGAAAAAACAAAAACAAACCAGAAGGACACAACTGTAAATACCAAGTGATCTGGCCACATGCAGTAAGGAATACATCTACACATAGGTGCTGACAGCTGTCTGGAACTCACTTCTGGTTAGCATTCATCCCCCCTTGTCAGATGTGTGAAAAGATGCACACACGCACTTTCAGCAACTACTCTGCAGAACAGCTTGCTTATTCCGTTCTCATGGATTGTGAGTGTCCTACAGAACTTCTTAAAAAGCTTACTAGCAAGAGCCTCCTACATGCAAAGAACAACTCCAAGAACAAGCCAGACATTACCTCCTGAGTAACGAATACCCGGTAGAGCTCCTCAGGAGATGTTAAGAAGGTGTCCTTCAAACTGATCTTACAGGTAGGGATCTTGACTCCTATGGATTTGGACTGTGATACAGCAGTACTGCTCCTGGCAGCCATCTAACAAAGCAAGGAAAACAAACACTTACACACTTTTTTCACACAAAAAATCCCAAACCAAAAATCAACAAATGGTTCACATATCCAAGGAGAAAAACAAAGGCTCTTGGTAAAGCTACAATTAGATACAACCATACTTAAATGCAGATTTATCACTTTGCTTGGAGGAAACATCACCTGCTGCCAATGGAAATAGTCACACCTATTCCACAGATTGCCAAGTCCTGAATGTATATATCCTATACACAGGACAAGTTGCTCCCTGTAAGTCCCAGAATATAATACAGTGTATCTTTCTTCACTGATCCCAAAGAACATTTGCAGTTTTGTTTACCTTGCGGTCTTCTCCTTTAGGAGCCACCTGAGGTGCTGTTTCCATATGCTCACCATTCACTGTGGGTAAAATCATGCCCTGGGTGAATTCTGGAAAGACAGGAATGTGCCCATGAAACCAATGAAAGATAAAGTAAATCTTCCGACAGTACTTTGACATACACAATCAAAAAGGGCTTCCTGGTTTCCCCCTTGCTCTTGCTGGCATCCATGACTTGAAACAGTTTTTAGAAAAACTCACCTTTTACAAGCAGTTAATTTCTTCCCTCACTACTCTCCACCAAAGGCCCTGTCAGAACCTGCCTACACTAACAATTAGGAACTTACCTCCTCTTTGCAGCCTAGACATAGCATCTTCCACACACTGCTCTCACATTAATGTTGGTTAGTCAGACCTATATAGCTTTTGTTCCTCTCTCACTCTCTAATATCAATTGCAAACACCTCAAAAACTTTTGCCTGGCTGGCCTAGACACACCAAACTAAACTTTTCCATTTCTTGTATCACTGCAGTAAACGACAGTAACTTCAAACTCCCTCTTTGATTTCTCTTTATTGACACCAGATGCCAGGATGACACATGGAAAGTCAGGCAAGCCTTGCCAGTGCCCTGTCCAGCAACACTACCACTTCTGTAACTCCATCAGAACCTTCAGCCTCGTTCAGAATTACATTTGCTTTTTCTCCAGCTCAGTCACTTCTGCTTTTACCAGTTATACAACATTTTGCTCCTTTTTCTTCCTCTTCATCTGTTCAGAGTAGCAAAATTCCATTAGAAAGCAGCATTTTATCATATGTGCATAAACCTGTATCCTGCAATACTTGGTTCCCACTTATTAATTGCAGCCCACAAGATCATACAGTTTTTTTCTGATAAGCATTCTTATCTTTCACTGGGTGACTGCATCTCCCAGCCTGAACACTACAGTGCCTGAAAAAAAAAAAGAGTACAGAAATTTGATCCTGGAAAAATAGCAATCAGCAGTGGTTTGTACCCAGCACATCCAGAACATGTAGTGTAATATAGGTAAATGGATATAAAAAGCAATTGTAGCATTCCCAGACTGTATTTGAGAGGAAAGCCAAACTCAACCAAAGCACATTGACTTAACTCCAACTGCTCCAACTTAACAAAAAACCATTGATCCAGATGCTGAGACAGCTCATAAAAAGACACCAACAGAACCTGGAAAGCAATTTCCAGACATCAGTTATTCTAAAATCCAAGTAACACTAGAGGTCTTTACCAGTGTGGCAAGAGGGAAAAACCACAAAAACAAAAAAACAAACCACAAACTGAAGAAGATATCACCTTCCAAGGGAGTAAGCAAACTGAAGGCCAAATTGTGCTACAGGCAGTGACTATGATACAGGGGTAACCAACACATTTTACTGGCTTTCATTTTCTCTATAGCTTCAGAATATGAAGAGCATTCTCAGTTTTAAAATATAAATTCAAAACTACTATTTATTACTGTGTTATCACCAAAACCAACCTTTCTGGGCTGTGCTATACTGTCTAGAGCCAGATATGCTTCTTCCCAAAGTTACTGTTATTGCTCTGACACCTTTTTGTTGAGATGGATTGAGCAACTCCTCTCTTTACCTCCATCCCTGCTTTAGAATTAGTCCATATGGGTTCTTATCTCAGTTACGTACCAGTTTTGAGAGTACTGATGTAAGTTTTCATTGCATCTCTAATTTTCTTTGCACCCTCTTGCTTCATTAAAGTCTTCAAGTTAGTGTCAGGCTCATCTTTAGCAAGGCTGACAAGGATCTAGACAACAAAGACAAGCATTGATTAACAAGGACAAATGCGCATGGTTCTTTTATCACTCAATTCAACATCGCAGACTTTGGCTAAACTTTCATAAAGAGCCCTGCAGTTTTATTCATCTTTTACTTCATCTCTCTCAGCCTACAGTACTATACCTGTGTGCCTAAACACCTTCTTGTGCTACACAGCCCTTTGCATGTAGCAGACAGGAATTAATTTGATAAAGATACAGCATGATGGGAGAGTGACTCTCTGTCAGGGAGCGTAGTGACAGAATGAAAGATAATGCTTTAAATTGAAAGAGGGTAAATTTAGATTAAAAATTAGGAAGGAATTCTTTACTCTAAGGGTGGTGAGGCACTGGAACAGTTTGACCAGCAAATCTGTGGATGCTCCATCCCTGGATGTGTTCAAGGCCAGGTTGGATAGATCTCTGAGAAACCTGGTCTAATGATAAGATGTCCCTGCTCATAGCAGAGAGGTTGGTAATAGATGACCTTTAAAGATCTCATTCAACCCAAACCATTCTTTGATTCTATTAACTTAAGCAGTCTCCAGCAGCAAAAAATTCTACACAAATGTAGAAGAAATGTAACAGAGAAGGAAATATTAATATTCGTGTTAGAATACTCCATACATCCAGCTGTGCTTACCTCAACTTCATCGATGTCATTTTCATCTGAGAGATTAGGAATATCCACATAACCTTTGTACTTCACTCCTGTCTTTGAGGTGCCTGCAATTATAATTATACTGTTCAGACCAACCTTTCTTACCCTAGCTGTTGCCAAAGCAAACTTGTTTTATATCAAAATACAATACTTCCCTTAATTATTATTTCCCCGAATGAGATAAGTATCCTTGCCCTTGATATTACACACGAAACTGACCTTGAAACAGAAGGGGTGCACATCACTCACCAGTCCATGCCAGCTTGATAGCCCACTCATAGAAGAAGATAAGTTTCCCTTTGCGGTTGTTAATGGAGGCCTCTCCATCGAGTTTGCTCACTTCTGTCACCTCACACGCCCCTTCCTCACCCTCCACCCTGACAGGCAGGAGGAGAGCTTTCAGCCGCTCCGTGGACCAGTTGGAGGCATCCCTCTCCGTCCTGCAGAAAAACCGATCAAGGTGAGACTCTGGGACAGGCCAAGCTGACAGGACATATCGGACTATCCAGAGTTCCCCAATCTTGTCTCCCTGCCCCACTTCAACACCAACACGCACAGGTTTCCTCCCAATGCCATCTCCACGCATTCCCTCGGCACACTTCGGCTCGGGCATCCTAGCGCACAAGCACGGAGTCGGGGGTCGCCCCGGAGAATCAGCCCGGACCCCCTGCCGCAGCACCAGTCCGCGAGGAGGGGACGGGAGGCGGCCCCGCTGGCTGCGACTCCGGCCGTGCAGCCCCCTCCGTCCCGGGGCCCCCGGGGCGGGTCTGGGAGCAGCCGCCCTGCTCACCAGTGCCAGTTGTTGACGTTGGTGGCGTCCGCCCGCTGCTCCACGATCCAGCGCGGGTCTCCCTCCCCCCACTTGGCCATCGGGACCGGGATTGCCGCCTCCGCTCCGAGCGCCCGTGGAAGCTGCTAGAACCGCCGCGCCGCCTCCCGCCTTCCGCCCGCCGCGGGCCCTTCCGGCACGCCCCCACGGCGCGACTCTGGCTTATTGGTTCCGCCCGGCTAATTGGTTCCGCCGCACCGCAGGCAGAGGCAGGGGCTGGGGCTCCCGCCCCGTTCCGTCCCCGCCGGCGCACAATTCCCGGAGTCGGCCCACAGTTCCCAGAGCCCCGACCCCGGTTGCCAGCCCAGATGCTGCACTGCCGCTCTCGCAGCCCGCTGGGACCGGTAGTCCAAAGGTACGTCGAGCGGCCCGCGGGGGCACGCTGGGACTCGTAGTGCGTGAACGAGGAGCGGCCGCGCCGCGCCCGGCAGAAGAACTACAAGTCCCGGCGTGCCCCGCGCGCGGCTGCCCCGCCTCGCTGTGCCCTGCCCTACTGTGAGAACGCCGGTGCTGCTGGCGCGGGAGGGGCGGCGGGGTGAGAAAGAGGCCGAGGGCAACAAGCTAAGACCAGGACCAGGGGCGGCGATACCCCCGAGGCAGCTGCTCCGTCCTTCTGCTGAGGCAGCCGCGCGGTGCCGTTGCAGATGAGCAGGGTGCGGGCGGACGAGGAGGAGTACTGGCACAGCTCCAAGTTCCGGGCCTTCGCCTTTGACGATGAGGATGACGAACTCTCGCAGGTAGGCAGAGTCTGATTCCGGAACTGCTGGTAAGGCACCCGCGCCAGGTGGTAGCCGTCCCAGCCCAGCTCTCGGCCCTGCAGGTTGTGGAGAGTTGATGTTTTGTAGGTGGATTGTCACCTCCTGCCCACTGCGGAGGGTACCAAGGCTCCCGTCTCTCTCTCCACAGTAGCCAGTCCGAAATCTCATTACGACGTGATTCCTCGCCCACGCACCAAACTGCATCTCCTGCTGGTTGAGCTGTTAGTGTCCATGTTGGTGTCCTTGGGGTTCCCAGTGGTGAGGGAGGGCTACTATGTCTGCTGCGCAGCTACAGGACTAAAATGCCACCCTGAGAAGAAGCAAAGGAAGCTGAAGAAGCTGTATTCAAAGTTCTTTGGGAGATGTTTGATACTGATAGGAAACCAAGTGCATTCTACAATTCTGATGGTCCTTATGCAAGGTCACTCTTTTGTGTGTAGCTAAAGGAATCCAAACGGGCAGTGAACAGCCTCCGGGATATTGTCGATGATGATGACGACGACCTCGAGAGGGTCAGCTGGAGTGGAGAACCTGTGGGAAGTAAGTGCAGAAGTACTGCAAATTATCCTTGAGACAGAGAGAGTCAAGTCACTTAAATCAGTATTATTTGCTGTCTAATCCTGCATATCTCATCTGATTCTAGTCTCTCAGCTCACAGTGTGAGCTACTTGATTTACCTGAGCAGAGGCCCAAATTGTGTAGAAAAGAGGAGTGCAAACAAGTGGAGGGAATTTACTGTTTTTTCTGTTATGTAGCCCAGCTCAGAGCAGGTATTTTGGAGGTTATGGATTGATATTCATCGTGTTCAGGTGGCCTGCAAGATTCTAGGTGATTATTTCCTTCACACTGCTGCCTGAAATGGCACTATTTAAAGTTTCTGTGTTTTTACCCCCCAGCACTTTAAGCAGATAATCCAAGGTTCAGTGAGTGTTTATAGAATAACTCTTGCGCTTGAAATTTGAAAGAGGGTTGTGAACATTAAGCAGATGTGTTTCTAGTGATGATTGGAGTGAGCTCATGGCCCACACACAATGCTGTGTACTGTGCTTTTGAGTTCGTGACCCAAGAATTATGACACTTGCTAGCTAGGGTCAAACCAGGAAAATTTACATATGGATCACCCAAAGGATCTTCAAAGACTGATCTTCTTGTCCTTTGCTGTAGCTCCTCCTTCTGCTTTCTTTCCCCACCCAGGGTCTCTCTACCTATTGTGTTCTTTTGTCTATCATCCTGATCCCAAAATATGTGTGTTGTGCAGCTGTGTGAAAACAAGGGGAAGCTGTATTGAACGGGCAGGAGGGAGACATGTTTTACTGTCATCTGCATGTGCACACTGAGAGCTGTTTTGTCTGCGTGGGAAGGAGAACTGTCTTAGTCTTCAGTGTTCAGGAAAGCATGCTCTTAGGCTTCTGCAATTTGAGGTAGGCCAGGGACTTTTTCTTGCCTTTTGCTTTTAGAACAAGGACTATGCAAGGACTATCCCAATGCAATAATATATAAATTATATTAATATAATTTGTGGGGCTGTCTATGTATTCCTTTTACACAAGCCATAGCCAGCTGTACAGCACTGCTGAAACCAGCCATTTCTGGAGGACAGCATGCCACTGCTTAACAAGCAGCATTACATGAGACTGGGATTCTGCATGGAGAGATGCACTGCATCTACTTAGTGCTTAGGGTCAGACCTACCAAGATGTGCTAGTGCAGAACTGACCAGCACACACACCTGGTAATGTTTCTGCCATGCCAGAAGATCATTCTTTACAGACTGCTTCTTGGTTAAAAATGACGTGTCTGCACACAGGTATCTCCTGGTCAATCAAAGAGACAGCCTCTGGCAACACTAGCTCCCTGGATGGCCGAGACTCCAGCTTGCCAAAGGGCTCTTCCTCCTATGCTGCTCTTCCCAAACAAGCTTCTTCTTACTCCCTAAGCAGCCTGTTCAAAGGTGAGGTTCATTATATACCATGTTGACAAATGTGTTTTCCCTTAAGAGTGTTAAGGGGCAATTGTGTTATCTTATGTAAATTGTTTTTATCTGAAGTGTATTGCAAGGCAGGGAAGCTCCAGTCTCTCCTCAAGGTGGAAGGGTATTGCTCACTGGTCAGAAATTGAAGACTGTCTTGTGCAGTAGATCACATGCTTTTGTGGAGTGGGAAGGGGCTTTGGAGATTATGGCTTCTTAAAATCCAGGTTCTGAAGAACAGCAAGGTAGGGCACACCACTGTGTGGCAATCCATTTGGTTGGTGGAAAAGAGCAGGATGCAAAGGTACTGGCTTGACCCATGTAGCCCTCATTTGATTTTCAGTTCTGTAGAGAAGACAGATTGATTATCCTTTATTTGGAGCTCAGCTGGCTGCTGTTGCTGTTAGTTCAGCAAACACATGATAGCAGCAGTGGCAGTGTAGCTGGTTATGGGGGGAGCTGTGCAGCATACTGTGGGCAAACATACACAGCTTGCAAGAGTTGAGCTCTGTTCTCTCACAGCAAGACAACAAAACAGCTATTACTTTGTCTTTCTTTCAGTGGGGTGTTTTTTCACTCTCAGCTTTGACAATAAAGTGGTGAGGAAAGGCATCCAAATTGCAGCCCTGGTGGATGGAGCTGTTCATGTTACCATGGCCTATGTTGCACTGCTATGTGCTTGAGCCTCGCTCTGTAGGTAGTGATGAGTGAATTCAGGCTCTAACCTCTCCTGGTCTCAGCACCAGGGGAGCAGATAGGGACAGAGTGTGATATGGTGTGCAATCCACAGACACCTTCAGTGCCTTAGGATGTAAACCGGTGAGCCCCAGCTGAGCTGGTGTAGTGTGAATCACTGTACAGGGTGGCTTGTTCTACAGGGCCGTAGCTGCAGCAAACTGGCCTTGCAGTCTAGGCTTATATTCACTGTGTGGGGGATGTTGCTGGTGAAGGGACAGTGTCTCATTAGTGTTTTTATTTCAGGACGAAACAAACTGTCAAGTTTCCAGTCCTTTTCAGATGGTAAGTTTTGGGTCCCTGCCTCATTCTGGGAGGGGTGCAGATTTACATGAAACAAAGCATTTCCCAAAAAAAAGGGAAGTGTAGCCTGTCTTATGATGCAAAAAGGGAAACAGAATCCTGTGCTATCTAGAAGTTCAGTCATGGGTGGTTCTTTCCTCAAAGAAATTAAAGAATTGGCATGATGATTTGGGGTAATTACTTATGTACAACTGACAACTGTTTGTTGTAGAGTAATGCTGTATTGCCATTTGGTGCTTAAGTTTGGGTCTTCCACCATGAAAACCAAGAAAGGGATGGGTTTGGAAGTGGATGCAAATCAGGATTTTAATGTGCTACTCATCTGTGCCTTTCCCTCTCAGTCCTCACTGACACAGGAGTTAAAAGCTATGCCCCAGAGCTGCGCAGACCGAAAGCTGAGTACAAGGTGAGCAGCCTGTGCTTGTGGTATGCTAAGATTAGTGAACTTCCTACTCTGCTGGTTTCATGGGAAGTGATTAGTTGCTGTTTCAGACAGAAGAGGGCAATGCAGGGAATAGGACAGGAAACTGCAAAATGCAGCCTTGCAGTAATTCAAGCGTTCTCTGCTTTTGCTCAGTACAGAGCTTTGCTGGGGGACTTGGTTTTGGTTTCCTTGCTTTCTGGGGGGACCGCATTCGGAGGTTTTCCCCCAAATTTTCCCTAAACCAGGACATTCCTTTTAGTGAATAGCTCAGTAGTCTTTGTGGAAAGGATTTCAAAATAGTCCTTTGTCCATGAGCTGCTTTCATGCTGGGTCAGATAAACTGGCATCACATGTGATTTTTACATTTTTTTAAATGTGAAATTTTTGAAATTTCCTGTTCATTAATCACTGGGACAGCACAGAGGGAGTTGTGCAGAGGCAGTGTTCTGATTGCTGGGAATGTTTGTCTACCAGATATGCAGTGATAGGTGTTGGAGAATCTAGAGGATTTTGGGACTGGGTGGCTTCCTCTTTTTAGGTGTGAGATTGTGGTCCCATGTCCCTAGGTCTAGGCAGTAACAGGATTGAGCCCATATTCCCTACAGATACAGACATGCACAATACTAACTCAGCTGCCTGCATGGATTAACACAGACAGAAACCAATACCTTTATGAACAGACACATACAACAAACACTCAAGCTTGATCCTGAGCTTCCTTTCTGTCTCTGGAATTCTACTGTTGGAACATACACGCACTCTGTGGGTCTCTCCAGTAGCTTGTCTTAGACATCTGGTTTGTTTTGTAGCTGAATTCCAGACCCCAGTCTCCTCCAGTAGCTGGCACTTGCATCCTTGAGCTGCTAGGGTCCATGGTTCACCTGTTCTAGGCCATCTGATCCTCCCCAGGTTGGTGTATTTTGTCAATTAGCCATTAATGACATAACAGACAGCACTTCCTCAAAGCACAGCAGGAGAAACAAGAGTGCCCTGTTTTGTTGTGTTCTAGGCCTGCAGAAGCAGTGAAACAGGAAGGTGAGGGATTATACAGCCTCTTAAATGCAGACAGGGGTGGTGTAAATGGGGTGGAACAAGAAGGGAAAGTTAGTGGCAGCTTTTGATGAGTATCCTGACCGTGACAGGCTGAGAAGCTGCCTCTGGCCAGAGGTGCTGGAGGGAACCCTGGTGCTCAGGATATTTGACACTCAGCTATACACTGCTTTGAGAGACTTGTGTGCAGAGGTCCCCTAATAGGACTGGGTCAGACCTTTCATCCTTAGATTTGGACTTTCAATAAATCTTTAAGGGATTTAAAATTCAGTGTCCTCAGAGCTGGTTCTTGTTGCTCCCTTTCTCTAGGCCTTCTGAGGCAGAAAGCTGAATTGCAACCACTGGCCTGAGTGCCTCATGGAGAGCTAGATGACTTTATGGTGTCTGAGTTAGGAGTGGCTCAGGCCACCGTCACTTTTTATCCTGAGTGCCTGGAGTCCCTGTGCTCTCCATGCTTCTGTGGAAGGCTCACCAGCAAAGTCTGTCTGAATTGTAACGAGAAACTGACTCCTTGCCCTTCAGTTTTTGGTTAGTCTGTTTCGCATGTATTTTGTTTGTCCTGAAAGCAACATAATTTGCAAGGAGAGCAACCTGATGCAACGCACTTTTTATAAAGGATATGATGATAGACCTTACTGAAGCAGTAGAAAGTCTGTTTTAACATATGAGCCTTTAGCTTTCCTCCACACCAGCATATGTTGAGTCTGAGGGCTCAGCATTTGCAACTGAAAAATGTACATACACATCCTACTAACACCTTTCCTGGAGCAGCTGAGTGATAAGTGTGAGTAGCTACATGTGGACCATCACTGATGCAGCAGAAGTGGAAAGCAGCTTGGAGACTGCTGAAATGATCTGAGGCTTAAGAGTGTTTTATTTTTCTTGTGGCAGGATTACAGCAGTGACTGGAGCCCCAAAGATACAGTTAGGCGAATGCAGAGGGGCAAGGTAAGGAATTTGCTTTCCCACCTGCTTGTAAGAGATGGAGGGTGGGTGGTCCCAAAATGCTTTACACTTTCCTGTGCTCCTGGCTGTTCTGGGAGCAAGGAGGGGATCTGTGTTGCTTGCAGCACCTAGCAGGTATGGTGGTCTGCCTGTCTGTTACTTTGCCAGGTGGCAGTGCTGGGATCACACTAGCTCAGGAGCAGCAGGAGAACTTCAGGGTTTTGTTGCTTTATTTACTTGAGTTGTGCCCTCAGCAAGGCTCTGACAGTAGGTATCTGTACTGCTGTGTCCCTTTCTACCCTTTCTGTTCCCTGGGGCTGGGTTTATTTTAGAAATCTGAGGGGGTGGGGCTTTATCTCCATTCTCATTTGGTGGCAAATGGAGGGAGGAAGTCAGAAATGGTTTCGCTGGAGCTGTAATCTTAGTCTCAGCTGCCTGAGTGTGCAGTAGGGGAGATTGTGCTTTCACTCTGCATGTGTCTCCTCAAAGGCTTAGGTGAACTAAAGGCTGAGAGAGGCCACAAATGTGGGTAAGGAGAGAAAGAGTTACGACTCTACTTTTCTGATCTCCGTTGTGGAAAGAGGCCTGCAGAGTTCCCTCCTCCTGTCAGGGCTAGTGGTTTGTAGCATACAGGAAAGTTTTGTCTTGTTACAAGGGTGTTTGTACTGAATGTACGTTGTCTGCTGTCATAGACTGGGCAGTAATGAGGGTTGACTGGAAGCCCTGTGGAGAGATTTCCAGGGATCACGTGGCATGTGGTTTCAGCTAAATGAGAATTTCTGCACTCATTTGGGAGGGTGGTTATTCATGTTGCTGAAGGGCTTATGGGAAAGGAATAAATTATACCTTGAGTTCAGCCTGAGGATTGTCTCATGTCCCACATGCCTACTTTTTCCTGTTCTATCTCTAGGTCTGCACTCTTGAGAGATTTCGCTCCCTGCAGGACAAGCTGGTGCTCTTGGATGAAGCTGTGGCAGGGCATGATGGGAATGTCATTACAGCTGTGAGTCCTTCTGGGGCTTCTGGGTGGCCCCACAGAGAGTGCTTAGTGCTTGTGAGAATACAGTCAACTGTATTGACTGTATTGCAAGACTCGGGGGTGTTCTGTAGTTCAAACCAGTTACTGGAAAGTGTCAAAGCTTAAAAGTGGGAAATTCTGTATTCCTGATGTCTTTCCTGCCGCTCTGCAGAATTAATGTTAATAACAAGGAATCTGATCCATCAGCCTTACAGATTTTTGCAACTATTTCTTGAAGGTCAAGGTTTAATCTGTTCATTGCAGCAGAGAAAGTCTGGGACCTGGAATTTGGGATATGAGGCCTCACCAATTTTTCTGGCTTTTAAAGTATCAGACAGGAAATGGGATTGTGTCAGAGCTTCCTTCATCCAGGTCTTTTAATTCCTTGGATTTTGCATGGAAAGGTTTTCCTTTGTAAATTTTCATCACACTTATCTAAACTCCAGAACAGGAGCTTAGGCAAAAATCTAGGGAGCTGTGTCCCAGGCTCACTGCTTGTCCTGGGTGTTGCGGGTACCAGAAATTAAGTTCAGTGCTGTAAGAGCTGCGTTTTCAGAGGCCCTTTGAAAAAGCTTCTCTAGGCCTTGACCAGTGTGCTGTTTGTTTGTCTGTCTTAATTCTGAGCTGTCTGTCTGTGCTCACAGGTCCTGATATTCCTGAAACGGACGCTAAGGAGAGGTGTGTGACTGGGGCTGGGATTTCTATAGTGTGTTTCAGTGAAGGATGGAGGGGGTAATCCTTTCTCTGCCTGCAAGTTACAAACAGAGCATCTGGTTTTTTACTAAGCACGAAATATTTTTGTAGCAAGTGTAATGTGGGTGGTGGGGGGGATGGTGATGCCTGTAAAGGCTCCAGAGAGGAGCTTTAAGCATTGGTTGAGAGTGGTGATGGGGTGAATGAAAATGAATCTGTAGAGGTAGCACACAGCTGTGAATTCAGCCATCAGCCCGGTGACTGGGCTTTTCTGTGCTCCAGCCTCTGACTGTGATTTGAGATGGGATAAGATTGTTGAATACTGCCAATGACTTTCAATTCCATGGACTATGCTAAGTCACCTCTGTTTGGTAGTGCTATCTTACTTTACCCATCTATACATAAACTCTCTCCCCTATAGAGATCTTGTTTCGGGAGCTGGAGATGCGGCAGGTGGCCTTATGCCATCTGATCCATTTTCTAAGAGAGATGGGTGAGCAGAAATATCTTCTGGATCTGCTCAGGTGAGGCTGTTGATCCATCTTGTGGCAGGGCTGAGCACACTGCTAGGAGCATTAACCTCCAGGCTAATGCTTGGTAATTCCCTTTTGCAGGTTCTTAGACAGGACTGAGGAAGTTGCTGTGAGTATTCCTAGGAGCATAAGCTCCCTTACTGCAGGGGATGCTGGCTGCAGAGTGTATGGGAATCAGGCAAAAGCTTTTCATTCCCATTTCACCCTCTGGAATACTGTATCTCCCAAATCCATGAGAACAGGATCCTTCTTTCCTCTTTCCCCCCAGCTGTCTCAGTACCGGGAGCATTTGAACATCCAGGATGTAGAAAAAAAGAGGGAATTTCTGAAAGGTTGCATTGGGTAAGAAAAAAAATCAAAAGCGGGGGGAGGCATGTGGATTCTTCACAGAAGGTGGTAGTGAAGAAAATTAGACCTCTGTGCCAGTGCCATGGCTTATGTAGTTTGAGAGCTGATACTGATTTTCCCTTAGTGGGGAGTGGGAATAGAGTTGTGGATATAGTGTAGACCAGAGAGGAATCATTTGTGGTGATCACTAGTCCAGCAGCTTTTGCTGCTTATTCAGGAGGAAAGATGCTTCAAGAGACTTTCTGATCATTGACCCTTCAGATTGTAATGAATGGAAGTCTGAGTGCCTAAGCACTTGAGGAAGTTGGTAGCATCCTCTTTAGGTTACTCTGTGGGAAGCTGCCACATAATGTTTCTTTCTCTGGAGCCTGTCTAGGAGAGAATCAGTTGGAGAGGTCAGTGGGTCAGGAACTTGAGTACCCACTAGCCATTCAAGCTGGGAAGGATTGGAGCTTGTTTGGTAGAAAAAAAAATTCTTCTAAGTGTACTTAGAAGCAAATTAAGGATTCTGTACTTAAGAGCTGGGGTCACAGTGTCTCCTTCCTTCATGCCTGGCCAGGCTGCCGTTTTCAGCTGAGGATATCTCTCACATCCAAGACCATTATACCCTGTTGGAGCGACAGATCATTATTGAGGTATGAAATCGTCTCTGCTGGTCAGGAGATGGCTGGGACTACCTGTGAGATCTCTTTCTGTCCCTAACTTTAACCACATTGGATCTAACCAGCCTGTCCTGGCTAGTGTAGTTGTAATTGCTATTTAGGCACATGCCAGACACATGTGAAATACCAGATCTCAGACTTGATAGCATATTGGTGCTGTGCTTGCACACTACTGTCACAACACTCTCTGTAGGTCTCTGTCCCATGGCTAAATGGCAGTTGTCCTGGCTCATACCCACCCTGTCTGTCTTCCTGATTCCACAGGCTAATGATCGGCACTTGGAGATGGCTGGGCAGTCAGAGCTGTTTCGGAAATATCCTCGCAAGGCTTCGATTCTCAACATGCCACTAGTGACCACTCTCTTCTATTCCTGTTTCTACCACTACACAGAGGCTGAGGTGAGGATGATACGGCAGAAATTATGGTTGCATCTCATCCTTGTAGCCCTCAAGATGTGGGGTGGTCAAGCTGTGGCATGTTAAGGAGAGAAAGGGAAAGAGAGGTCATATTTTATCCTTCAGAGAGACTTTGTCCCCCAGCACCAGTTTGGAGTTTTGTGCTCCAAGACATTCAACCAGGCACAGTTTGTCAGGGAATTGCCCCCTAGAAATCACTGTAAATCCCATGAGGCTTAGGTGCATGGTATTAGTCTTGGAAGTGCTGGAGGTGCACCAGTTGATGATGTAGGGAAACCAGACCAGAGAGCTATTGGGGTGGGATAGTTGCTCTCTTCTGTCAGCTGCTTCCTTCTATGGTACTGACACGAGCAAAAGGTAAAATCTTGAGGATATTGACTCTGTGCAAGGCAGATGCCTTGTAACAGGTATCTGAACCCCTGCTGTGGCCTGCCCTTCTGAGTTTGCACTAATTTGTCTGCTTTCTCTAGGGAATGTTCAGCAGCCCTACCAACCTGAAGAAAACATTTAAGGTGCGTGAGTCTCCCCTGTTATGGCAGCACTAGCTGAAAACATGCACCGACAAACTGTATGTAATGAAGTGGCTCAGTGGAGGAATCTGAGGGACTCAGCACTGAGCTAGTGAGGGGAGCCATGGCATCCTTTTTGAGCAGGGCCCTTCTGGAGTCTCAGAAAGGCAAGTGAGAGTCATGTGGAGATTTTCAATGAATGTACCCTGTTTGCAGCAGTACTTGCAAATCCCCACTTCCTACTCTGCAGTACTGTGTTTGGCTTCAGGCAGCACCTTGTCTCTTTGCCTGGGTGTTGGTGTGGGCTGACAGGGCTGGGGTAGATGCCATCCATCTCCAGCCCACATAGGCCTGAGCTCTGCTGCTATTCTGACTACAGCTTTCTGCCTTGCAGATTCCTGATAAGCAGTATGTGCTGACTGCCCTGGCTGCCCGTGCCAAGCTGCGGGCCTGGGGTGATGTGGATGCCCTCCTCACCACCAAGGTGAGCTGCAGAAAGCTTTGCAGGGGACACAGGGTCTGCTGCTGATAGCTGGCTTGTTCTTGAGTTACTGGACAGACTGGTTTTATTTTAGCAGGGCCCTGAACCTCTGCTGCAGGGTGTTGCAATACATTCCTCCTCTCTCTGCCCAAGATCTCTGCTGGGCCTGGCATGGCTGTAGCAATAAGGTCAGAGAAGGGGGCTTTCCCTGAGCTCTGTTACCAGAGGGATTGCAGCCAGCCTGTGCCCAGCCCCTGCATGAAGGGCTCTGCCATGGGGTGCATGTGATGGCTATGGACTACATTGCTGGCACTGGGAGGAAAAAAACACATTTTCTTGCAGCTGGAGGGATTGTCCTTTTGGGTTAACATGGGTTTGGTTCTCATTTCAGAACTGGCTGGGTTACACCAAGAAGAAGGCACCTATTGGCTTCCATCGGGTGGTGGAGATCTTGCAGAGGAACAATGCTCCTGTTGAGGTGAGCCAGGAACTCCTGGTTATGTCCTGCTCTTTGTTGAGTTTTGGTATATGAATGACCCCTCAGGTGAGCAGCTTCCTAGCTGGAAGTAGGAGATGCTTGCTTGATTTTCTGGCTCTGCCAGGTGGACATAGCACTCCTGCCCATGCATCAACAAAAGATGTGGCTGGTATTCAGGGCTATGTCCTAGCTCTGGCTGTTAGGGACAGCTGTGCGGGCTGTCAACACAAAGAGCTGTGTTGTGCTCCAGCTTTCTCAATACCTCCCAGAATAATCTTCTCCGTAACTTTACCATACTCTGAAATGTCATAAAAGGAAATCAGATTTGACAAGGTAACCCACTTGGCTGATCAAAGGAAGCCATGCCATGTAATGTTTTTGCATTTCAGTAAAGCTTTGGATGTCTCTCGGAGTATCCTTCTGGACAAAATGTCCAGCACACAGCTGGATAAGTGATGAGATGGGCAAGCATCTGGTTCATGGCTTGGACATAAAGGATTACAGTGAAAAGGGTGACATCAGACTGGTGACTGGTCACTACTGGGGTTTCACAGGGCTCCATCCTCAGCCCTGTGCTCTTCAACATCTTCATAAATGACGTGGATACATGACTGGGAGGGATACTAAGCAAGTTAGTAGATGATACAAAACTGGAAGTTGTTGACTCTGTAGAAGGCAAGAAGGCTCTGCAGAGAGACCTCAACGGATTAGTAGAGGGCTGGGCAACTGTGAAAATTAAATGGAGTTCAGCAAGGGAAAGTGACAGATTCTGCATCTGGAATGGGGCAACCTGAGATGTGCAGACAGAATGAAAGGCTGGACAGCAGCACCATGGATCCTGGTCACTGGCAAGTTGAATCTGAGCCTCCCTGACAGCTAGGAGACCCAACCCTGTCCTGTCTAGGCACAGTGTCGCCAACCAGGCAAGGGAGGGGATTGTCCTGCTCTGCTCTGCACTGGTGTGGCCTCACCTTGAGTCCTGTGTGCATTTTTGGGCACCACAGTTTAAGAATCTTACAAAGTTAATAGAAGTGTCCAAAGGAGGGCCATGGAGATGGTGAAGGGCCTTGAGAGGAAGCCATATGAGGAGCAGCTGAGGGTTATTTGGTCTGTTCAGCATGGAGAAGAAGAGCCTGAGGGGAAAGCTCATTGCAGTCTATAACTTCTTTGTGAGGGGAAGAGGAGGCGTGACCAGTGACAGGACTCCAGGGAGTGGACTGAAACTGTCAGGGAAGGTTTAGGCTGGATATTGGAAAGAGGTTCTTCCCCCAGAGGGTGACTGGGCACTGGAAAAGTGGTCACAGCATGAAGCCTGACAGAATTCAAGAAACATTTGGACAATGCCCTCAGGCACATGTTCTGACACTTGGAGATGGTGCTGTGCTGGGACAGGAGTTGAACTCTATGATCCTTATGGGTCCCTTCTAATTTGGCTTATTCTGTGATTCTGAGCTTTGTAAGCAAAGCCTCTGGGATCCTGAACAGTCTTGTTGAGATCACTTGTTCCCTAAGGAAGGGGCCAAGTCTGTGTGACCATCAGCCTTGAAAGATTTTTGGGACTGGGGTGAGGGAATGAGGCAGGACATACCTGTGGAAGAGAGCTGAGACATTCTTCTGTCTCTCACAGGTGTTGCAGGAATATGTGCGCCTGGTGGAAGATGTGGAGACCCGGCTGAACCTTGCTACCAAATACAAGTGCCATGATGTTGTCATAGAGGTAGATTGCTGCTGTGTGAAGAGATGGGACACAGGCCTGTTTTTCCTCTCTAGCTTTTTTTCCTCTCTGCCCTGTGCCACTTCTGTCATGTGCCTGGTGGGGTTTGTTTATCCCTGTGGCCTAGGAAAAATGATAAGGTTCCCAGTAGAAGTCCATGAGCCAGGAGAGTGGCTCCTATCATTTGTGCTGTGTTGGGCACTGGATGGGGGATTATAGAGTTGCCCTGCCCATCTGCAGGACACCATCTAACCATGGAAGTGTCCCTTTCTCTTAGCTGAGTGCTGGTTTTGCCCTTTATCTAGACTTACCGGGATCTAAAGGATCGTATCCAGCTGACAGCATATAAATGCAAGGTGGAGCGGGGCTCTGCAGAAGAAGAGAAGATAAACAGCATTCTCAGCAACATGGTAAGAATTGTTTACTCTTTCTTCCAGACACCCTCATCAGAAACAGGTATAGGTTAGGTGTAGTGGCATTGCTGTCCTGCATACTTTCTATCCCTGCTGGGAAGCTAATCTTTTGTTTTGGTATTGCATTCATGGTAGGAATGATTGGTTATACTGATAGAAATGGGACACTCTGGTCATAGCTGTCCTTGTCAGGGATTAGGATTCACTTTGTTGACCCCGATGTTCAGCCCTCTGTGTTCAGCATTGCTGTTAGTCATGTCTTGTTTTCTCTTTTAGCAAATCCGGTGGAAGAACTGAACACCTGTGAAACAGCCTGTTTGGCTGTCACCTCGTCACTGAAAGAGGGGACTGCAAAACCCAGTCCAGTGCCAGCAGAGCAGTCCTGTTACTACTCATTGCATGATCAACGCTCATCGGTGACAGTGGGTGCCCGTGGCTTGAGGGACCGTGGCGTTCAGGCTGCTTGAAGACAGCTACTAAAATGTAGCTGGCAACACCATGGTAGTGATCCATCAGGGTTGATTCTTTTTAGAATCTGATTGTCTTTGATGTGACTGTAAGTCAGGCATCACTTGTGTGTATGGAGAGAAGTTGCTGGGCATAGCAAGATGAATGTTTGCTCTGGGTGGTGCCTGGGCTTATTCTTGGAAGAGGAATGTGTCAGTCACACTTGTGAGTCTCTCCACCAGACAGTGCTGACCAGTCTCTGTAACAGTCAAGCTGCCTTGGGCATCACTAATCATGGCTGTGGCTGGAGTAAAATCTACCTGGACCATGTTCTCCCTGTGTGAAAGTGCTGGGGGAAAGGACCGGTTGCAGAGTTTTTTTTCCTAGGAAAAGAAGTGTGTTAACTCCTGCAGAGAGCCAGGACAGCAACCTCTGCCAGTAAATATCCTTCTGCTAGCACTCCACAGCATTTGGAAGATCCCTTTATCAGGGAAATACCTAGTGTGGAGGTGGTCAGAGTCCTGATGGGTTGGATGGAGAGCAAGCAGGGTCCTCTCTCACTTGACACAAACTTGCTGACCCCAGCAGCTCTTTTCTCAGAAAGTGTTATGCCAGGAAGGATTGAAATGCACTTTTTCAGAAACATAACTCCTCAGGCAGCAGCTTGTCTTCATCCTTTCAGACCTCACTTCAATTCTGTAAATAAAGCTGTCTCTTTCTCCTTTGGCTGTTTCTTTCCTTCCCCCACTAAGCATATTGTCACTCTTGTACGTTAATCCTGAGCAATTTATCACCTCCCACAAAATGAGTTGCAGGATGTTTTTTAATGTTCTGAAAAGCACAGTGCATGTCACCATGGAGTGACATTGCTTGCAGCAGGACCTTATTTCACACCTTCAGTGCCATCAGCACAGATGAATTCATTTTGGAGATTTTGTAGGAGAGTTTGCTGCCACAGGGGGTCACACAAACATGGGAGTAGACTTGGATTCCAGCCTCCCTGCTGTACTGTAAACTTTTCTTTTCCCTGTTGGTGTTTGGTTTTTTTTCTTACAGCATCATTTGGGTTGGAAGGGACCTCTTGATCATCTAGTCCACTCCTGCTTTAGCAGGATCACCTGGAACAGCAGACCAGGACTGTGGCTGTGTGGGTTTTCAGTATCATCACAGGTGGAGATGACTCAGCTTCTCTGGGGAAACCTGTTCTGAATTTGGTAACACAGTAAAAGGTGGTTTGTGTTTTCAGATGGACAAGCACATTTCAGTTTGTGTCCAGTACTTCTTGTCATCACTGGGCACCACTGAAGAGAGTCTGGGTCCCTTTCTTCACTCCCTCTCATCACATACTTGGACAAAGTGACAAGATTGCCCTTGATCTAGGACCATTTTAGGTCCTAGAGGGACGCTAAAATTAATAGTGACAAATCTAATACAGCTTGTATTTTATGTTGCTCATACAAATTGAGTAAACAGAAGTCCTTGACAGGCTGTATATAAAGTCATATAACCCCATAAAGTCTTTGAGAAGACAAAGAGGGAGAATGGCCCTCCAGGGAGATGTTTGGAATAAAATCCTCTTTCTAATCATCTCGGGGAAGAGACAAAACGGGGCTTTTTATAGATCTGGAAAACTAACATATCCCAAGGCTCAGCTGTTTCAGCTAGAGACTTTAAATCAGTCTGCTAATCTCGTTGCATGTTTATTCCTTTGTGTCATGCTGCTGCTGCCCTTTGCTTTGTACAAACAAGCAGAACAGTGATGGGCAGTCACCAACAGCCCTCTGTGACACTTTGGGCAGGCAGACAGTGCTACCAGTCTGGTAGCAGTGGTTTGTGTTTCACCTGCATGTGGCAGAGCACAGGTGATTGTTTTCCAGTGCCTTGAGGTGCTGGTTGATCAGCTCTGCTGTCTCTCTGGACTTTTGAGTCTCTTTTTTCTTGCTTAGTTTACTAGCCCTGCAGAAGCAGAGCTTTACATGCTTTTATAGCAATGCTAAGCTGGTGGCCTGGGAGGACATTGTATTCCTCTGCTGTCTTCTGTCACACATGCTGTCTGCCTGTCATTTGTCCTGTCACTGTGTACAGCCTTGACACCTCCGTCTCTCCCCTCAAGAAAAATGGACCATGTCATTTCAGAATCTGGAACTGTCACCAAACTCAGAAAGAAATTAAACTCTCTGACTCTATCTTTGAGATGTCAGTGAGTTGCATTACTTAATTCTGGCCAGGATGTGCAGTGAAAATCATTCCAACTGCATGTGTCCTGTACAAGACTTCATATTTATACATTTATTGAAAACAATTTTTGAGCAAACAAGCTTTATGTCATCCCTATGTCAATTTTTTTTATGCTGGCAGACTCAACACATAACTCATTCTTCTGAATGCATACACAAAATATTCACATATTGCACTGAACTCATACAACTCACTTAGAGTTGAAAGAACTCAAAGCATCTGAGCAAACTCCACTACAAAAGCTGCAAATTTACAAACTTACATGTGGCCTAAAATAAACTTCACAGTGCACCTTTCACCATACAGTTTCACAACAGGATTTACGGCAGGATTCACTGCAGGACTCAAACCTGCAGTATCTGAGTTTTGCCACTGGATGGGACTCGAACCCATTGTTTCTGCTAAAGGAGACCTGTAACACTGGAATAACCACCCTGTAGTTAATGCATTGCTGAGTGCGGTTGAAGCACCCATGGTGCTCGCCATGCCATCATGGCCAAACAGTTACAGACTTTGTATGCAGCCTGTCAAGAACTTCTGTATACTCAATTATGAGCTACATAAAAGACAAGTTATATTAGACTTGTTGCTATTAATTTGGCATCCCTCATCTAAAATGGTCCCAGATCAGAGGTTTCAAACCAAACAGGTCTGGTTTGTCAGTGTGATTCCTCACAGCAGTGTAGATGAGAATATCTCTTCATATCTGTGTGCACACTGGTAATGGATACTTGATTTTCAACCTACAAGGAAAATAAAATTCCATTAATAGCTGGTGGCAATTTTTTAAGTAGGCCTGAACAGCATCATGTGGCAGAATCTGCCTGACCAGAAGGCGCTGGAACTAAACAATCACCTCAGCTTTCCTGAATGCTGCCTCATCTGTGCAGAGCAAAAACCTTCCTTGCCCAGGTTTGTGTGCAAGAGTTTTGTCAGCAAAAATTCTGCCTCTTTGATTACTCAAGAGGAGAATGTAGACAGTTGAATGCTGAGGTACTTCTTGTCTCTGCTCTGCAACTTGACTCATCTCACATAAAACATGGGCTGCCTTGTTGGGTTGGAAGGTGCTGAACTCTGTGTTGTCCTTGGGACAGCATCTCTGCCCCAGGAATTGCCTTAGATGATGTATTACCAACAGAAGACCTTGACTGAGTTTTTTTATCACTATATTCTACTTAGCAGAGTTGTGTGAAGCAACTGATCAAGACTAGGGCATTGGATTAGAAAAAACCCAAAAATCCTATTGGAATTTCTAGAGAGGACAGTTCTTGGGGGTAATGATCTTATGACAGCTAAAGAACTGGACTATTGAGGATGTTAAGTCAGGGGAATGCTGCTTATGAGGGAATGGATTCCTGCTTCTGCAGGACTATTGTAAAGCCATTAGTCTTTTACTTCACTTGACAAGAGTGATGCCTAAACATTTTATATTCAAGTCTCTGAGTCTGTTGGTTTCTCAAAGAACCAAGAAAGAGTCTTGTGGTCAGACACTGAAGAAAACCACTATTTGTTACATTATTAGCAAGCTGCTTTGGACTGTTGTAAATGTTTCCACCCACTTGTTTTCCCTTCCTAGAACCTTCCCCTGATTTGCCCTGACAGCTTTGCCACTGAGAAAGTCTCTAGCCAGCTGCTAGAAAAGAGAGAGCTTGTCTGGTGTTTTTCTGATGCCTGGTGCTCTGGTACCAGGCACCCTCTGGAGACTGTCCTACAAAGCAATGAGGGCTGGTCAGCACCAGGACATCTCTCACTCTAGCTGTAGTGGAGATGTCCTGGTGCTGATAGCATGATACAGGATGGCAAATCTCTATTCTCCACAGCTGCTTCCAATAGTTTTTCAGAAATTCCAGAGGAAAATGCTGAGTATGATTCTAAATCTTCATGAACCACAATGAAGCCCATGAGGAATGCTTTGCTGAGATCTCATGGGACTTCATGGGACTAAGTGGTGCAAGAACCAGCACTGTTAACTCTCAGACTCTAAACTATTCCAGCCAATAACCCCATGTATACATTTTCTTCTGAGTTTCACTCTCTACTTTGCTCAGCAAACTTGCTTATCTCTGGTTGCCTGAGATTTTCTATAGTGTTGTTTTTTTTGGTCAATTTGCTTCATACATAGCCTTCTTGGCTTATGAACTGCTTCAGTTTCACTAGGTTTCTATTGCAGCTTCAATACAAAACTGAATTACAAAACCAAATTACAGTTATTTTGTAGTGGCTACAGCTTTGGTGTAACAAACGAAACAGGATCAGCCCAGTCTTTTTTTGCTGTATTTTTTTATCCCCATGGGGAATCTTGAGGAAGCCGTTGGATCCTGACAACATACTAATGATTTAGTCAGAAGCACTCTTTCTACTGAGCCAGGCTTTCATCAGCACTTACTTCTACTTCCTTGCTGGTGATAATGCATCCCACCCTCACCACAACAGACTATACAATATACCCTTCAAGAAAAAAGGAGGTAACTGGATACTCTGTCCAAATCCACCCAGGACAAAGCAATTTTTATTCCCTAAATTCTCTAGTTCAGTATTCTTTTGTACTTTCTGTCACTATCTGTCATCCTTCAGTACTGTTTACCATGATAAAACACTGCCTGCCTGGTTTTGCCTCACAGGAAATAATTTCTGTGGTGAGGCCAAGGATTGGTTATGCATGTTGCACCTAGACCCCTTCCTTAATTATGATTGCTGACAGCAGCTGTTGCCACATCTGTACACCAGTTACTGTATATGCCATTTATCTTACATCTGGGTTTCAGAGCAAGCCCAGTCTGTAGACACTGAAGCTTGGGAGAAATCTATTCACTTGAGAATCTGGGAAGTTCTTATCAATCACTTGGGCCTAAAATATGTCTATGATTTTTTTTGGTCTTTTTTAATAAACTGTGAAGCAGAAGTGAAAGACAAATGGTAGAGTCTGATCTACAACCTCCACTTCACTTAGTTCCTGTAAGCATATGAAGAACTGCAGAAAAGAGACGATGTGAAAATGGATTTGGTGTAATAAAATGTCTAAGAGCTGCACTGGGAGTGCAGTGCACAATTTTTTGTAATTGTGAAAAGGTGGAACTGTGCCTCCTTGAACAATCTGCAAGGTAATAAGGGTACAGTCTGCTGCAGCTGCTGAGCTTCTTACAAAGGCAAAAGTGCAGCACGAGTTTCTTAATTCTACCTCTGCATGTCCTGTGATGCAGGGAGATCTCCCACCATGGTCTGGGATCCTTGAAAAGAAGGAACTGTAGTATAGGGCTCCAGTCCTGCTTTTTGGATGAACTGTGAGAAAGTGAGGGCATCTGCTTTCTTTCCTGTTGGTGCCTTTCTCTCTAGGAAGAGACCCATACTGTCTCTGTATGGGAGGGCAATGGATCTGCTGAAGAGAGGCTCCTCAATCCCCAGCAACTCTCGCACGTGTCGTGAAATTTCCTGAAATACAAGACAAAAATCCAGAAATTCTCATTTCTCAAACCAAGACAATAGGGCAACAACAAAAACCATCCATTCCATGTCAGAGCAGCAGGAAAAAGAAGAGATATTCTGAATTTTGGTACAGTTTCATGCTTGAAGTTGCAACACAAGGGGGATCGGAATCCATAAGCCTCATGTGACATGTAAAAGCAGTGCATATCACCTTCTCTCCAGATTTACTGTCACGGATGGCATCACATCTGGTCTCTTAGGGCCATTAATATAGTTCTGCTTTCATCCCTGCACAGGACAAACAAGTTACGAGTGACTGAACTGCAGTCTCTTCTGCTTAATGCAAAGTCACTGCTATTTGTTAAATTATAATGTGAATGACACTCTACAAAAGGTAGAATGATATACTACAAAAGGTATAAAAATAATTAGCAGAAAGTCATATTGTTCATTTAGAAAATTATGAGTGTATGGTTGTCTGAGCCAGCTGGATCTGGAACTGTGAGTGAACACAGCCTTACCATTGTTTTTGAAGCAATTTCTGAAAATTTAACTATCTAATTTGACTGAAGCTTCAAAATGCAATTTGCAAGGTTTTACTGATCTTTCACGGTATTTGCTCAAAACCAACTTTCCCCCAACTTTAGCTTGACTCTGAAAAGTAGTACTGTACTTTTTGTGATAACAAAAGAATACCAGACTTGTATCTTGAGTGGTTTTGATATTTAAAATCCAAGTACAGTGAGACTAAAACCAGCAGTAATGTCACTTGTCCACGCTACATAGCTTCCACATAATTAGCTGTAATACTCTACCTAACTGCTATTTCCCCTAAACTGCAGTTTCTGTCTTGCTGAGCTGATGCTATCACTCTTATTTCTATGGTAACTGTATCAGGTTCAACTGCTCACAGCCTTTCCTTTATACTTCTTGTTGGGAAATTGCGGCTTTACCTTTTCACCTGCTCTAGTAGACACTTCCTGAAAGACCCAAAGGGCCACATCCTGCAGAGCTCTGCATACTTGGATTCTGTCAGAATAAAGTTCTTTAAAACACAAATAACTGCCAGGATAGGGCATGACCTTTGAGAACATCTAGGTTTCACTGAAGTCTGTGATATGTTCCCAATTTACTTGCCAGCTTTGGAAAACATTACTGAGACAGTCTCACTTCCAAGGTTGTGGCAGTGTCCTGGCTATCACTTACCAAGAGGAATTTCAGTTCCTACACGGGGAAAAATGGGCTTCAGTTGATTTGTCTAACCCATGGCCTGGTATTACACAGCTGTTGAACTAACACCATAAATAATCCCTATATTCCAATATAAGGGTGAGGCTTACAAAGCCTATAAAATTCTTCCACTTTTGGAAAGCACAAATGACTATAGTCTCTATCTGCTTGTACTAGAAATATTTGTGAAGCTTTGCTGTCTGAAAAACTTAGTGTTAAATTAATGCCTTTCTCTCAAAACAACAGGCAAAGTCATGGCACTAGTTAACGTTTTTGGTGGCATATCTATTTCAAACAGCTAAGATTGCGTAACCAGATGCAGAACTGTGGCGAGATTGCATTTTGGAACTGTAGAACAAAATAAATAGTGTTAATACTCTAGTCACTGGAGCATAATGCTTCTTCTTTCTTCTTGGTTTGAACTTCTACCTGTGTTTTCTGGTGAAAGCAACTTCAAATTGTGATGCAAAACAGATGACTTGGCTCTGTAAATGCAGTCCCTCTGTGGTTTCCACTAGAGGAGGAAAAGAGGGTAGTGAAATTTAAGTCAACTTACTGATTTTCTGAACATTTAGGAAGCTTTGGAAGGCTAGACTATAGCCCTGAAATTCAGATTTAACTATCAGTGTTAAAGAAAATATGTAGGTTTGAAAGGAAAAAGACGGATTACATGTTTATAAAATGAGGAAGAGATAGAGTTCCTGTTTGTGTCCAGTGAAGCATAAAAGAAGGAAATAAAAACGAGTGGCCCTTTTGCTGCTTGAGGTCAGTGGCTCAATTGCTGCAGGTTAAATCTAACTAGATTATCATAAGTTCAACAAATCAGTAAGTGGAAAATTATTTAAAAGAAATTCCGAGCATGCATGCATCTTGCTAAGCAATTTTACGGGGCCAGAGGGCAACATACACTTAAAGGAAGGCTAAGCACTTACAGTGTCCCAGAGAAGAAGCCATAGATCTGAAGCCAGCTAAAGACCTGAATAGACCTATGCTCTAAAACTATGACTGTTTGTGTAGATTCGGTTGTCCAGTTTCAGGCTCACTCTTTGAATCAGCGCTCTGCCCGGGCAGACAGGCCATAGCCCAGCCCACCTGCCAGCAGGTAGGGTCAGCCGAGGGGCTGAGGAGGGAGCTTCGGGAGCCGCAGCGGGCGCACCTGCATGTGGCCGAAGTCCGTGACGCCCATGGCGGGCAGGTTGGAGCAGTTCACGTGGATGAGGCGCCGGCCTGTGATGCTGTTGGCCCTGAAGCATTCCTGGGAAGGGAAGCGGAGGGAAAGGCGGATCGACCCCTGCCACAACCGTTCCCCTGCCGCTCACACACGCACACGCTCACGCTCACACACATGGGTTCAGGCCAAGACCGGCAGCCCTGCACCTCGTACTGGGGGAAGCCGAGCTGCGCCACCCACTCAGCCACTTCCTCGGCGCTCCAGGTCATGAAGGGGCAGACGGACCGTGGTACCCCTGCGCCCTCGGGCCCAGGCTGCGGCCCTTCACCCAGTCCAGGCCCCACGGGACCCGGGCGCGGCTCCATCGGCTGCATTGGCTTTATCCCCAGGCTACCACGGCAACGCGTCTTTCCGGGAACCCGTTACCCTGGCAACCGTCACTTCCTGGAGGTGCGCCCCTTCTCCCTTCCGCCACTCCCTCCCTGCTGTCAGCCTGCAACGCCGCCCGCGCCCCGCGGCCCTGCAGAACTAAATGTTGATTGGCTGCGTTGCCGAGGGGGGAGGCTGAGGGATGAGCACCGAGGCGCCACCATCTCCCTGCGGCCCGGCTCACACGCACTCACTCGGGTGTTTCCGTCCCCCCCGCTCGGGTGTTTCCGTTCGCCTGCCGAGCCGTGCCCATGTCGGACGCGCTCTCCGCCGGCTCTCGTTGCGAGCCCCCGGGCGGCGACACCGCGACCCGGGACCCCGCAGGTACGGGCAGGGCAGGTGCGGGCAGGGCAGGGCAGGGGGCCGCCCGGCGGCGCGTGTTTAGCATTGGCCTTACGGGGAGAGTTTCCGTGGTGCGTTTGCTCGTTTCTGCCGGAGAAGCCGTGTTTCCGGGTGGCAGCTCCGTGCGGTCCGGACAGCAGTGCGCCGGGTGCCGCCCGCGGTGCCGGCTGTGCCGGCGCTGAGCGGAGAGGGGCGGGCTGTGGTCTCGGCGCGACTCACCTGCCGCTCACCTGCCGCTCGGGCGCCTGGAACTGCAGCAGGAGTTCTTCCCGGTGCAGTGGGAAGAGTGAGGGTTGATGGAGGTTTGTGCGTTCCCCCGTGAGAGAGGCCCCGTCTAGCCGGGAGCGGGACTGTGCCGTGGGCTGCGTGCCCCTGGGCTGGAACTGTCTCCTTCCCGCCCTGACTCTTGGGAATGGCCAACGCCTCCGAGGGGCATCAGCGACCTGCCAAAGCTGGAACTTGTCCGTGCCCTGTTCACTGCCTTAAGGCGATGGGAGAGCAGGGCGGTGAGGCGCGTGCTGCAGTCGTATGGGGACAGAGCTTCCCTGAGTTCAGGAGCCTCGGAGGAGACTAGGAGCCATCTTTATAGACGGTCCTTTTAGCACTGACCTAGGAATTTCCATCTCGTCAGTGCCCTTTGTGAACTGCTACATGATTGCTTTTTCCAGCGCTTCGTCAACTCAACTTTACATGATGACATTTGGCCTTGTTCTGCCCTTCTAAAGCTAGGATTAGTAGTTCCTGAATGAACCCTGCTTCTGAGAATGGCTTTGCACCAAAAACGTGCTTAGGTTTCTGTTCTCCCTTTCCTAGGGTGGAGGCTATTAAAAAATCTTTGTTCCTTAAGGTTCTAGATACAGCTCATAACACGAAAAACTGGTTGGCACAGGTCTTTGTTCCACAGCGGTGTGACCTTGTCGGTGTTTGAGTTCTGGCTGCAGTTTTTTTTTCCTGTCAGTGTATTTTATAAACACCATCATTTATTTCACATTCTCTTCCTATATTCTGTTTGTTGTTAGAAAATGAAGACTCAGCCCAAAAGACAGAGCCTGCAGATCAGCTAGTTGATTCTTTGGAGTCCAGTACTTCTCAGAGCGGGTAGGAAAACATTTTTGTGTGTTGTGGCCCATATGCATGACAGTCTGTTCCACTCCTGTGACCTGTTCCGTTTGGCAGTTTGTTGTGCATGTAAAAAGAAGGGACTGGAGATTGAACTGTCTGCTTTGGGACGGTATATACTGGAATCAGACAGGCTTCAAGGTTGTTTCAAAGCTTGTGAAATGTAGTTCAAGGCTCACCTATCCAAATCATAGTCATTCAGCTTGAAAGGAATCCTGTGCAGTTTTATAATCCATTGTAAGAGCTAGTACATTTTCAGGGGGAAATTTTCTATATCCTATCTGAAGGATACTTTAATAATTAAGCATGCCTACTGTCTGTAAATCTGGTTGAAGCTGTACAAGAAAATACCTTCTACTCTTTTATTGACAATATTTTGGTTTTTTTCTTCATCATTTGTTTTCTGTGTCTCTCCATTAATACTGCTGATCAACACTTTTATCAGATGGTTGGCTTGTTGGTACCGACTGGGCTTGTGATGTTTGTGGCCAAGTAATTTCATTGGTTACAAGCACTAATACTATGCAGTGCAGTTTGATTTGCCACTATACATTTGTAGCACAGGATACAATTTCAGAAATGTGTGAGTTAATTACAGTAGGTAAACCACAGCTTCATCAAACAAATACAGAAATCCAGAAAAAAAAACCCACATCAAACTACCCTTCTTGCCAGAACAGCAGTTTGATGCCATCCTGGTTTGATGCTGCTGACATCTCTATCCAACTTCCTGAACATAAACGAGTTCTTCCATCTTTTTATTATATCTTCTAATTTTCTTTAAAGAGATCAATACAGACTGTGAGCAAAATAGCCAAAGTAGATGGTGGATACTTGTGGACATTGCGTATTAAATTTGTCTTAGTTTAGATCTTCGTTGAAAGGGAAATAGATGGTTCAAAAGGTTTGTGTGAGGAGGAATCAGCTGAATTCTGTAAGTCTGTTTGTAAAGCTAGTGTAGCTCTTCCTAATCTTTCAGTGAGACTCTTGGGTATCAGTGTTATCTAGAAGAAAAAATTCCCAACCTGTAAGCTCCTGTGTTGATGGAGAGCTTTTTGAGCAGATGTGTGCACCTATGGTAGCAGATGACCGAATAGCCCACCTATGTTCATGCAGCTGCCAAACCGAAATGCAGATAGGCTGGGAAATGGTAGCATAGAAGTCCAAGAATTCTTCCTTTAAAAAACTGGTCCTACCAAATGTCCCTTCTTATCTTGTCCATCTGCTGCCATTTTGTGAACCTGCTATTCATCTCGTTTGAATTGTTCTTTCAGACCTTCTGGTCTATCGTGCCAGTTCCAGAAAGGAAATCACACTTTTGAGAGAATGTAAGTAAAAAATGGCTTTGTTTCTGGATAAATTCTGTACTGCCATAGGAGTACCAATTTGAAAACAAAAGCCATATTTGCCCTGTTCAAGTCTTCTCTGTGGATGCAGAATGAGTCTTAATTGAGCTGTTTATATTTTATTTTATTTTTAATTATTCCAAACTATACTCATAGTCTGCTTCCTTGCTAATGAGAATATTCCTCATTTCTGAAAGGAAACATTTGAAGAAATGCATTTTTTTTCCATTAATGCTGTGTTATCGTGTTTCAGGAACTTTAGAGCAAAGCAGTTAACATTGGTTTTATGGTGCTGTGAGAAGGTTTTGATTTTCAAAAGTGCAAATATTTCTATTCTTATTTAATACTTAATTGCTTCTCATAGAAGTTTCACACATGTGATGAGAGCGTTTCAGAGGACACTCTTCTGGCTTCTGAGCACATTTAGGATTATAAATCTTAATTCAGAAACATGCAGCAATTTTTTTCAAAGAATACAGAGACAAAATGCCAGAGACATTTCCTTTCTTGCCCATTCCTTTTGTGCTATGTACCATTCTTACTGTTTTAGAATGTCCATTTTATTTTGTTACAGTGCAGTATTTGGACCTCTTTGCTTCAGTTATTGTGCTGCTCATTATATGTCTTACTGCTTGCTTATCTGTCTGTGGAGTGTATTTGAATATGGCAGAGAGACACTTGAGTGCTCCCTGTATCTGTTGGGATTGCTAGCAGGAAGGGCATAATGGGCCACTTAAATAGATGGCATTCTCAGGATGGCTGTCAAAATTGTTCTGAATTCTTTCACTGATCCATTTGACCTCTGAGAGAGTATGCAGATGCCTTGCATAAAAGAAGTTGTCCTTTCTTGGGCAGAAAAGTTGCTACTGATGTCTGTCCTTAGTATCCTGTTGGTGAGCCAGCATGCTGTGGGGTGAGTGCAGTGATTTTCTGCTATCTAAAGGATGATAAATATGGAATATCTCACTGAAGTTGCTCCCCCTGGCTCACATGGAAGGTTATTCATGCAGCTATGGCAGGACTGGGGTGGGCAGGGGTTATTTGTCCATTTGGCAGGTGCTGACCACAGAAGCTTGTTCTTTCAGTTCATTTGAATTTGAGGTCCAGAGCAGTGATTCCTCTGCTGGCTGTGCCCTGGGTGCAAGTGCTGAATTGTACTGCTCTCTTCCTCCAAAAGGTCACAGGCACACCTGAGCACAGGCACAACAGAGCATTTGAAGAAAGAAATTGGCACTCTGGGGAACCAGAAAGTGGCTGAGCTAGAAGAGAAGCTGCCTGACCAAATCCAATCTCTCAAAAAGGTAGATGAATGTTTCTTATGCCTGAGAACAAAGAAGTGCAGCAACAGTTCTGCCCTACATACTACTGTGCTTGTTGCTATGGGACTGAGGTTCTAGGGGTTGTGTTAAGGTAAAAGTAATATTAACATATATTAACATAGATTCAGTTACATTTTTTCCTGTACATTAGTGGGAGATAAATGGTATCAGTCTAATTTCCAAAATCCCTCTTGTGTCTTCTGCTAGTCCTTGCTTCCTTGGTCACTAAGGCTTCAAGGTAATTCTTGCCTTCTGCTCTTACCTGGGTGCTTCTGGAAATTCCATTCTTCCAGATTTATGGCAGAGAGAACTGAAAATCCCTTGTTTCTTCTTGTGAGCAGCCAATTTGTTTGCCTTACAGATAAAGTCAGGAAAACCTGTGCAAGTGACACTGAGTTCAGAACCTGTGAGTTTGCATAAGAGCGGCCCTAGTGAACCAGGATGCAGCAATGACAGTTTAATTGTGGCTGTAGTTTAGATGTGCACAGAGCTGAAAGGCTCTCCCTGGAAAGATTGTGTGTTGGGAATTCTTTCCAAGAATAGTCAGCTAAATCTATAAGGCTGTTGCTTTGTAGAGGGGTGACAATTAACCCTGATGCAAGTGCAAAAATGTGCCTTCCCAAGACTCCCAGGGAGGCCAAGGAGAGTGAGATTTTTGGCACTAATGCAGCATTTTACTTCAAAGTTTGGTGCAGTGGGGGAAACAATGCTGAGAGGTATCTCAGAGCTAGCCTACAGTAATAATAGAAGCTTCTGCAGGTCTGACTTGGTTTCATAAAGATGCCTGGGTTACTAATGAGTTGTTTCAAATCTAGGCAGAGACTTTTTAACCATGATGGTCTTTGATACCATGTTTCTTATGTGCTTTGTGCAGGAAGCTGTTCCATTAACCAGCTACCATGTACCTCAGGGAATAGGAGATATAGTCATGATTCAGTCAGATCATACCGGTGCTGTGGATATTCTTTCAGCTGAACTGGAGACTGCAGACCTCCTTGGGGAGCAGAGAAAAGGTGAGTCCTGAAGGCAGAACTCTTGTTTGGGTAATTTTTTAAGTACCTGCCCTGGCTAGAAGAGCAGAGACTGTCCTGGAGATACTTCTAATTCCTGCTGGAAATTTGGGCTCTTGGCTAGTGAGTGGAAAAACTTCACATCTGGGGCTTTTAGGAGCAGGTCCCAGAGTGCAGGTCCCTTACCAGAAATAGCTTCAGTGTTTTCAGGTAACAGTTTGTTAGTAGTAAAAAGTCATTTAAGCCTGTGAACTTTTCCCTTGTCTCAGCTCAGCCTCCCCCTCTGGCTGCACCCACCATGTGGACCACTGAGAAGATGAAGGAATTCAAAGCCAAGATGGGAAAGGAGAAGAATGGCCGGATGGTGGTGAAGCGAGGCGAGGTGGTGACAGTCCGTGTGCCAACCCATCCTGATGGGAAATGCATTTGCTGGGAGTTTGCTACAGATGACTACGACATTGGGTTTGGAGTCTATTTTGACTGGACCACAGTTACCAGCACTGCCATTACTGTTCAGGTCAGTGAATCCAGTGACGAGGAGGACGAAGAGGATGACGAGGAAATTGAAGGTTAGTGCAGATCTTATGAAGGTTAATTTGTGTTGCTTGGTGCCGTGCTGCTAAGAGTATCTGCCAGATGCTATAATTTCCATCTACTTTGTTTAGTCAGCCCGTTTGCTATCTCTGCAGCCTTCTGGGTTCTTGGTTAGAGTGATAAGGAAGCATTCGGCCCTTCCTGCTTCAGCATGTGTTAGTGGCTATCCTCTACAAGAGCATTCTTAAAATTGAACAAATGGAAAAATAAGAGCAGAATTCACTCAGTCAACTTCTAGCTGATAAAAAGGTTAAAGTCAGAGATTTTAACCTGACTTTTGTTAGACTCTCAGACTGAGAAATTTCAGGTGGTGAGTGGAGGCAAGAAGATTTTTTTTTGGACTGTTGGTTTTTTTTGGTTTTTGTTTGGTTGTTTTGTTGCTTTTTGGTTATTGGGTTTTTTGGGTGGCAGTGTTTTTTGTTATTGTTTGTTTTGAGGGGGGGTTTTGCCTTTTATTTTTTCTCTTTGTTTTCATCAGTAGCTCCTTCTGATTGTATTTGAAATGTTTGCTACCTTTGTCACTGTACTTGGGAAACACACAGTAATGTTGCCAATTCTGTGGCTTCAGTGTTTGTGTGGCCAGTGTAGCTGGGAGGTTTATGTCTGAATTTTGCAGACCCTGTAAACATGGGTAGGTTCCTTTATGAGGATTGGAGAAGTGAACTGGGGACATAGACACTATGAGGTAACAGCTAAGAGCTTTCCTGCCTCTCTTTGCTTTACGTCTGTATCACAGGACTGCTGTTGCATGCATAAAAGCAGTGAGGTGTCTAAAAGGTAAGTTAAAAAAGAGAAGAGACTGGGCTGGAGGGCTAGTAAATACCGTCCCATCAGTATTCATTCAGGAGAACTGGTTCTTGGTATGACCTTTGCTATGATAAGGAAGACTGGACTTTGTGGGAATTATTTGCAGAAACGTTGGAGGAGGTGCTCTGGGTAATGCTATCACAGTTAGCCTTCCATATAGCTGCATGTCTGTGTTGCATTCTAGTCCTGTTAGTCTTTTTATGGATTATGTAGTGGTTCTGGCCTATTTACTTGTCTCCTCTCTCCCATTCAGGACTGTCCCCTGCAGGTGATGTGGAACGGGGTTCCAAAAGCTATCTGCGGAGCCGCTATGGAGAGATCATGCCTGTGTACCGGAGGAACAGCCATCGGGAGGTACAGGCAGGCAGCCATGAGTACCCTGGCGAGGGCATCTACCTGCTGAAATTTGATAACTCGTACTCTCTGCTCCGCAATAAGACTCTGTTCTTTCATGTCTACTACACTGGCTGAAAAGGAGGGAAGGGGCAAGGATGGCAGGCAGGTGTTGGTGAGTGTAGCAGGATGCCACCCAGCCCTGGTACTGCCTGACAGGCACTGCTGTGTGACAGAACCAGAGTGCAATTCTGCCAGCTCTTCGTCGGACCTGAACTGGTTTCTCCCCACACTCTTCTTCCCCACTGTCCCAGGGGACAAAGGTAATTGTGACTGCCTGGTTGTTCCCAGGCAGCTGCTCTTTCTCTATAACTTCAGGAGGCCTGCTCCATGCAGGCATTGGACTGGGCCTTCATGTCAGAGCTGGCAATTGCCAGAAGCCACATTCAGGTGGTTGTGGTTCTGATCTGTTGTGCCGGTACAAAATGAAGTGAAAATACTCTGTTACTATTTTGTGAATAACTTTTTCAACTCTCCTGCTGTATCTGCATCACTAGAGGTGACCTGTTAGCTTCAGTGAGCCAGAAGCACAGCTAGCTTGTCACTTAGCCAGGGTAACCCCATCACCTACCATTGCTACAGTCACCAGCAGTCAGTGCTTCCTTCACTCATGCGAGTGGGTGGGAGTGCAGCTGGCCAGCAACAGCCCATGCTGCAGTGGCTTGGTAGTGCCACAACAGGTGGGCCCCAAATAGCAGTGACAGCTCATGTTTGAACAGGGGGTGGGAGCAGGGTGCACACCTCATTGTCCATAGGAAGGCTTTTCTACAGATTAAGAATTGGATGTTGTAGCTGTTGATTGTAGGCATATGTAGATGATTAAAACCTCAGTGATTACCAGAAGTTTTTTCTGTAATCCAGGTGTGAAACAGAAGGCATTGCTTACTGCCATGCTGAATGAATACCAAATGGTTGGAATACAACCATTGGAAATGTTTCTTAGTAGCAGGATTGGTTCACTGGTATTGCACCCATATGTAGCAAGGAAAAGGCTCCCAGAAAAATGCATTTTGTCAGCTGCCATTGGCTGTTGCAAAGGTATTGTTTGGAAGTTCCTTGGCATGTTTTGGTTATTACCTTTTGCTTGAGTAGTGGCTGAGTTGAACAAGGAGAAGTTAATCCATCAGAGATGAATTTTAAAACATGTTAACTGTTGTTTATTTTAATACTTTTAACTTGAAATCATTCTCTTTTCTAGGAATACTGCTGTATTTACATTTTGATACCTCTTTGCAGAGACACAAAATGACTTTCCATGGTGATACTAGAAAAGTTCTGAGTTTTATTTTTAAATCGTCCAGGTAAAGCGCCTCTACTTAGTCCATTCCTTCTATTGAGAGGAAATGATGGACAGAATTATTTTGGGGTAGTTAAAGCCAAAGATTTTGCTCTCATAGGAGGGCTGCATATTTCCTATTAAGGGTATATTGTAATGCTGTACAATTTGCTCTATATTCAAGCTTACTTTTAACTATCTCTGCTTACTGATTCACTGCTCCAGAGCACATAGTAGGTCAGAATGGTAAGAGAGGAAGCAGTTAATAGACAGAACAGTGAAGCAGCCCAAGCTGGGAGCAGGAGGGGTGGAAATTGGAATAGCACTGCTTGGAGCACAGTGGCTTTCTGGGGGAGTGGGCAAGGAGCAGAGTTGTTGCTACTTTGGGCCCTGAGATGGGGAGAAACAGCCACCTTCCTCAAAAGAGAGAGTATGTTCACTAGGGTGGGGGGGAATGCAAAGATGTCTTATTCAAGCAGGTCAAGCACAGGGAGACAGAACAGTAGGGTTTGCTATCTGTCAGAGCAAGATGTTCTTTCAGTTAGCAGCTTGGAGAGGTCTGTTCGTTCCTTCAGCCTCTCATGGATGAAATGAAGAACCATCCTGTGGCCTTTCTACAGCACTTGAATCAGGCCTGAGCAATTTAGGTAAGGTGTTTGGGTTAGGTTTTTTTTCATCCTTTGCCTATCAAGTTCCTAAATACTGCTGATGAGTGACACACTTCACTTCTAACAGAGAAATAGTAGTATGTTTGCTGATATAAAACATCAGTTTTAACAACATTTCATAGTTGGTGTGGAAATGAGGGAATGAGAGGCTGGAGGGTAGTGCTCCAGAAAGGGATCTGGGGGTCCTGATCAGTGACAAGTTGAACATGAGCCAGCAGTGCCCTGGCAGTCAGCAGGGCCAGTGCTGTCCTGGGGTGCATCAGGCCCAGCATGGCCAGCTGGGCAAGGGAGGGGATTGTCCTGCTCTGCTCTGAGCTGGGGCAGCCTCACCTCCAGTGCTGGGGGCAGTTCTGGGTGCCACAATATAAGAAAGACATGATGCCATTAAAGACCATCCAAAGGAGGGGCACAAGGATGGTGAAGGGTCTGGAGGGGAAGCCATGTGAGCAGCGGCTGAAGTGATTTGGTCTGTTCAGCCTGGAGGACACTGAGGGGAAAGCTCACTTCAGTTACAGCTTACTCATGAAGGGCAGGCACTGATCTCTTCAATCTTATGACGAGTGACAGGACTCAAGCAAATGGCTTGAAGCTGAGTCAGGGGAGGTTTAGGTTGGGTATAAAGAAAAAGTTTTTCACTCAGATAGTGTTTGAGCACTGGAACAGGCTCCCCAGGGGAGTGATCACAGCACCAAGCCTGACAGAGTTCAAGGAGTGTTTGGACAACACTCTGAGGCACATGTTTTGATTGCTGGGATGTCCTGAGATAGGAGCTGGACTCCATGATCGTTACGGGTCTCTTCCAACTCAACATACTCTATGAGTCTATGTTTTCAAGTCAAATCACTTGAAAACACCCTAATACTACTTATGATCACACTATGGGCCAATGCCAGAAGAAAAGTTGCACATAAAATACCGAAGTTGGTCATGTCCCAGAGCAGTAAGATCAGCCACATACATGTGTGGTCAATGCCAGGGTTCTTCAGTCTGTTTTTCAGCCTCTGGGAAAACTTTCTGGTGTTGAAACTCACTGGAAAAGTTCTGCAAGACTATTGGAGGAAATAAAAAATAGGAATTAAGTTTTTCTTAGAGGTTTCACTAGGTTGTTCCTTACATTATATTTTATGTTGTTAATTTGGAAAAAATACTTTCGTTCATCACTCAGAGCTTCTTAGGGAAGTGTTTTTGTAAAAGTGAGTACAAGCTTTAAGTCAATCTGTGAACTCCAAATTGTCACAAGTTTATGGAATTTCACTTAGATCCATTACCTAAAAGACTGCATCAGGTAGAGGATTAGACTAATAATTTTCTTAAAACAGGTGATGTAGGAAGTAAAAGATACTAGGACCAGGGAAGTGGCAGATTTATTTAGTAAATGCTTTAACAACACAAGCTAGTCTCTGAAAATAAGGTCAGTGCTGGAATTAAATGTCACAAATTGTCAAGAGATGGGACTATACTTCTTTTCCAGCTTCAGTGGGTCTTAAGAGAAAGAGGGGAAAGGGTATGTATCCTTACAAATTATGGTCTATATCCATCTGATCCACACTGTAATAGCCGATGTGAAAGCAGGAAAATCTGAAGAAGTGCAATAATTCACATTGACAGAAATTTCAGAAATTCTCAAAAATCTCTGGGTTCTTCAGGCCTTTAGACTCAGAAAAGTGTGTAAATAACTGGTTTTAAGAAATGAGGTTTTTTTCCATGGGCTATTTTATAAAAGAAATAAACATTTCATTAAAAGTTTATTGAAACTGTCATTCCTAATAAAATCTGAATTATTGAAACCTCTACGTAAACACACTAACAGTTCCATTATATTTTGCACAACTGTAGATACCCATATAGTAAAATAATTCCTTAAAAAGCAACGCAATCCAGCAGTAGCAGTTGAGTATTTTGAAGACACTTCTGCAGCTACCTGAGTTACACATTCTGCAGTTGACAATATCCTTTCGTAACAGCTTCTGGTTTATAGGAGAGTTGAGTTAGAAAAGCAGATCGCAAGCAAATATGTTTGGGGATTTTTCTCCTCCACCCTTTTTAAAGTATTGGTTTGTGAATAATGAAAGTTACTAATGAAAAATGTGACAAAAAGATTCATGAAGCATCATTTAGATAACAGGTATCCATCATGTCAGTCAGCTCACACACATGGTACAAAATACTTAGACAGACAAGGCCTGTAAGGCAGGGCTGTGCCAGGAACAGCAGAACTGATTGTGACGTGGCTGCAATGTGCGACTCCTCCCGTGCTTACGGAGTACAGTACCCCTGTGCCTCATGAAGCACTACATGCAGCAGTAACTGGACCATGCCCAGCTCCCCCTAGATGTTCTAAAGGCTGTTCTTGTGGCTTCCAAACCCATTCCCTCTCCCTCCTCACCAAGTATCCTGCACTCAGGATACCTAGTGCTGTGAACTAGGTATAACCCATCTGCACACATAGTCCCACAGGTACCACACTCCAACATGTGTAACCTGTCTCCCACAAAGCTCTGCAGGTACAGCAGTCTGGTCTTGTTGAAAGTGTCCAAGCCCATGGGAAACCAGTTGGAACTAGATGATATTCAAGGTCCTCTTCCAATCCAAACTATTTTATGATTTTATGAGTAAATGTGACAGTAGTTTAACAAGACTATGATGGCAAGGTATACTTAATTGTTTAGAATACTTAACTGCATAGAGGGTAGGGTCAGACAAAACTGTCAGGGAGACCCCCTGCTGAGTCATGAGGCTCAGAAAGGACCCCCTTATTTTTTAAACTCCTTTCTTGTGGGGAATTTAGGTGTGTCTGGATCCAGACTTAGTCCCAGACTTGGCCAGCAGTTTACATCTAAAGGATTACGTACACAGCCAATCCTCTCATTTAACATTTCAAAATTTTGTATGCTATTAAGCACTTAGTGAGAATTCCTTAGCCAGGAATCTTTCAGCCTCAAGAAGTTAACCCTAAGAGGCATCCCTAGATGAGTGGAGATCCTGGGCACAGCCTACTGCCATGCAGGAGAGGGTCACAGGCCCTGGGCTGTCCACTGTTAAGAGTAAGATGATTGACTTACAGTCCTATTTCCATACAGGCTGTATTGTGGGTTTTCTTGTGCCCAAGCTGTTGAGCAAGACTTACCTATTGTGTCCTTATCTGTCTTCTCCGAGTCAGTCCTCCTGACCACCACTGGTGGCTGGCTATTGCTCAAGCAGAAGTGGGAGGGGAGAGCACACTGTCACCCTAGGCACTGAACAGAAGATGGAATAGATCCTTCAGTCTGACCACAGGGTCAGCATTGCCCCACTCAGTGATGACTGTTGGTCCTTGGCTGCAAGATCTGCAGAAACCTCTGTGTGTGTGTGCTGGTTAACATGATACACTACTTGACACCTACTCCACTTCCAAATTAGGATTTATTTATGTTGAAGGGAACTCTGACCTGTATGTACATGAGATATTCCAGAATTATTGATCCTCAGCTGCACGGCTTGTTGCAGGCTAGTGGGTTATCTCCATTTAAAACTATACTGTGGCCTCCCTGTTGCTAGCTTGCAGGTATGTCCCTCTTCAGTCTGTTGCTCATAATGTTTGAAATATGTTCTGTCATGTTTTAAAAAATTAATTAGCCCTGCCTTACAACCAGTTTTGATCACTTGCTGACACATAGATAGTATGTGCCAGTTTCCAAGCCATTAGTTAATGGTTTTTGTTAAGATAAATTGCACTATAGATGGCAAACCTATTGTTCAGTTCTTGCTTTCTGAAGTGTGGACCAGTCTTTAATAAGGCTCGGGTCACTCTTTTGGAACTGTGCCCATATACCTAGTCTCACTGACTTAAGCCCAAAAGCAGCATTGAATGTGGAATGTCATCCCAATGAATATGTGCCTAGGCTGCAAATGCAGCCTGCCCACAGACAGGCCTGCTGCAGTGGAAGCATTTGGTGTGTGTTGTTTCATTGCTTAAGTTTCACAGAAGTATCTGGTATCTTTTATGAACACAAGATAGTCTTAGGAATATTTAATCTTCAGGAAAGCTTCACAGTTGTGCAGGATAATTCCTCTTTTTGTTTATTTTCTTATATTTCCACATGATACAAGTATGTTGATTTGCAGGTATTCAAATAGCATTCATTATTAAAGTGACAACTTCTTTTTGGAAGGATACACAGTTTTTATTAATTTTCTGGTAAATCCAGTAGCTTGGCTGTGTGGCTAGTGATTAACAGCAGCCATTCCCATTCAATATTAAACCCATAGTAGTTTCAAAGAAATAGTCTTATTTTGCATGTGAATTTTTTCAGTTTTGTGCATTTCCTGGATTTGTATTCAATCTTGCTAGCTGGCTTAGGCTGTTATGGAAAATCTTTTTATTTAAATAAGACATGTTAGGAATTAGACATTGGATCAAGAAAGAAAAATGAAGTTTAAATGCAGTTGCACTACAGAGAGGGAAATCAGTCCTCAGGAAAGGAAATTTTCTTCCTTGTTTCTGTGGAAGGAAGATTTCAAATAGGTTTTTAATATATATTTCCTTTCCCTTTAAATTGTCTCTAAAAATTCAGAAAGCTAAATCAAGGAAGAAGCTTCTGCATTTTGGCTTTGCTTTTGTGAAAGCACAAAATTGTTTTCCATTTTGCTTTGAATGTAATTCAGATCTAAATAAAATTTACATGTTCAGTCAGAGATATATCCTGTAGCAAAGGACTTGTATAAAAATTACCTTGTATAAGTGTTCAGTTATAATAATAATAATAATACTAATCTGCTGGAAATTTTTTGTCAGAGAAGGTAATAAGCTCACCGTTGTTTTCTCTTTTTTGCTTTAGGTGTAATGTAGCAGCAGGAGTTTAAAATGTATGTGTTCTATTGAGAACAGAGAGTTAAAATGCTACTGGTACTGCTTACATTTACTCAGAATCTTTGGAGGCCTGTAATATATGTTCTCAGGAAAGGTTACTGATGCCAGACACAGGCTAGTAGCAAATTAATGCACGGGATTCATTTAAAATGCACAAAGAGGTAGGATGAAAATGTTAACAGGAAGAGCTTAGTTACCTGACTGCAGGTGCAAAGAAAGTCTAGTTATAATGCACTGAGTCTAGAGGGCAGCTACATGCTTTTCTTTGTGGCTGTACCCTGTCAGCTTGTCTCCTTGTACCTGTGTGTGCATGTAACCTCCATCTATGGGCAGCAGTGGGTCAGTTATTGTAGTGCTGGAGCTGGTGAGGTAAATTTGAGGTAATTACAGGTCTAGGTGCTGAAAGATTTTGTTGTTCTTGTGGGGAATTAGGGTAGAGAATGAATCCCTAAATGAGTTCACTTTCATCCCCACTGCTTATACTCTTCCTTCCTGTCTCACTACCCCTATTAAAGCCACTCTACAAAGGATTTATCACAAGGTGCCTTAGGAACAAAAAGCATGTCTGAAATAAGAACCGTAGGTGTCATTAATACAAGATATTCTTATTTCTCTGCCCATTTGGGTAGGGGCTGGTACTTGATAAGATCAGGCAGGGAGAGCCCCTCTAGGCTGTTCCTGGAGATCTGTTCATAGATCGCCTTGTTGCTGTAAGATGAGTGGTACAATGGTATTTGAGTTTCCTGGTGCCATACATTCTTTGCCTTCATATGCTGCTGTCAGATGTCTAAGAACACCAGAGGACTATTCCTTTTGATATGCTGACATTAAACCCAAGGACCAGAGGAACACCAGATAGGCATTAGAAGAGTGTTTCTTATGGCCTTTCATAATTTTCTCTAAAAAGAGTGGTGAAATCCTGATTTCTGAATGGTGCATGCTTATGCATAATTGAGTGTGGATGAGAGACCAAAGCAACTAAATTTTTTGTTTGGGTATTTTTTAATATCTACAAGTGTAAAACAAAAGACTATTTCTCCTTTTCTCATATTCAGGAAAATACTGGACGTGACAATGTCACGTAGATGAATGAGAATGTCACAGCTGGCAGAACGAAAAACTGGGAACTGATCATGTTAAATACATTGATAATTAGACTGTAAAAGACAGGAGTTTAGCAGGAGTCAAAGTGCTAAGGCATTTATCAAAAGAAGTTGAGTTGCAGTAAACACCAATTAAATAAAGTTTTAGAAGGTACATAAAGTAGCAGAGTTCAAATGTATATTGCAAGGAGGAGAGTTTTCTGGGGAGATAGTCCACATTTGTCTGGAGGCAGTCTCTGGCTACTGATTCTGAAACTGTAGTACTCTTGCAGCTGAATGTGCATCAAGCCAGGTGGATGGTGGATCTGAGTCCCTTGGCTTTTCTATGTTGCTTTCTCAAAATCATCATACATTTAATGTAGCCTTTATTGGGGAGGGAGAGAAGAAGAATTTTCTGAGCCATTAAGTGAAGGTTATCTATTTTAAACCCATCTGGACTGGTGAGTCAAGTCCCTTGGACAAGAAGCAGGATGCCAGTCACAAAATTCAGAATTAAGGAGACCTTGCCAAGTAATGACCTTGACATTTAGAAGCTGTTTATTTATCATTTGGAAATGATAAATAGCTGGATATAAATGATAAATAGCCTCCCTGCAATCTCCAAGATGCCCTGGGGACAGCTCTCCTCAGAGGGAAGCAGGCTGCTTTCCACTCACAGCTCCTAGCCATTAGCACAGGCTTTCAAAGGGGAGTACCTTGTAGCTGGTCATACCTTTTTCAGACCTATGTTCTTGTGAATTGTGATGGTTGTTTGTCAGTCCTTATCTATGTGATGTGAATGTTTTTGACGTCCTGTGATTTCAAAATTGAGTTCTCAGTGCCAACTGTGCTTTTCATGTGCTCACCAGGAGGTGAGTTTTAAATAGAGAAGAGGATATTTTAACAAAATGTGGCACTGGACTCTTTCTGAAGGGCATGTATAAAGGCTATATTTATAGTGTGCTTGCATTCCTTATACAATTAGTTTGTATTGTTTATATTTGATGTGTTGTGGTTGATTTGTTATAATATATTGGAACTTACTCCCTTTAAATAAACTATTCACTATGCAACCAAGAACTTTGTCTTCTGTTTGAGGCAAGTGAGTATCTTGATATGAAAAATTCAACTACAGACCTTCCAACAAAACAAGAATGTAGTTACTTTTAGGAGAAAAGAAGAGGCAAATATGCAAAATATACTTTGCAGTGTGCAGGAGAGTCTGATGCAAATGGATAGGCAAATGCTCTGTTGTCAGCTCATGATGATGGTTCCAGCCAGGAAATCTTTTGTCTGTTAAAATGACTTGCTGGAATACTTTTCTTGAGATTTTACTGAATGCTTGAGGAATTGGAGAGGAACAAGCAAGTGGAGAGGAACAAGCAAGGAACAAGCAAGCTCATATAATGGACATAGTGTTTGAATACCCTCCAGTTCTTCATACTGGTACTTGTTACCTCCATTTGCAGAGATCCCCCAGCTCCTTTGTAACTTCAGCTTTCAATCTGGTGGATTTAAAAACATCTCTTCAGTTACCAGATACTCATTAAATTGTCCAGAGAAAAGTGTTTGCCCTTCACAGTTCCTCCCAGATGCTTTGCCCATCAGCTTTATCATACTACAAAGGCTCTACTTACATGTCCTGAAGCACTTGCTGGTCAAAATGAGGAATGACACCTGTAGTGGGAATAATCTTTTCTCACCTATTTCATTTTGAGTTTGGCAGGACAAGTGCTGCAGAGGTTCAATTCTCTGTTCTAGTCTGATGTTCCCTTGGAGCACTTTTGTAAACTAATTCATGGGCAGGAGCAATCATAAACCAAGCTGATCCAAATTATAGATGATTCTGCGAAGTTAAATGTTTCATTGCATTTTAAGACCACCAAAGAGAAACACTGCTACAGCTATTTTATTATGATGCACTCAAGATACATCCTTGTGCTTGGCTCAGGCATAGGGTGAGGAGGAAAACTAAGGAAAACAGTGGGGATGCAAGGAAGTGCGGCAAAATTTCACATTAATTCTTCCCATCCACCCCCGCTCTGCTGCTCCCCTTTCCCCCTTCTGTGACTTTTGTGGATGGGCTGCAGCAGAAACACTCTGATCATGAAGTGCTCTGTGAAGACCTTGCGGCAGGCTTTGTTGCCTCTGGGAAGTGGCTCTGCCCTGTTTCAGGTGAATAGGGAGAATATTGTACTTTGGCTGCTGGAGTCTTGTCACTGCTTTTAGTACAGTATGATTATCAACAGCAGTTTTAAGCTTAGCAGAGCTTCTCATTCTTATATAGGTGGTATCAGTTACCCTGTGGAGCCTTTGTAGTAACACACATACACACACATGTAATTACTGTTCAAGGAGCATCTGCTACCATCCTACATTTAATATGAGCCCTGACTGCAGAGTAAGAGAAGCAAGGTCCACACCTGCTCTTTTTCATGAAGGCTACAAGAAATGTGTACAGATACTATCATTTAGGAATTGGCAAGCAAATTACCCTCTCTGGAAAGGGTCATGGCTTGGGCTCTAAAATGGTGAATGTCTGGAGCACACGTTCTTTGAGGAGTGGCTGAGGGAGCTGGGGTTGTTTAGGCTGGAAAAAAGCTGGATCAGGGGAAATTTTATCACTCTCTACGACTACCTGAAAGGAGGTTGTAGCCAGGTGGGAATTGGCTTCTTCTCCCAGGCAGGCAGTGACAGGACAAGAGGACATAATTTCAAGCCATGCCAGGACAGGTTTAAGTTGGACATTAGAAGGAATTTCTTCACGAAAAAGGTGATTATATACTGGAATGGACTGCACAGGGACGTGGTGGAGTCACCATCCCTGAAGGGGTTTAAGGGAAGACTGGATGTGTAGTGCCCAGTGTCTAGTTGACATGGTGGAGTTCGGTCATTGGCTGTTCTCGATGATCTCAGAGGTCTTTTCCAACCTAATTAATTCAGTGATTCTATAGAGGCTTATTTGGTACGAAGGCAAGGCTGGGCCCAGCTTCGGAAGGCCTAAGCAGCTGGTCCTACTACCCCGACCTCCTCCCGGCTTGCCACAGCGGCCGCCAGGAGAGCCGCTAACGGAGACGGCAGCACCACGGGNGCCGGTTCGGCAGGTGCGGCCCGGCCCGGCCCGGCCCCGGCAGTGCGCTGACGCGGCCGGTCTCTGGGTTGGGCTACCTGCGGGCCGGGGCACCTGCATGCCGTACCTTGGCCCCTCTGGAAATGCTGCCGCCCTCATGGCTGCGCTGCTCCAGGCCGTGGCGGCTCTCCCTTCTCAGCGGTTATTTCCTTCCCTGCAACCTTGCACGGTTTCATCTTTAAATGACATAAGCCCTCTCCTTTCACCCTTCCCTGGCATAAACATGTCTTCTGGTGTTTTCATATATATTTTTCCATCTTTTATTTTACTCCTTGATTACTGTCTCTCGGGTTTTTTTCCCCTCTCCTTGCAGCCAGTCCAGCCAGATGGGTTTCCAGGCTTGGCTGCCCCTGCCACTGCCAAAGCAGCTGGTGGTGTTCGGGCTGGGAGACTGGAGCTGTTACTCTTCGGACACGAGCATTGCAGTGGATGTGCTGGTGTCCCCAGATGTCATGCCACAGCGAGTCGGCACGCTGGAGCCCACCCGCAGGTTATGGCAGGAGCTGCCAGGGTGTTGGGGAGGGACATCCTGGAAAAGCTTTCTGACCTCTGGTGCTGCCTGATCTGCTGCTGTTACACAAAAGCCACTGAGGCCTGCTGGTCCTCCACCATGGTGTTTCCCTCTAGTGATGATTCCTTTTGGCTGCTTTCAGGGTTGGATCTCTTTTGGCTTTGGGCTGTTATCATCTAGTATTGGAGCAGGAATTTTGTCCTTGTCAATGTCACTTGTGGGCTGAAAAGCCATGGTCCCTTGTGCAGGTCTCTGGTGTGGGAAGGTGACTGGAGAACAGATATTTTCATAGCCTCATTGAAAGAGATGGACAAAGGCAACCCTGTGAGGCTTGTCCTGACTGTCAATGGACAGGTAAAAGAATTTATACAATCCTCTCTTCCTGTCTAGGGTCCTGAATTTTGTCACTTCTCAGCCCCAGAACCTCTTCTCCCTGCTCGCCTTTTCCTTCTCTGTTACTCTACTAAGGTAGAGCTGACAAACATGGATCTGTTAACATCTGTGCTGAGCCTGAAACCTCTGTGATGCTCCAGGCCTGTCCTCTGAACACAGTTTTGCCAGAATACCCTGTGTGTCGCAGGAGATGGGCAGCAGACAGCTGTTCACTTCCAGTTCCACTCTCTCCTGAGTCTTTGGTACTTACATAGTTGTACCTTGAGCTGAAGCAAATGGATTTAGCACCTTGCAGCACCTGGCTTTTCTTTTCCTAGTTTTGTTGGTGTGGGAGATGAAAGGCAGGTTATTCCATTGCAGGGAATCTGTCCCTCACAAGAGATGTTTTTGCTTGTCCTTTGTGCGGATGGAGGCTAGCACACTTACAGCCTTTTATTTTGTTGCTGTTTCTGCTGCAGCTACTCCGAGGTGTCTCCAGCAGTACACCTGCCCGTCCATTCCTTGTACCAGAGACCACCCAGTCACCTGTGCTCCCAGTAGATGATAGGCCACTTGGCCAAGACCTGGAGGATCCTACTGGAGTATGTGTATTTTTGAGTCATCTTGTTACTTTACCTTTTCCTTAGTATCTTTGCCAGTAATCATTCAGTTGATGTCTAGCTGAAACATTTGCTGCCATTTTTTCAGTGGAGATATGCTAAGCAAGTTCTGGAGCCAAAGTTTCTCTTGTGCTGAAGAAAGATATATTCTCCATTGAAATGCCTTTTTAGATGTTAAATGTAGTAGTCCTTAGTGGGATGGTCAACCAGCCCTTTCATTCCTACTACAGATAGCCTTTTTGCCCTTCTGTATTCTACCTGTGCCCAGTAGCCAGCAGTCTGAAAGCCAACTACAGCACACAGCAGCAGATAGCTGCATTGCTCAGCATGTTTGGCATCTGATACTAATGGCATGTTGGCTCTTAAAACTCAGTGGGAATATGAGCCTAAAAACAGCTGCCACATCTCTGGCCCAGAAAGATGCTGGGTAGCCTCAGGTATCTTTCTACAGGGCTGATTTGGCTGGGACTCATGTCACAGGTTAAGAGTCAGAGCTCAGAGCTGGCTGCCAGAGCATCCATGCCTGTGAAGAAGGGCATCCAGCCACGACTGAGGACCATGGTGGTACCCTGTGCCCTGAAGTCACCAGCTGGAAAGGTGGAATCCAGTGAGGCCTGGAGGAAGAGTCCTGACCAAGGACCACCAAGAGTCCACTCCAAAAAGCCCAGAAAAGTTTTATTTGAACCCACAGCATCTGAGAGAGATCTTGATGAAGAAGGTAACTCTGGTAGCTTCCAGCTTTATTTTACAGGTCTTGTCTGAATGATCTGTCAATGCTGCTGGGCTGCACCTTCCCAATCCATTTCTCTATGTATTTCCAAGGCATGATGGGCTTGTATGTTTGGCTTTGAAATACTGAGAATGCTCTTTATTCCTGGATCAGCTGCTTGATGAGTTTTTGGCTGCTGAGAAAAGGCCAGAAATAGAACATGGGATATTCTTGGTGCCACCACTTTTTACCATGACATAATGCCTACCTTTTCATACAAGTAAAAGTATTTCCTAAATTGAGGCAAATATTGTTAACCTTGTTTTACAAAAGAGTAAACTGAGGGACAAGAAAGTTACCTACTGTGACGTTCTGCAAGCTCTGCATTAGTCTGTTTATACCCCTACTAACAGCATACCACTTGGTCCATAGAAGACATTGGTTATTATTATAGTCTAGAGAATGTGAAAAGGAAAATATATATATATATGTATATGTATATGTAATTAGTATAATTGTACTGACTTTTGAGTAGTGAGAAGGTAACTTCAAAGGGATTTGGAAACAAAACCTTAGGCTTCTGGAGTGGGAATTCCAAGTCAGCTCCAGAATGTGACCGAGTTTATGTGTAAAAGTTTGGCAATAACTTAGTGGTCCCCATAAGAAATTACTTATTTAGTCTTGGCTTGCTTGTCATAAAGTCAAATATAGCTCCATCATAAAGTTTTTTCTGCTGCAGGCAGTGTGAGAAGGAGGGAAGTGAACCTCCATCAGACAGGTAAAATGCAATGGTGACAGCATATGGCAGTCAGAGGAAGTGCACCCTGCTCTTACCTATCTTCTGCATTTTTTCTGATGAGACCTGGTTCATGATTCTTGGTCTTGCACCTTACTTGTTGCAGTGAGGTAGCCCTGTGCAGGAGGTTGGAGAAGGGAAGGTCAAAGGGCTCCTACACAGTGGAGCTGAGCACTTTCCACAGTATGTCTGCTGGCTACTTTATGGGGCCATCTCTGTGTTCCCTCTGCAGATCTGGCAGTGAAGGAGTTGCAAGGTGTGTATTTGGTTCCTAGATCCTGGTTTGTCTTTTCAGTCACTCAGTGATGATATTCCTTCCCTTCAACATCAGAAGTCTCTCACGCTTCATCCTGTATCTCCCCAGTGATCAAGAATAACAAGTAGGTTGTGTGTATATACTGTTCCTCTTCATGCAATTGCCATCAATGCTTCCAGTACTTTCAGTCAGGCTCTCAAATGTGTTTCTTTAGCCCCTCTGAATCTCAGGCACACTTCTGGGTACATAGCTCTTTGAGGAAAAACGGTAAGATATGAGATATATTTTGATTAAAAAGTATTTTTCTAGTTTGCTCAGGCAACTGCAGGGGCTTGGGAGGGGAAGGAAGGAGGAACAGAGCAGTACTGCTCTATAGTATATGTAGGTATAGTGCTGGAAGCAGCTTCAGGCTTCTGTCTTAGGCACTGACAGGCTGTCCCTGGGTAGCTCTACCTCACAAGGAGTAGCACAGGGTAGGTAGCACAACTGGGATATCACATCTGGAGATGGGGTAGTAAATAGGGGACATCCAAGCCTGTCTGAAGTGGCAACCTGAATGCATCCAGCTATTTCTTGCTCCTGAGGTCTCTCAGGAGTACAGCAATTATTCTCCCAGGCCAACTGAAAATATTGCTCAGGAAGGTATGTCTTTTTCCCTTGCAGAGGGAAGGGACCAAGAGCCCTTGCCTTGCCATTTCCCCCCTCTGAGCATTCAGGTGGCTTGCTCTCCCCAGCAGGGAAGGTAGCTGAGGGTGTCTTTTCTGACTGCTCACAGGCCTGTGCTCTTCCCTCCCTAGGTATTCCCAGCCCTCGATGGTGCCATGCCATGTGCCTCAGTGACCTGGGGACAGCTGTTCTCATTGGTGGAGAAGGTGTCAATCAACAGGCCTGCAGGGATGCTCTCTGGAAGCTGGAAATTGGTGGGGACTTTAGGGTTGTCAAAAGCAATGGGGACAGTGGGACTTGAGGATGGCTCATGGAGGTGGGAGGGGATAATTTGGCATCTGTGCATATGGAGGGGATAGCAAAGGCATCACACCTAGCATGTCACCAGGCTGAGCTGACAGCATAGAGTGCCTTGTGAGGCTCTGGGATTGTACTTTAGAGCCCTCTAGAAGCTGATGTACAAGTTTTGGAAAGAGTTGGAATTTTAAGGGGTAATAGCAAGAGTAAGAGTAATTTTAAGGGGCAATAGCAACAAACTGCAGTTTGCAGTTCTGTGTGTCCTGACTGGTGGGGAAGTGTGAAATATAATTCCAGTTCCTCGTGTCTTTCTGCACCTCACTGGTCTTCTCTTTCACCTTCCTATTCCCCATCATTCCTTACAGAAACAATTCTGTACGAGTTCCCTCTAACCCTGAATCAGAGGAAAGGAGACAAAGGGAGCAAGGTTTTGAGTAAAGATTTTATGGCATATTTTTTAAATCCAGAGAAATCAAGAGTATTTTTGAACTCCCGTACCATGTGTCTCATGTTGCTCCCACAGACAGCGATTTATGGCTTCCAGTGGATTTCCAGCTACGAAATGCCATGCCATTGTGCTTGCATGGTCACACAGCTACCTATGACCCTGACACCAAGCGTATCTACATCTTTGGGGGCATAACGGAGGACAAAGACTACAGCAGCATCTACATTCTGGACACAGTCACCTGGAAATGGCTCCTTGTGGCTGTGAGTACTGCTTCTCTTCTAAGACAAAAGTGCAGGAGGGGTGGCAAGTTCTGTCTGAATGCAGCAGTCCATGTTCCCATTTCCTTAGTCCAGTAGTCTTGGTCCACTGTTGCTGCAGCTTGTCTGAGATGCATAGTTGGGTTTGGCAGGTATTAGGAGGCTGTGTTTTCTGAAAAGCCAGATGCTGAATGCAAACCAGGAGCTGTGCCTACAAGGAATGAAGCAATGTGGACAAAATGATTGCTGCAGAGGACTGTGCCTGACCAAGCTCAAGGGTGGGAGGTACTCTACAAGCAGTGGAGGGAAATGGCCTCTCATTTTATATGGTGCCATTGAGCACAGCACCAGATGCTGAGGTGAAGAGCTGGTCTTCTCAAATCAGTAACTGCCCTGAGCACAGCAGTATTCTGAGCCTTGTTAGCATGGAACTATCTGTCTCTTTCCTGGTAGAGCAAAAAATGGCTTTTACAGGGTAAGTCTGGATGAGAACTTTCTGTTCCCTGACATCTTCTGAGGAAGGTGTAGGAGGCTGACTTCCTTTTCTTATCAGAGCATTCTGATGTTGTGAGCATGCAAAGAACATACTGTCTGCCTGTGTCGCAAAGATCTGGCTGGGAAGCCAGTAATGTGAAAATTTAGACTTATCAAACTCACTGCATGATGTAGGCCCCTTTCCTATGGGTCATGCAGCAAATAATGCACTTCTTGTAACAAATATATATTGAAATTTTTCTAGGCTAAAGGGAGGATACCAGTGCTCACCTACCACAGTGCAACTATTTACAACAAGGAGCTCTTTGTTTTTGGAGGAACTTTCTCCAGAAAGGCATCGCTGGCAGTTGCACCCTGCAGCAATGTGCTCTATGTCTTCAATCCAGAGCATGAAATTTGGTATCAGCCCATTTCAGAAGGGGAGAAACCTCTGCCTAGGCTTGGGTGAGAGTGTTCTAATTCCAGCTATCCCAAATAGTGCAGGAAACCTCTGCTTACTTTCCCTCCCACACCAGTGTGATTTCCTAAGTATTAGGTAATTGTTTTCCACCATGTACTCCTTAAGATAGGGCTGTGTTTAGAGCAATGGGATTCTCAGTACCTCCTGATGTGAATCCTGATGGGATTCTGTCCCAGGTGTATACTGAAGCTATTGCAGCCCAGTGGAAGAGGCCAAGGCTAAAACAGAAGTTTTGGGAACTTGCTGAAGATGTTTTATTCATTTTCTTGCTCTCTGCCCAGGCATTCAGCTACTCTTTTGAAAAACAAGCTGCTGATTTTTGGAGGTCGGAGGACTTCTCTCTACCTCAGTGACATGCACATTCTGGATCTGGGTAAGAAAGTCTGTGCCATCTGGAAGATCTGTTCCAAGACAGGGACTTGGGAGTGAGGTGTGCTCAATGGGAAAATGGCAGTAACTTTATGCAAACTCCTGACTAGGCAATGGAGATAAAAAACTGTGGGCTAAAAAAAACCTCTTTCTGGGGCAGTAAGGGAGGGAATGAAGAAAAAACAATGGCTCTTTTGGAATAAGTTGGATAACAGAGAAGGCAGGTTGTTTATATGGCAGAATATCTGAGTTCTTGTCTAGTTATGAGACTGAGGTTTTTGGACACTTCACCTGCCTTTTCTTGGTCTGTCAGGTTTCATGGAGTACACACCGGTCCCTCTCCTGGCAGGACAGCCTTCTGCACGTTGGTAAGATTCTATTGCAGACCCAGGAGCTATCTTCTGTTATTTCTCTTTGAAGCCAGGTTTAAACAGTGCTTGTGATCAGACTCAGCTGCATATCTTTGTCTCACTAGTCAAAATACTGTGGATGAATGAAGTGGATCTTCATTCTGCTCTGGGGCCAGGAATTCCTGTGTTTTCCTTTTTGGTGCCTGTATGGTGTTGGGGGATATTCCTTAGTCTCCCTGGAAATCTGTCTTTCAGGCTAGGATAAGTTTTCTGCTGTGTGCTAGTAAACTGTATGGCCTGCTGTTTGGTCTTCACAGTGCCTGGAGAGGTACTGTGCCACACAGAGGAAGACCAGGACTATGCTGTTCCTTAAAGGGACAGAATTGCTTACTAGAACAATGATCTAAATCTCTGCAGAGCCCAGCTAGCCTGCTGTCTCACCCAACAGAGTAAAGCATAGGAGTTTTGATAGCTTCTTCTGAGATATTGAGATCCTCTTCAGACCTGATTGTGGCCTGACCTGCAGAGGCAAACATCTCTTTTAGGGTTATTCTGCAAATCAGGGAAGAGAGAAACAGAAGTCAACTTTTTTCCTGCAGCTTAAGCCCCCAAGCTCCTGATCAAGTCTGCCCATCCCTGCCCATTGCTGACTGAGGCCATCCCATCAGGTTTTGTTGTAGTCACCTTTGACTTTGCTTTTGTCACAGTTTTCATGCAGCACTGGCTGTGTCAGACCAGAAGGTTCTGATCAGTGGAGGCTGCAATGCCAGAGGAGCCTTGCTTGATGCCTTTGTCTTCCACCTAGGTGAGTGACTCTCCTGCAATGAATTCAGCTTTTGATAGCTGAAGATGACTCTGGGGCTGTAGTGGTGTTTCTGAACACCTAGTCTAGTCTGTTTGTGTCATCCCTTGCACTAGGAATGGGCTTATCAGTACTGATATCCCCTTTCCACTTCAGATTCTCTTTCATGGAGCACAGTGATCCACCATGACCTCTGCTCTGTTCCCCGAGCTGGCCACACATTGCTTGACCTGACTCCTGCACACTTAATGGATATGGACAAGGAGAACAAAGAGGAGCAGAACCTGTACACGGTGTTGGTCTTTGGGGGCTCCAACTGTGCTGGGACCTTTTATAACAGCACAGTCAAGATCCAGCTGGACCTAGGATAATGCATGATTTGCAGAATGAGCCTGAACAGCAAGGCTCTTCACCAGCCTAAATACAAATATGGATGGCAATAAATGAGTCCAAGCAACATGGCAGTCCAGGTGTCCGTATGTAGGTGAATCCCACCTTGGTACAAGAGATTGTGGTTTGTAAAGTCTGAAGGCTGTGGGTGTCGTTCTCGTAGGGTACCTGATATACAGTATCTGGGCTTAGATGCCAAAACATTCAGTGAGATCTGAGCTGAGTCTGCACAAGCACACAGACACAAGCTTATGGATTCCTTTCTTGCCTACAGATTTTTAGTTGGAATTCCCAGGGTACTTTCAGCTTTGAAGGTGACTTAGGTGTTTGGTCTTATTTGGATGAGTGGAATGTTATTTACTGCTGCTACTTGAAAAGTGCTCATAGTAAAAGGTACAGGCGTGATTCTGGTTTGGAGGGAATCTGGAGTGGGATTCCCTTGGGCAACAGTCTGCAGCTGAAGACTAGGAAAACACCTAGAGCAGTATCTGAGGATGGGAAAAAGAAGAGAACATAATATTCAGTGCAGGGGGGAGAGCTGGTTTTGCCTTGCTGTAACAATCACCTAGCTTTGCTCTATGCAAACCTTTTATAAATTCCATGCTCTGATTATTGCAAGGGGTGACAGAATTGCTGACTTGGCTCTTTCAAGACCTCAAGAAGGGTTAAGCTATCTTCTGTCAGAGACTAGATCTTATTGTTCATATCCATGGAATTGATAACTGCTGTGGCTCTGAGGCAGCTCCAAGGGCAAGCACACAGTGTATGCTGATTCCCTGATGCTCCTTCTGTAGATGGTAGAACAAAGTAGCCTGTGGGGAATATAGAATTGGCTCATGCCTCACAGTTGTTTGTGGCCACATTCCCCAACCCAGAGCCATACAGAGGCAACGTCTGATCATTATGGATACTTCTGCTTTAATCTGCTTCATAGAGATAGACTGCATAGAAAAAACTAGTAGTTGCAGATGTTCTAGCATAGGCACAGCTCCTGTAAGTCATCCACCCTTGCCAGGTTGTCTGTCCTTCCCACCCAGACAAAAAGGAAACAGTAGTACTAGGGATTCCTACTGGCACTGAAGTCCTACTCAAACTGTAGGTGGTATCTTCTTCAGCTTTCTAGATGTAATGAGTAGAAAGGCTTCAAGCTCGCAGCTCTGCAGGAGTATCTGGCTGCCGGGAAGGGTGGCTTATTTTGAAGGCCTCTAACTCCAAGAGAGCTTTATTTATTCTGGTTATTGTGGGATATGGACCCATGTCCACTTTGAATCTGTAAAAGGAAAAGAATTTGTGAAGTACTGTGAGTTGGAGAGCCAGTGCAGCAGTGAGCAGAAGTGCAGAGCAGTGTCTAGTATGCCTAGTATGGGTGAATCTTACAAGCATTTACACTAACAGAAAAGGTTCATCCTTGTAGGTTTAAAAACAAATTTTAAAGAGATTAATCAGTGCCTGGAGAGGTTGTAAAATCTCCATTTCTAGAGGTACTCAAAATCCAGCTAGATGCAATCCCGTGCCACTTCCTCTAGTAGGGAAATTGGACTGGGTGACCCCCAGCATTCCCTTTCAACCCCAATCATTCTGTGATTGTGTGATCTTAACAGATTTTTACGTAATGTGCAGCACAAGATAAGAAGACACTGCTTTTCCTGGGAATCATGCAGCCACTACTCATATGGGCTTAAGGCTATGAACAAATAAAGTCTGATTAATCTTTTCCTCCTGTGTGCAGTATAAGAATAGAGCAAAATGCACTGAGAATATGGAGTGTGGGTAACCTCAGCTTTTCTAAGGTTATAGATTAAGGTTTACCTAGGGGCCTCTAAGAGGAGACTCCTTACTTCCAAAAGAGACAGCATTTATAAAACAGGAAAATTTGTGGAGAGAAAAAACAAGTGGATAGAGCAGGCAGGAGGGATACTTTCTAAAAGGCAAAAGGAGCAGGAGAAGGCTCTGACAGCCAAGCATAAGTAGGTGTGTTGAAAAAAATCTCAATCTTAGCCTTAATTACCTTTCAGCATTGGCAACTTGAGGCACTAAACACAGATCAGCCATGGAAACCTGCAAATATGGCAGAGAAAAGGGGTTTGAGTAACTCAGAGCCTGTTCCCTCACACTTCTCAGTGGTGGCAGGCTTTGAGACCAAGACAGAAATTATTTTATCAGCCAGTACACAGGAGTTGTCATGATTATCTAATTCTTTAATTCAGCATTAATAATACAGCAACAGTACAAGAAAGAACTTCATTGCAGTCTCTAGCAGAAGCCATCAGCTTTTAGGGAGCTTTATATTTACCAGGTGATCATTATGACCTCAAGGACACTGTGCTTCTATGGCAACTACCTCTGAGCAAACAGGTCTGCTGGCAAGCTGCAGAGGGAGGTGATGGAGGGAGAGGGTGTTTGCATGGCTGGGAAAAGTTAAGTAAATTTTGCTTGTTTGCGCTGCAGGAGTATCAAACAGGTCCTGCTAATGTCCAAGATTTGCTATGTGATAGGGCCTCCTTACACAGGCTCAGAGACTTGCAATCTGAAAGGAAGACTCAAGGACAGTGCTGCTGTATATCTCTCTGCAGAGACAGAGGCAGCTGCCCCCACCCTGCTGCCCATGTTTCAAAGCCTTGGGTGCCTCTCAGAGCATGTTGTTCTCCAGCATTAAAACTTGTAAGTAGCCTTTGCCTACCAAGGGCTTCATAAAGCTTGACAATCCTCTGCATCCCAAGATAATGCAGGAGCCTTCCTTTTTTCTAAGGCTTTTATAGGAAAGATCTTTTGCCTGGCAGCAGAACTAATAAATGGAAAATGCCTGAGCTGCCTCTAGTTTGGTGGGGTCAGAACAGCTTTTATGTGAACTCGGTGAAATCTGTCCATATTAGAACTGGATGAGCAGTAAATTGCAAGTTGCTTAAAGGTTCCATAGAACAGAGCTGAACACATGTTTTTTGACATAAGCTTTGCCCCCTATGACAGCACATGTTGAAATCCAAATGCCATAGATGAAATGATATGTCATCTTTTCCACATCCTCTAGTACCAGCCAGATCGTAGGTACACCTGCAGAATCTGGCCATCAGCAGGTTATAGGCAGGGGCAAGTAAACATCTCCATAACTCTGCCAGTCAGTAATGGCCTAAGCAGGATCCATGCAGCTGTTTCTTGTTATGGTGAAGGCACTGCATGTAATTCTAGGCACTGGATGGGGTTGTGTTCTTGTCTCCTCAACTAATTTTCTTCCTTATTTTAGGGAAAGATGCTGAGATTTTCAGTTCTGTGATGGCACACGAGGCTCTCTGATACTTACTTCATCCCCCACACAGTAGCGTCCAGCAGTGTGCTGCAGGATCTGCTCCAGTGCTGTCAAGAGAGGTGGCACACTGGAGTGAGGCATTGGAAAGTCAATTGAAAGGGACACCAAACACTTTCTAGACGGGGAGTTATGTACAAGGGCATCTTAACCCTGAGCAGAGTATGAAAAAGGAGCACTTTGGGACAGAAATCTTACTATAGTTATGGGAGTCTTTAGGGTCCTTCAGCTTTTTTGGACCCAGGGTGATTTCAGCTGCTTCAGACAATGCACTTGAAATACTATGAGGATAATGTAGAAACACATGATTGGGGAGAGGAAAAATGCAAAGTTTCAGTCAGAAGATGGGCTGGTCATTGCAGCTCATGGGGGAAAGGGTTTTGAGGAAACCAAAAGCACTTTATTTCTCTCAAAGAGGCAAAGAAATACTCTGCTACTTGCTAGATTCCATGGGAGTTTGCCATTTGATGTCCAATTACAAAAGTGTATCTATATTTTTCTATACCTATGTGCAGAACTTTAGAAGTGCTGTGAGCCCTTGTGCTTCAGAATGAATTAACTGCTGCAGTGTGGCTTCCCCTCTTCCAGGTGCAACAGTGGAAGTGCTCTGTGCACATATTTCTTCTCAGATCCTGGGGAGCTATCAGTTCTGGTCAAGAGACTCTGGGCAGGAAGAGCACTGTCTCTGCCAGCAAGGCAGGACCCCAGCACACCAGTCTAGGAATATCTGTGGTTCTACTTGAAAATGCAAGTAGAATGCCAGTGGTGCAGCATTTTATAAAGTCAGCCAAAATACAGATAATTTTGGAGTGGGATGTACCTTGAAAGCCAGAGGTGATACAGTTCTGAGCCCATTCCATTTTTTTCTCCCCTATTTGTTTCAGGACACCCAGGTTCTGTGAAGGCAAAGCAATCTCTAGGTTAGATGGCTACTTCTGGCTGGATCTTACCCACTGTGTCCAGTGGAGGAGAGGGAAGATGAGGAGTTGCCAAGGCTGAACCCCTGACCTGAGTTCAGTTGGTTGGGTCAGCCCTGACCTCACCTGCACTGAATTATGCATCCTGCTGTATCTTTCTCTAAGTACTACCCTTCTGTAACAGTTACCAGGGTATCCCTTTGCCTCTTCCCTTTGGGGTGCTCAATTCTTTTCTTCCTAAAATGTCCTAGACTCTGCAAGAAAACCATATGGATCAGCTCTTTCTGGGAAGAACCCTGGGATGCTACAGGATTTGCTGTGTAGGAAATACTGTATGGTTGTCATTGGTAAATCAGGCAGAGGTTAAGCACATTTTGTTTGCTAGCACACCAATCTGAAATTCTGCCACCTGGTTAGCTGGCAACAATTTAAGGAGACTGAGCATTTCAGAGACAGAAATCCTTTCTGATTTTCTCATTTGCATGGATCTGACAAGGCAGTACCTGGAGTGGTTGAATGCCAGAGACAATGTGATCAGCGATCATTCTGACTTGAGCTCTCTTCTTTGGATCTTGGGGCAGGAGCCTGGGGTTAGGATGTGTCTCTTCTAGGTAATTAATTATAGCTAGCTGTAATGAACAAAGAGATAATGGAAGGTTATTGGAAAGCTGAGGAAAACTTCACATCCTGGATACCTGGGAAAGGGGAGCTGATCCAAGAGAATACAATAGCTTTTGAAGGCAGTTTTTTAACCAATCCAAGGAACAGAATAACCCCTCTCACATCTGCCTGTGACCATTTGGTCCAGCTGTAATTTCAGGCAAACCATGAAAAAGCCATTGAAGTCAGACTACAAACTGCCTAGTGAAAGGTGGAGTTATGAACCAAAAGAAAATTGAACTTAAATCCTTGACAGCAGTTTCCCATCGGGGACTATGAGCTATTTCTGTTCCCAAGCGGGTTCATAAATGCTATCTCTTTTCCAATGTATAGGTAAGAGCTCTGGGGAAAAAGATGGGACAAAGCCATCCCATCCAGATCGGGCAGCAGGCTGGAGTGAAAGGTTAACAGGGATGCAGCTGATAACTCACCGACTGAGAAAGGATGATGCCATCAATTTTCAAGGCTGGGACTTGCTGCATTGGATTCAGTGCCTTAAATTCAGCAGAAAACTGTGGAAACAAGCCTGAGATTAGTCTACAGTGATAAGAAATTGTTCCTTGTTTTCTTCTCCCAGAACCCAGTTACCAAATTTTTTTTCCTATCTCTTTTTTCTCTCTACCTTTAGTATTAATACTAATCTTTGCAGTAAATTATGCTGTACTATTAACAAGCTCTCACTGGGGCTCAGGGATCACTGCAACCAGGGCCAGACTGCTTTATTTCTTGATAAAGCACCACTGCAATGCCCGGAATGGGTGGTACAGCATCAGTGCCACCTTTACTGTCCTAGGTGAGCCAGAGGTACTATGAGGTGCATAAGTCCCTCCTATGGGCCCCCATGTAAGATCCCAGTGAAGATCTCTTTTGGCAATCCACCTCTTCCTTTTGCAGACCCTTTGCAGACCCCTGCAATATCATTTAACATCTTTTGGACACCCCCTATCCCTGCCTCCATGCATTTTCTGGTGCTAATTGAATGAGGTTGAGTCTGTCTAAAGTGCAGGGCAGCTTCTCGGAAGTCTGTGCTCCGCATATATTCAGTTGTATCATGGTAAGCAGATCTTCAGCCTTATGGAATCAGTCACAAATATTTGAGAGAGGAAAAAGTCTCTAGTCTCCTGCAGTCATATTCTCCTCCTGTCTCACGTGCTAGAGAATACTGGCTGATAGCAACTATTAATTACAAAGAGGTGAGGAATTCAGTAACTTTGGCTGTGAACTTTCTAGTGCTAATCCTGAGTCTCCTAATGATCCTGAAGTTCAGTACCCCTGGAGAGACTGACGGTATTTTTATTCTTACCTGTTGTCCTCCATCCTTAATGAGGTTCACTGGGACCAGGTCATAGGAAATTCCTTTCAGAGCCAGTGCTAGGGAGAGCAGAATGTACAGCTTCAGACAACTACACTGGGACCAGTTTTATTGGTAATGGGCTCAAGGAAATGTTAGCATCTACATTTGAAAAAAGACCCTATCCCTCAAGGAGAGTGGCCTGAGTCCACTGAGAAGAGAGTGATCTGGAAAATGAAGGACCAAAGTACTAAAGTGGCAAAACCCCTGCATTTTTTGAGATAAGCTTTGCAACTCTTTGCAGCACAGCCCTTCCTGATCTGGCTTATAGAGGGTAAGTTCACCTGTAAAACCTTTCTGTCTCAGTACAAGTAGGAACCATTTCTAGCCCTGCTTAGCTCTCAAGACCTGGGCAGGCCGGAGTCTGAGGCAGTATCATGAAGCCCTCTTTTCTGTTCCCCTCTATTCCACCAGCTCCAGGTAAGCTGCAGTCTTCCCCTACTTCCCCATGGGGAGATGCCTCACCATTCCAGGCTCATGTTTGCTGACATCTCTGTTAATAAGTGATAGATTAATTGGGTTAGTGAAGAGGAGGATACTGCAATACTGAGACAAAAAAAAAAAAAAGAGATCAACACTGAATCTTACCAATTCGCACTCTCCAAGAACAGGAACTTCGGAAATAGCTGTAAAGTATTGGCTGAGAAAAGAAACATAAAAAGGTTATATGCTGGGAGCACCATTGCATGTAAGGGGAAGAATGCATGAGCAGAAGGCATTTCAGAACTCTAAGACAGGGGACAGCAGTCTTTGGAGGACAGAGGGCTTCTTTCTGAAAGTAACTGTTCCTGATTTGGGCATACAGGTAGCAACACTTATCTCTCATAACAGCCTTTTCATTATCCAGTTGAACATGATGTTTCGAGCAATGCACAAATGATCTTGAAATTATTCCCTGTAAAGCTTCCATCTTTGTCCCTATCCAATACTGCTAACTTCTATCCCATCTTAGATTTCTGAAACAATTTCTGTATTGATTGTGCCAAGCGCCTGCACTGGGTATTTTCATGGCATGAAACAGCTTTTCCAGCCATGCAGGGAAAAGCCAGATCTCTTTTCAAACAAGAACTTCTGCTATTTGAGCTGAAAGCCACAAAGACAGACAATTCATCTCTACCTGAACTATAACACTAAGGCAGCCTTCCCAGATGCTTCCACCATGTCCAAACTCTCACCTTTTCAGATGCCATGGTAAGTGTGTGCAGTTGTCTCCACAAAATAAAAACAACCTCTGTGTTTCCCCTTTTAACTCAGCTGGAATGGGGGAAGGCTTCTCTCCTAAAACCAATGAGGAAAGGACTATGCCCCCTAATCTGTGCCCAGGGCACAAAGACCAGCCAGTCAGATTCAATCCTGAGCCACTGTAGTCACTCTCTCCCAGCCCTGATACCAAAACCATTAACCAGATTTAAGCTTGGAAGCGCATTTAGGAACTATTCTTATTTCTGTAGCTTTTGATCCAGAAACAAATAAGATCTCTAGAGAGCCTCCCAGGCTGTCACCAGTTGCCAATGCAGAAATATAACCCTGGAGAACAAAAAAGAAAACAAAAACTGCTTGCAGAATTTCTGTTTCACTAGGGACTGACTGCTAGTTCCAGGAACGGGCTGCCTTTGCAGGGAGATTCCTTAGTGTGCTCCTGTAGCCCCCCTCCTGCCAGTACAGAGGATTTTCTACATTGCAGATATGGGAGAAGCTGCTACTCTGCTCTCAGACCAACTTCATGTAAAATAAAAGATTGCTTTTTTTGGTGTCACGGTCTTTCCACCCAGGAAATTTTACATACATGGGTATGTCTCTAAATAAACTTGTAATCATGTCTTTCCTTGCTTAAACAGATCCCATGGCATGCCATAGAGCTCTCTGTGTCTCTGCCCTCCCAAAACGTATTAATTTTTTTCCAGAGACAGGCAGCAAGACAAAGAAAGCAGGAATATGCTGAATTATAGTCTGTCAGCAGAAAACTGGAGACACAGATGCTCCATGTGCTCCAGTTCTCTTTGAAAACATCATGCTTCTCTTACAGTTTAGATTGGCTCAAATAAATTAAAATGATGTATGTCTTTGACTAAATTATTCAGATTTAGAAGTGAGGAGAAAAGTGATGGCTGTACTGGTAACACTTTAGTGGACAAAGTATTTACTGATTTTCTTAAATTCTCTTCTTCTGGGATCAGGGCATTAGAAATATCAGCTATGTTCATTTTTCAAATGTCTAGCCTGCTGAGTTTCAGGGAGACAAAGAGAAACTATCGCTTCAAAAGAGAAACATAGAGTATCCATGAGATACTAATTTTACTTGCTTTTCCTGAGGACCTTGCTAATGATTTTTTGGCTCAGCAATTAATGTCCTTTACCATATCTGTTTTGGACTCTGACCTCTCAGCCAGCAGAGACATTTCTCCTGATCCTCTCTGCAGTTCTTTTTCAGTTTTCTAGCTTCTGCTATCATTTGGAGTAAACTGTGCTAAGCTAATCGCCTTGCTCTACAATTTCAAGGCTTTGGGGGATTTCACCAAAAAGAACTCATTGTTCAGCTGGCAACTATCTCCAGAGGTAGGGGCATGGAGTGATCTCTTGAGTTCATGCTGTTTTGCTTCTAGCAGCAGGGCAGATCACATGCAAAAATAATCAGCTAAGACTAGAGACAGCAGAAGTGTTTCGTCCTCAGTGGACAGAACCCAGAGTGACAGTGTATCTTCCTCAGAGGACATGCTGAGCATGGTCCATGGAAGTCACAGGAATTTCCTGCATTTACAACCTTGCTAGATAAAATCCCAAAACTGGCAGTTTAAACTGTTTTGGGCTGAGATGATAACAGGAGGACAGGATTTGCTTGTTTGAGACACTGAGAGTTCTGGTTTGATTCTGTTTTATTTTCAGTGAGGAAAATTTGGACTTAAATACCAGTCCAGATTAAAAATTGGGAAATACATTTCCCTGTTGTGAAAAACAGAAGAAACACCTCAAACTTTGTGTGCTGACCTCTTAGGTTTCCTGTCTTCTTCAATATGGTCTGCTCTGGATACCACCTCTTTCCAGGTGATATATGGGATGCACCTGGATCTCTCACCTTTCCTGAGATGCATGAAGCCTAGCAGCCTGCACACATACACTGCTCCTTGGGGGCTGGCACAGGGGACACCTCGGTGCCTGAAAGGCACTGCTTGTACTCTGCTGGGTTCAAACGTAAAGCAGAAAGAACAGATTTGCTCCCGAATTCACAGTATCTCTTCAGTAGGATGTAGTGTGAACAGTGCACGCAAATAACATATGGTAAGTAAGCACCACCGCTAAAAGCATTAGCACACTAAAGCATTTTATTTAGCATGCGGTTAAATTCCCTGCTTTCCACTGTGACAGAGACACAGCTGCAGGCCGGGACAGCGAGGGCGCGGTTCTCCCGGGAACCGTCATCCCGGTGTGCCGGGGCACCAGAAGCCACAGTCGGCAACAAGGCCGAAGCGAGCGAGGCCCGCGCTGGCCGAAGGCGGAGAGCCACCGGCCCAAACCCTGCTCCCGCCGGCTCTGGCGCCGCTATCGCTCCCCGCTCCCCTCCCGTCCCGCGAGGAGAGCGCGGAGCAAGAGCTGCGTACCTTGGCGGCAGCGGCAGCGCTCATTGCTGTCCCGGCCTCCGCTCAGGGCTCGACGGCCTCCCGTCGCTGCGTCCCCGGGACTGCATCCCCCGGCGTGCCCCGCGCCCGCGCTCCGTGCCCAGGATGCGCCGCGCCCGGCGCGGAGCAGCGCGCGGCGGCTGCCCGCGGATGCCGCNCGCCCCGCCCGCCGCCACCCGCCCGGCCGCGCTGGCCCTCGTCACCCTCCTCAGCTTCGCCTCCCGCTTCCACCGCCTGCGGGATCCGCCGCACGTATGGTACGGCCCGGGCCGGGGGCGTGCGCCCCTCCGGCTGGGCACTGCCCGCGCCCCGGGGTACGGGTGGCTGCGTGTCCCCCTCCTCCCGGGCACCGCGGCCGGCACTGCGCCCTGGCTCCCGGCCCGCGCCCCCTCCCTGCCCCGGCCTTGCCCGGCGTGAGAGGGATCCCTGATTATCGCAGGCAGGTGGAGGGACGGGACATGGCAGTGAGGGCCACAGGGAAGTGCTGTGCTCTCAGGCCAGCCCGGCCTGGCCCCTGCGCCCTCTCCGCTGCTCTCGGAACGTGCTGCAGAAGGGCGCGGGGTCCCGGGGAGGCGGTTTTGGCAGTCTGTGCAGCGGGCCGGCTTTTTAACCTCGTTAAGGCGATTTGGAATCAAAAGGGCAAACCAGAGGTTTTTGAGTGATAATATCAAACTCTTTTAAAAAAGGACCTTTCCTACAATGGCAGCAGTGCTCTCTGTGATTTCCCACTGAGTATAATGCATTGTCTCGTATGGAATGCCATACTCATATGGCAGTAACCCTCTATACTATAAAAAATATAAGTAAAAAGACCTTCCTGAATTTTTTTTAAACTCTCTTCAGCACTGTAGCAGATTGGTTATTGTGGTTTGTGTTTTGTTGGTGTGCTTTTTCCAGTTGGGATGAAACTCATTTTGGGAAGATGGGAAGTTACTACATTAATCGGACCTTCTTCTTTGATGTCCATCCCCCTTTAGGGAAGGTAAACTGCTTTTTTGTTACATGTTTCAGAAGCCACAGGTATAGACCAGTAACAGTCTGCCTCTGCCTTCTGGCCAAAGGATGTGAACATCAAAGTTCTTCCTGACTGTTGTTGACATCATAGCAATTTGCGTTCTGTGTCCAGAGCCTCATCTTGCAACTTTTTGTCTTCACAAAGTATTGCATGTTGGATTTTTGAAAGGCTTGACATGACAAAATCAATGTGACCCTTGGAGGGCATATGTAGTAGAAGCCTACGTCTTAAAAGTTAGCAAACAGTTCCTGATAACTTGTAAGCAAATTAAATGCCTGCCACAAATGACCATGAGAGCACTGATTTCATGTTCTGTAAATGAATTTGTTTTAGCAACCATGTGTAGTGTGAATTAAGGTGCATCCTCCTGCCTTTTCAAGGTTATCTTCCTTTCAAATGGAATCTCCTGAAATTAAAGGGATAGAGAGCTGTGGGAGACTCTACAAAATTCTCTCTGCTCAATTTCACACCTGGAATTTTTCTTGAGCTTGCAGTCATCCTTACAGTCTGTTACAAAAATAATTCTGATATTGTCTTTAGACAATATATATGGCAATATATATGATTATGATTTCTGTAAATAAACACTTCTTTGGATGATATGTCTGAATTATTTGTTATCTGGATCAGTGTGGCTTCTATAAAAATCTTACCTACTGCTAGCCTGAGTACTTCTTCCTCCAGTGTGATTTCCTGATCAGTTTTTTCACCTTTCCTCTTCAGATGCTGATTGGACTTGCTGGCTACCTTAGTGGATATGATGGTACATTTCCTTTCCAAAAGCCAGGGGATCGATATGAGCAGCACAACTACATAGGGATGAGAGGGGTAAGGCTCTGCAGGCTCGTGTCAAGCTGGTTTGCTTTCCTGTGCCTTTTAATGCAGACTTTTACATCTTAAGAACAGCTCTCCTTTATCAGGTCAGAAGTCTGTTGGGGAGGGGAGGGGAAAGGGAAAGGGAAAGGATGCAAGCTCTTTTCCACCATGGCTGGGGTTACAACTTCTCCCATGATCTTTTCCTGCAGTTTTGTGCATTTCTTGGCTCCTGCCTGGTTCCCTTTGCCTACCTCACAGTGTTGGAAATGTCAAAGTCACTGCCAGCAGCCTTACTCACGGCTTTCATCCTTATTTTTGGTAGGTGTTCTTGCTACAGCATAATTGAGTATCTTAATTGTTCAGATAATTACATTTCTGGGTTACCATGTGTTACCTAATCAGGGGATATTTGAGTTAATGAGAAACTTTCTCAAAAGTAATTCCACAATTTTATATATATGTATGAGACTTTTTAATTGGTGGTCCCCTTAAGAATGTTACAGTCTTGTTTAATTCATATGTACTTCTGTTATTTACATAACCACGGTATTGGATTAGATTGCACCTTAATTTTAAAAATTTTTATGAGGTGGATGATCAGGAATGATTTTGCCCACTAGTGAAATACTTATGTTTCCCATGTGAATTATAAACATGTTTAACAGCCCCTGCAGGACTTTAGAAGAGTTCACAATAAGAAATTATTGAAGTTCTTTGTTGAATTGAGCCAAGTGGGGAAGTTGGTGTTGCAAATGGAGTTACCAAAATAGGGGTTTTGTGAGGACACACAGATGTTGAGAAATGGATACTTAAAATATCAAAGCCATATTCATTTTTATAGGTATAGTCTGAAGATTGACTTCTCCTCTGGCATCCTCTGGCATCATGGTGGTGCCTTTGGTAGATAATTGCTGGCTGTAATCCTCTCCATCTCAAAATGTTACCAGTACTTTCCAAATGGTGTTTCACAGATACTGCTGTACTGCCTGTTTTGTTTTGTTTTGTTTTTGTATTTGTTTTTATTTTCGTTTTGTTGGGTTTTTTTCCCTTTGTTACCCAGGTAGAAGATGAAATGTTGTCATCAACTGTTTCTAAAATTCCTGCCTTCTTGTCTTGACTACACTGAGGAAACTGAATTCCCTCAATCTTAGATTCACTTTGGAACTGCAAGTCTTTCTGAAATTGCTGTGTGTCTCTTTACAGATACAGGCTGTATTACATTGTCCCAATATATTCTCTTGGATCCCATTCTAATGTTCTTTCTCATGGGAGCTGTTCTGAGTATGGTGAAATGTAACAGCTGTGCAGACAGGTAAGATAAGTATGATAATTCTGATAAACGATACGTATTTAACTTTCACACACTTAAAATAATGTCTGCCACTGGTGAGTGTGAATGGCTGAAGTGAGATTATTTCAGGAAATTTGAAGGTGAAAATGTCTGCTGGTAGCAGAGAGAAATTTTTACTATGAGGGTTTGTATAGTTACGGAGAAAGTATTGTGACTAGAGTACACCAATTTACCTGTAACTGTAAGCGCCTATGAAAAGCCTGCTGTAATTTGTTTGGTTTGGAGAAATGGCTACAAAAACTTAGAGGGAAATATAGCCAGTATGATTCTGAATAAAACAGTCAAGTTTCTACAGATATTTGCTGTAGACCCATCCAGAGAGGGTGTTGCTTCATAGGTATTGGCATATGTCAGAAGCCTTTGTGGCTGGGCCACACAGAGTAGTTTCCTTGAAATCATCCCAAATTCAAAGACATAAGAAGTTGAAATTCTGTGTTATATATAAGCAATTTTTATTTCATGAAACATTCAAGAACTGATTGTATCAATCTTAATGTGCCTACAGTTCATGTGGCTGAAATGCAGCCTGCAGCATCATGTACAGCTATCCAAGGCCATCCTTATCTACAGCACATTCCCTGGGGAATGCAAGCACTAAATTTCAGGGCAATGCTTGATAGCTCTGTGTGCCTTGACCTGAATTTATTTTTCATATCTTAGAACTAATCCTGTTGTCAAAGTAGTTGATGTTCTGCAAATTAAAAGCCAACTTGAGCTATTGTGTTGCTTAGCAGGTCATGGGGATTTTGTCCAGTTGAAATAAAAGCGTCAAGGCATTAGAAATCAGAAGGAAAAAGGTTTTAAATTCTATTGTCATTTTTTCTTATCTCTCTTCTGTGGTCCAATTTTATGTCAGTTTATAATTTGTTTGCTTTTTGCTGCAGCATTTGTTTGTGTTTTGTATAGATGTTTTCCTCTAAGGCTTTCTTGCTTTAGTAAGGGTGGCAGCTCTTTGCCTCTTGTTCTTCCCCGTGTCCCTAAATTTCTTAGAGAAATACATTTGCACTTTCTGGAGCAAAATTCTTGTTTCTCTTTTCAGAACTTTCACGTAGTCAGACTTTCTTCATACTAGTATTTTAGCTTATATGTGATGTCTGTGTTTGAATCCTTGAATGAGAGATCTAGGGTTGCCCCCAGGTTAAGTGTAGCTGAAGCCTGTATCAAAGCTTCAGAAGCCTGTATCTGAAACCAGCATCTCAACCTGATTCTAAACTAAATGCAAAACTTGTTTTTACACTTCTTATGGGTTCCTGAGAAGACAGACTGTCATTTTGTGGGGTAACTTATTTGTTACTGATTTTAATGATAGCAAGCTGCCCATGTAGCTGTCATTTTATTTACTGACTTGCTCTACTGGTCCTGCAGGCCATTTTCTGCCTCCTGGTGGCTCTGGCTGAGTCTGACTGGTGTGAGTCTTGCTGGAGCAATGGGGGTAAAATTTGTTGGCCTTTTTGTAGTCCTTTTGGTTGGCCTGAACACAATCTCCGACCTATGGGACTTGCTGGGGAACCTCAGCGTGTCACTGGTGAGTTTCAAAGGCTTTTCATTACTTTAAGGGTTTCTTTGTTTTGTTTTGTAATTGTCCTAGTGTTTAATAACCCTGCAAGTACCAGAGATACTCTGCAGCAAAGAGGGGCATCTGATGTGCGTGATGAAAAATGGAGATTAAAGTTATAATGCCAGACTTCTGAAAAAAACCAAACAGACATATTAGCAGGACCTAATAGTATACAAGTGCAGCAGAAAGATTGTTACTTTTTCCTGAGAGAAACTGTTACCATTCCAGTCGGCTAAATATTCAGTCTAAGCTAAAAAGGCTCCTTGTGAGCCGCTTTACAGTGGCGCAAAGCAAGATGTCCAACACTGTTACCTGACCTTCCAAGGAGCATGTGGTACCTGGCAGACAGGAATGTCTTGCAGCACTTAGTTTGCATAAGCAGCATGAGATCAGGCTCTGCTTTGTGAGAGTAAGGAGGCAGGGGCTGCATAGCAGGAGTATCGAGTCATAGAAATGCTCTGCAACCTGCAGTATCCATAACCAGTTTAGAGGATGAAGGCAGCCATAGCCCGCTCAATTTCATACACATTTAATTCTTTTAATCCCTAAAATAAATGCTAGTGGGTTTGAGTTTTTTTCGAATATATTGCATTTTATATTTGCAAAGCATGAAATCTGTTATTTGGAGAAATACCTTGATGTGTCATTTGCTATCTTGCAACCAGCAGGAAGACAAATTCTTCAGTCATATCTTTTAAAAGGTGTTCAGTTCTCTTGTCTCAGCCTCTTTGGAAGCTTGAAAATTCTATTTCTTTCACTTACTGTTTTTGTCTTGTTTGTCTTATAAACAGTGAGGACATGGGGAACTTTTTCTATTCCTCCTGTGCCATTTGTTTTCTTTGATTAATGTGAATCAATATGGGCTGCAAAGATTCAATGTTCGAACTCCAGAGAAACACTTTTTGAGTAAAGTCAGTTAATTGCATTCGAAATAGAGCAAATCCATCATGTCTAAGCTTTCTGCCAGCAGACAGCTGCACAGTGATTTCATTTGTGCTGCTGGCAGCAAAGGCAGCAAACCCCTGATTGTTAGAATATGTAGAGAAATTTACTCCACAAGATAGATGCTTTCTGAATAGCTATTTGGCAAGCTTGAGGAGGGGGAAAAAAAGGTGAAGATGAATCTCCTGAAAGCCTGAATAACTTACCTCTGCATTTGTTAGGAAGCTGCTCATGATTATTTACATGCAATTTTTTGGGGACTAACATGATTTCTAGAATTCTCAGCTTGTGGTGGTCTACTGTTCTTGTTTGCTCACTGCTGTCTTTCACATGCACTCTTTTTTTTTTTGACTTTGTATTGAATTCTTTAGTTAAAGAAAACCATTTCATGAAAATTGATGCATATTGAGGCCTTTTTAAGGGGAACTGGAGGTTAATTCATGTGCCTCTCCACTGCCTTTATTTGGATATGTACCATCAATCAGCATTTTTCTAAGTGGACAGTGTTATTAAGGGTTCTATTGAAGTACTTGAACTGAAAAACTCTTTCTTTTGTTGACTTCAGTGAGTTTTGCAATGTGTTCAGCTTTTTCCATTCCTTCTAAATCAATTGATTCTGGTACTAAGGGGTGGAGAATGATAAGCTTAATAATTATATGATAGGTATCATGTTAAAAAATACAGAGAATAGCAATTGCATCTGCTTTCATCCACTTCAAAGGTAGTGTGGGCATTTGGAAAACAGTTTTTTGCTGTTTAATTTTTTGTTTCTTCCAAAGCTATTAATTACCCGCCCTCTATTTTACATTATTTACTTCCAGCAGCAGGATGTGAAAATGAAATAGCTTCTTTGGCATCTGTTTGCAAAACATGTTTTCAATTGGTTGAAATAAAATATTTTGCTTTCATTTTAAGACATCTAAAGAGCAGGTTTTGCTGCTGACTTTTCTGTAGTTTCTGGCTGAGCGGCATTAGAAGTTGAAGTGTGAGAGCATCCTTGCTAAGCAAGGAGTTCTGTAAGTGAAGCATATCTAGATTCCCAAGATGTCCTGGTTGCATTTACATTTGCATAACTTATTATGGGAACAAATTTTAATTTTCCCTCTTGCTTAGCTTTGGTAGTTACTGTTTTGGAAGCCACTTCTGGGATTATGGGTCAAGATGTGTATCACTGATAAACATGTTAAGGTCCTTGCTCCTAAAGGATTTTCGGTGGGGGATGCCCAACCAATCTCCTTTGCCAAAGTTAGAGATGCTCAGCACTTGGGAATGCTAAACTCTCCTGTTACCTGTTTTTGTCTTTTTTCTCATGACTCTAAAATTTTGAGGTACCATAGCTCCAGCTTTTGGAGATACACAGCAAGGTCTGCCTCAGCTTTTACCTCTCTCTGGGCCTTTCTGAAGTAATTCTAGAGCCTGGTGAACTTTCTTGCACAGCAAGCTCCAGCTATAGGATTGCTGCTCAGTCTTGTGAAATAAGGAGTGAAGTTGTTCCTTAGTGTTTAATGGAGATTATGTTTGTTACAGGTCATGTTTGGGAAGCATTTACTGGCTCGTGTACTCTGCCTCATCGTCCTCCCACTTGCCCTCTACATGGCTATGTTTGCTGTTCATTTTGCAGTGTTAAACAGAAGGTATTTCACAATGTTTTCTCCAGAAGAATTACTTGTCTTTGCTTTGAAATATAGGCTACTGGTAATATAGTACTCCACTTTCACAACCACAAACTGTGTCTTTGTTTAATTCCCTTCCCCAACTTTCTGGCCAAGCTGGCAGTGAAATTGAATTTGTGCTTGAGATTTTCTGAAATGCCAAGCAAGTAACCTAACCGGACTTCCTGTCTCGTTTTTTCCTCTTCTCTTTCTGGGACCTGAAAATGTCTCAACTCCATTCTTTGTCTTTTTGTAATTAAAAAAATAAAAAAGTGATTGCATTCCTGAAAATAAAAAAGTCTGAGTGTGCCTAAAGGGAGGGCTCTTTCCTGAATACTTGCAACCAAGGGATGCTTTTTACAAGAAAAGTGCTAGTAAAATAGCCAAGTAATGTTTTCCATTTGCAGCATTAAAAATGGGGTGAATAAGCATTTCAGTGTAGAAAAAGAATAGAAAAATAAATCTGTTATTTTTCAGTTAAAGTCAACTGATCTTACCACTAACCTCTTAGCACAAGTAAGACTACAGGAGCCACAGAGAAAGGCTTTGTTATATCTCTCCTGACAGCGGGTCAGTTTATTTGTTGTAAGAGCAGCTCCAAAAGAGTTCTGATGCTTTGTGCAGTGCCAGCATGTGCATTTTTGTGACCTCAAGCCCTTGCAACTCTGGACAATTTCCTTCAAGACTATCTGCTGTGATTTACAACATTATAGAAGTGTGCTTCTTAAGGGAACTGCACCCACTCTTCTTCAAAAGCCTAGTCTGGTTTTAGAATTTTTCTTCTGTAAAAACAACTTGGTAATGCATGACAGAGGTTTGTGTGGTTTTTAGTGAGATATTCTCTTTACTGTCTTTTGTAGTGGTCCTGGGGATGGTTTCTTCAGTTCAGCATTTCAATCCCAGCTGATTGGGAACAATCTTCATAATGTCTCCATTCCAGAGCGTGAGTGTCCAAGTGAATAAAGCACTCTGAGTGTTTATTTAAATAAAAATAAAAATAAAAATAAAAATAGGAATAAAAATAAAAGGGAAGTGTGAGTTATGCCTTCCATGGTCAAGGCCAGATCTTCCTCTGTGCAGTTTTATGTACTGGTAGAAAGGAAAAGGCTGAAAATACTACCATATTCAATGCATGGTCACTAGCTGTTTTATCATATTCTATCTAGAGGCAAAGATGCCATTTTGAGGGTTTGACTTGCATGCATGCATCTTGTTATTCTTTGATTCTGTATTGCTTGAGACAACAAAAAGATATTTTTCCTGTTTGCCTTAGATTTGTAGGCGTTCAGATGTGGGATTTGTTTCCAAAATATGTGTAAATGGAAACTATCAAGTTTTGTGGCACAGTGGGCTGCTGGTCCAGCTGTGTTGTATTCAGAACACATGCAAATTTAGCAAAAAGAAGGCTCTTTGGTTGTTCCCTAATCTTCAGGTTGGCTAGGGACTACTGAGCCTTTAAAATGGTTTAGCTTTCTGAGTACTTCAGCTTTTTTCTGGCTGTTACTTGCTCCAGAGCTGTCACTGGGGAAGCATCAGGTCTATTCTCCAAGGCTGAGTTCTTTCACTTGCTTTGGGGGCTAGGGTGTTTTTTTAAGCCAGAGTATCAGCTCTGCTATCCAGTAGCTGAGATTACCTCTTTTCCCTCTCATATTGCTGAGGGGGTCAGCAGTGTTTTAATTTGACTGTATACTCTTAGGGAAAGCTATGTCAAAACTCTCATTATGAAATTACAAACAAAGGAATGCCTTACCACATCTGTTTATGTTAAAACTTAGTGGGAGAGTGTTGAGTGTTTCAGCCAGATGTTATGTAACAGTTTCACTGAATCCTGGTTAGGGATGGGAGATAAGCTTTCAATGAGCTTTGTGGAGTAATGTGTCAAACAGGAAACAAACTTCTATCAAAACAATGTAGAATGTATGCCTAATTGTTGACTAGCTGGGGGAGATACAGAAGAGCCTTATGTCTTTTTGCCTCCTTCTTTCTCATGCAGATTTGGCATATGGGTCTGTGGTCACAATGAAGAACCTTCGGATGGCAGGGGGATACCTGCACTCCCACTGGCACCTCTATCCAGAGGGCATTGGGGCTCGCCAGCAGCAGGTTGGTGTGCTGTAGCAGAATTGCCTGTGACTACAGCCACTCACTTACTCCCTTTGCATTTAGTATTAGGGGCCAAACTGGTACAAGGTACATGTTTACTCAGCATCTTTTACCCTCTCAGTGCCACAGCTGTGCACTTGGCTTGGAACTCTGACTAAAAAGGAGGCTTGAGAGCCTACCACACTGGACCAGAGGGGTGACTTATAGTAACAGGCTTTTCAAGACCACTGTCCATAAGTGGAGTCCAAGAGGACTTCAGAATAGTCTTCCATAATGAAAGTTACCTCAAGGATGCTGTAAAACTTTGTTTAAAGCAAATACATTATCTTACAGCTTTTCTGGCTGTATATTAAAAGCAATGGAATAGAACTGCTGTATATTGTTTTTACTCCAGCCACTGGCCTCTGTGACCCTGCATGAATCCCTCTCCCTTGTGCCTTGCTTCCTTCATCTGTCACCAAAGAATTGTTAGTGCTTTGCTCATTGAATTAGATACTGTACATTTGTGAGCTAATGTAGCCATATGGAAACCGTCTGAACTAAGGGCTTCTCATTAAATAATTAAGCAATAAATGAAAGTAGAAATCAGAAATCATGTAAGTATCTCTAATTAAGAAGTGCAAACATTAAGTGGATTTCTTATTTTTGTCTGTCATCATCAAGCTTTACAAATCATTGCTGCTTCTGCACTTCTACCAAGATGTATTCTGCAGTTTGATTATTGTGTCTAAAAATTGTTCTGAGATCCTTGAAAAAAAGTTGCCAGAGAAACACAAGTGCTTGTTTTTTAACTCCCTGCTGTCTCTGTGGCTAGAAGGAAGTTTTCATAAGTGAAAACCTTGTCTCAATCTTTTTTTCCTGCTGCTTGTCACAATAAGAATTTCTGATACTCTAGCGTAATATTAATGTTTATTGCAGTGTATGGGAATGCCATGCTAAACTGCTTTAAGCATAGGAAAAATTAGAGTGCAGATCATGCTTTATGGTATTAAAAGCAGGGAAAAACATTTTGGAGAGGACACTAATGGGAGTTCCTTATGGAAAGTGGGAAAGTGTGGAGATTTTCCCCCTGTCCTCCCTTCCCTGGTGGCAGGACAACAGTAAGGCTCTAGGGTAGTTTCAGGGCTCTGGAGAGGGGAAGGGAATTTAGAACTTGGAGGAGATTTAGAGAGGAAGAAGAGATCTCTCTGCTTCCACTTTCCCCTCCTCTCCTGATGGCTTGACCTCAAGGTATGAGGTTCTACCTCTACCTCTCCCTTTTTCCCCATCATCAGACACTCCTCTGTGTTCTGCCTCTCGCCCACTCACTGGGCCATCTCTTCCCACCTAAGAGAGAGGCATAGGTGAGGCAGTGAGCTAGGATCCCACAGAACTGGGTTTGTTGCTCTGTAAGAGGAGGGTGGGTGAAGGGAGTACAATTCCACATGCTCTGGGGAGCAGCAGCCTGGAATAAGATAGTCTTTGTGTCCATGCTAGCAGTAGGTGCAGTTTTTCTGTGTGAGGCTGAGCAGGCTGGCAAGGGTTAGCTGTGTAGGATGTATGGCTGTAATAGGTGATCCCTGAATCCTTACCTTGCCTGGATCTTTTGGCAGATATTATGGTTGTCACAGTCAGCCTTTTATAAATTTCTCTCCTGTCTGTGAAGCTAGTGCTGCTTCTGTCTCCTGGTTCAGATAGTGCTCAGTGATTATACAAGAGTTCTGGTTTGGATATCCTGTTGTTGTAGAAGGAGCCTCTGAAACAGAGTGAGAATACATCAGACCATATTTGGAGGCTGTTGGTGCATGTGAACTGCCATGAAGTGCTTCTGAATACTGGCTATACACTGGCTAAGAGGTGTCATCTGGGTTAAGGAATGACCCATAACTGGTTTCCTGGGGGGCACTGTCATAAAGGTAATCCAAGGATTTCTGTGTGGTTGATGCGTTCATTTGGAGCTTTGATTTGCTGGTGAATGTGTGACTGCTATCAACAGCTTTTTTATTGTTAGGTAAAATAATTAATCCTGTCATTTCAGGTCACTGCCTACTTACATAAAGATTTGAATAACCTGTGGATCATAAAGAAACATGATTCAGATACAGGTAACAAAGACCACTAAAGTGCCTTTTATAACTGCTGCTTCTGTTTTTCACATAAATATTCTGAGTTCTTTCCAGAGTAGAGCATCCTTCGTGGATATGAGGAGGAGAGGAGGAAGAACAAGGGGAAGCTGTCTCTATCTTGATTAACACTGTGTGTGTCTACTGTGCTTTTGGTTCTTCTCCAGATTGTACAGCTGACATAAACAAGCTTTTCTCAGCTGAAGGTTGCATTGACAATTTTTCAGATGTGTAGCGCTGCAAATAACAACAGAGAGGAAATTCGTCTGAACGGAGTTAATATTTTTTGCAATCTGCTACTGTGGGTTGAGTCTTGTGAAACCTGGGTCCTGTTACAGTCTGGTACATTGTGTGTGACAGATTTTTGTGGATGATTGCATGGGACAAGATAAGAGTACTGAATGTGATGATCTATGGTTTGTACAGTTTAGATTATGTAGTGTATGTAGCTGAGGCATGCTTGGTCTGGTAGTTTCCTTTTTTTTCACCTGCCGCATTTGTTTATAAAAATTACCAAGAATTGTCTAAACAGCAAAATATATAAATAACATAGATATATAAGAAAAATTATAATCAGTGTTGCAAGAGTCTTCTATAGTTCACAGTCACAGCTCTCAGGGTTGAGTCTAGAGCAATGTTTTACACCAGGGTTAGAGTCAACACAACTTTTTTTGCTTTCTTATCTGCTTGAGGCATGAGCATCTGCAAGAAACTTTCTAAGACCCTAGTAAGTTTGTCAGTGCATTGATATGATTAGTTCATCTTCCTTTGGCAGATCTGTCTGACCCCTCAAGCCCTGTGGAGTTTGTGAAGCATGGAGATATTATTCGTCTGGAACATAAAGAGTAAGGATGATTTCTGGAATTGAGAGAGATTGTGTGGTTGAATAGAATTGGTGGGAGACTTGTCCTGCTGGAGGCTGTGGTTAGACAAGCACGAGCAGGATGTGTGACAGTGGTATCTGTATATCTGAATTTCCATTGTGAGGTTTGTAGAGTTTTTCTTCTATGTTTTTTAAAGTGTCTATTAAATGAGAAACTTCTAAGAGAACCACACAGCTTTATTAGAATTACCTACCTAAGCAACAGGGAAATATGTTCAGTTGTGTTGGGTGCAATAATCAAGGTAACTCTTCCAGAGAAACTAATTCAAAACCCTCATTCTCGTGCCTGTCTCCATGCTGAATTTTCTAGACAAATATAGGGGTTTTTTGTCAGTGTACTGCAAGTATCCTGTTCTTGTGTTCATAGGTAGTATCCACCCCCTGAAGTTCTCAGCAGCATTGAGATCATAGTTAAACACTTTGAACGAAAATGGAAGCCCGTCCCTTCCCTTTCTGTAAGGAATACCTAAGAGGAAGCAGGGGAACCATAGTGACTTGATATTTAGTCTTTGTCTCATCTAATGTCACTGTACCAAAATGCTCTCACAGCTTTCACAGCCTTGATTTCTTAACAGAGCCTCTAAACTCATGACCCAGGATATCATGTTGTATTGTATTCAGTATGGCGTATGCACAAATCATTGCTTAGGTTTCCAAAATAATGATAAGACTTATTTTTTTAAATTTTGAATTTGGGAGTTTACTATCAAATGTATGGTAATGAGGATGCTAAAATCTTGATTAGGCAAAATGGGCTAAGTCCTAATGAGGTCTCTGGCATGGGAGTGAGTGGGCGGTGTCGGGGAGGGATCCAGTGTGTGGCGCATCCCGCAGCACAGCGATGTCTGTGCCGATGCGGCAGCAGCGCACGGCTGTCCCAGCGCCTTTGGCAAGGACTGATGGGCTGTGGCCAGGTGTCTCTGGTTGTCTCAGCTGGCAGACCCTGCCAGGGTGGGAGGCTCTTTGCCTGCACTGTGCTAGTGCTAAATGGTGCCCACTGATTTCCCCCTAAGTGGTACAATCTTTCCCTGCAAAAGCAAAACTGATAATCACAAAAGGTCAGGATCTTGCTTTTCTTACAAGACAGGTCTCTCTGTCACACTTCAGCTGTTAATTAAAAAAAAACAAAACTGAGCAAACTGAAACAAATCTCTTTGTCTTTTAGAGGTGGTAGATTGTAGTTTGAGAATTATATTTATTCATGCTGTCATCCTTTTCTGTCACTGCCCAGTGTGGCATAAGCTCAGAGTCACACGCTGGGAAGTGACAGTTTCACTCCATGTCCCCCATCCTCTTAAGGCTGCAGCCTGCTGTGCCCTCAGCTGGAATTCAGTGGTTAGAGTACTGGCAGATCTCTGAATGGCTCAAACCAATGTTTTTATCACAAATTGACAAGGTTCAAAGGTTTGACTTTCAATTTCATTTCAGAACTTCTAGAAATCTGCACAGTCACCAGCATGAGGCTCCCCTGACAAGGAAGCATTTTCAGGTCACTGGCTATGGAATAGTAAGTGAAGGCAAAATAAAGCAAAAGCTTATTCTTTTGGGAAGAGTTCATATGCCAAGGGAATTTATTGTTGCTTTTTTTAGTTTGTTAGCCAGGTTGATAGATGGACATCTGCCATCCTCAAGGAAAAAACTGATGCAGTGGTATGAAATGCCTTATCTCATATTTAAGGTCTATTTAATGTGAACACAGATAAAAAAATAATTTAAACTTTTACTGTCAGCCTGACTTTAGCAGCATTCAACTCCAGAAATGACAGACTGAGCAACCTTGGAGTTGCTCTGACAAGAATTATTTTATGTATTAGGCCTTGTCACATAGACAAGTGGTTTTTTGACAGAATGATGACAGAATTTTGAATCGCAAAGATGAAATATCCTTTGAGAGCTGAATTTCCAAATGCAAAGATCTGTTGCCTAAACCCCTTTTGTGAAGCAGCCAAGTTGCCCTGTTTATGCTTGTAACTGAGCTACAGACAAGAATGAATTGAAAGCAAACAAAATTAAGGTTGGCAAGACAGAGATGTATTTGCAAGTGGTTGCTTATGTCTAGAATGATAACTTCCTGATGGGGAATCTCTTCTGTGAAGTGTGAGTGAGGCTGGTCTGGGCGAATTTCTTTAGCTTTGCACCCAGTGAAGTTTCAGAATTTCCTATTTGCTGTGCTTCAGGTCTGTGTGTCTTCTAGTTTGGGCATTCTTTGTTTTCTTTGTTCTATTTTTGTAATTTTTTTCTCTGATGCTATGTTGGCACGATAGAATGGAACAGGAGACTCCAATGACTTCTGGCGGATTGAAGTGGTGGGCAGAAAGACTGGGAAGCTCATCAAAGTCCTACGGAGTCAGGTCCGGCTAACCCATGTGGCCACAGGGTGTATATTGGGATCTTCTGGAAAGACCCTGCCAAAATGGTAAATAGTTTGTAATCCTCATCCATCCCTGCAGGGCCTTGAGCTGACATGTTCCTTTACTCAATGGTACTTTTAGACTAAGCAAGAGCTGAATTTCTTCCATTTCTTTAAAAGAATAAAAAATATAACTAGCAGGTACTAAAAATACGATCAGATCTAGGTTGGGGTTATGCAGTCTGTTACAGTGAAGGTATGCAGCTCTTAAAAAAAAGTATCCCTTACTAAGAGATCCAAGAGTGGCATGGACATAGATCTCATCATCTGGTAAGGCCAGGAGGGGATAACAGACATGTCATTTAACATGTTACTTATCCTTAGGGTTTGCAGAAATCACTGGAAACTGGGGAAGTTCATGCTGTTCTGTACCACAATCGTCAAAATTGCTTTCTATTGGTATTAATTTACCTTGTGATTAGAAGACCTTTGCCACTTTTGCATGCAGCATCTGAAGTGAGGCAGTGGTTACAGGCTGCTATTAGCAGGGGTCAGGATTTTGTGNCACTGTAACATCACCCTAGGACAAGCTGCTATTAGCAGGGGTCAGGATTTTGTATGTCCTTGAATTATACATCTTCATCTTTCAAATGTGGTATATGCAGAGAAATCCAGGCTGATGCCAAGCAAACTGCCCAGTCTGTAAAGCTGCACCATGTGGGATGCAGACATGGATCCTGAGGCAGAGGCTGTGCACTCATGTTGCTGCTGTTTCCAGAGCTGCTTCCCTTTCTGCTATTCTAGGTTTCCCGTCACTTTGTTGTGGTAAAACCAACTTCTAAGGAATCCTGTGGATGCTGAATCATAGAGCAGACAACTGCCTGGCCAGGAGTGCAAATGCCTCTTAGATGAGCTCATGGGTACATAATGTGTTATGTTTAAAAAAAAATCAATCTCCATCAAGAATATTCAAAAAACATTGTGATCTTGGTTTTTTTTTCCCTACTAAGAATTTACTATGTGAATGGAGGTTATTGCCACAAAATACTGATGATTGTTAACTGCAAATAAGGATGGATAGAGTATATTGGATCTTTATTTTTTTTATTTAATAGGTAGTAATCACTGTCCTTCAAAGAATTTAATGGTAATTATTTAATGGATTACCTAATTAGTGAAATTTGCTAAATGGTGATTGATAGAAAATTCCCTATTAATCTGTTATATTACTGCCATATTTGATGTACTTTCTCCCAAAGTCTTTGATGTGACCTGCTAGACATAGGGTGACTGACTAAAGAACAGTTATTAGTATCCTCTAAGGTAATTGTTTTGTTTCTGTAATGCAGTTCTTGTAGATATGGATTGACTTAAATTGATTATGGTGATTTTCTTTGAAGGGACTGTAGGGTTTGAATCAAAAGTAGTTTCTAGTTGGCAAGGTACATATTTTTCAAAAATCCCACATCCCACTAGGGCTTTTAAGGTGAGAAAGTGAGAAATGTGGTTCAACTATTCCATAGAATTTAGATGTCAACTGCCTTGCAAATCTGTTTTGGTTTCTACATGGTTCTTATAGCACATAAGAATGCAACTGCTGAGGCACTGCAGAGAAGTATAAAGCTAAATGGGGAAAAACTAAACACAAAATGGAAATATTGAGTGTTCCTGTGGGGTGGTGGTGAACTGTTCTGCTGATCCTCAGGGGCTGGGAACAAGTAGAAGTCACCTGCACACCATACCTGAAGGAGACACCCAATTCCCTCTGGAACTTTGAAGATCATATTAACCCTAAATGTAAGTAATTGATTTCCTTTTCAATTGAGAGTGCCTCTTGGCTTGCTGTTAAAGGAAGGGATGAGCCATCAGATAGCAGTAACTGGCATTCTGCATTTGAAATGCATGTGTTCTTTCCCAGCTTAAGTGCAAACTTGCTGAACTTGAGTATGTGCAGGGATGCAGAGCCCTTTTCTATTTCACTGTTTGTACTGGAAGCTGATGATAATGCTTGAAGTGTAGTGGAAGTATAAAGACTATTTAATGGATTTTGCGATTTTAATGTGTTACAAAAGTGTGAAGCACTCCAGTACAGGGTGTTATTTCTAGCATTGTTTAATTGGGAATTGTTGTCATTGATATGAGTATGTCATATATATTTCAATGGTTTTATAAAAAGCTTGGATCCAGTCTGTTCTCATGTATTTTTTTCCTTTTCCTGCTGGGGATGTGCTAAGTGATGACCTTGCAGTACCATCAAGATGAATAGTGTGTGACAGAGATCTAAGTTTGCCAGTAATGACAGGTGTGCCCTGCAGCCTCATCCAGGAGTTACATATGTTTCACAGGCTCATCTGGCCCAGGTTGTTCTACACAATTTTCAGGTGACTGGGCTAAGTTCTGAGTTATTAAAACACTTAGGGTTCTTCCTCCTGTGGTAGCAACTGTATGCAAACCAAAAGAGAAATCCTAGGGTGTTCACTTAGTAGAATTTCCTCTTCTGTTGTAATGCATTTTAGATTTCATACTTACAGCTCATTTACAGATAAACAGCAGCCTATGAAAAGTATGTCTCTAATTTCAGGCAGAAATACAAGTCTATTTATTTCATGGACTTCTATATATTTCTAAGGCTCCTGGAAGTAAAGGAGGAAATTTAGAAGTACAACAGTTGTAAAGTTCACTGGGGGATACTTTTGACTTCAAGCCACTGTATTTAGAGTATGAATGAATTTCACAGAGAATTAAAAGAGGTTCTGGAAGCAGATTTGTTGTAGGAGGAGAGAGTTTATTTTATTATGAGAAAGGCAAATAAAAGTAAACCATACCAAGTATCTATTTTTTTCTCCTTTTTTTTTAGTGCCCAATATCAGCCTGGATGTTTTGAAGCCTTCTTTTGCAGAAATTCTGCTAGAATCCCACATGGTTATGATCCGGGTAGGATATTGTTGATTCCAGATTATAATTTCCTTCCTTCTCTCCCTTGCATTCAAAGAGAAGTAGCACTTTCTGAGAGATCTGGGTGATGACTGCAAGCTAGGGCAGAATTTGCATGCCCAAGCAACCTGCTTGAATTTATACTTAGAAAAAAGGATGGTCTTGGAGCTAAATCTTCCAAGTCCAAGTTTGGAATCCTTGGGCTTGTGCCTGGCTCTGCTGTTGATGTGATCTAGCTACAGCCTAGTTATGTAAGGCTTTCCCTACCTTCCTGTAGGGCTTTAAAGGAACATTAGTATTTGTAAAGCAGGAGGATATTACTGTGGTCAAAATCAGGAAAATCTGCTAAACAGACACTTAAAAAGCCAGTAAGTGTTTGGATTGAAAATGGAAAACTTCTGATTTTTATCAGGTTCATCAAGGAGCTGTGATTTCTGGTTTACTTTTAATCTCTGAATATATACATATATATATATATATAAAGAGCAGATTTGATATTTGCAAGGTGGACTACTCTTGCAGTCTCTTCCTATCATTGTTCTTGTACTCTTGGCCACAGCCTTCCTGCTTTCAGCACCTCAATCCTTCTAAAGAATGAGAAGTTAAGGTTTTGAGAAAGGAGTCTTTCTCAAAACCCTCAAGGGGTTTTCTTTGATGCTGTTTGTGAAGCTCTTCTCAGATTTTAGAGAAAAAAAGTAGTCAAGCACATTATTGTTAGTACGTATAAAGTGTTTTTGTAAAGCATTTCCATGGCAATCAGTGATAATGCTGTTTCAGGTAAGGAAGCACCTGCATGGGTTTCCATGGAAATAATCTTTGAAGCTTTTTTTTCATAGTGGAGGGAAACCTGTCACAGTAGTCTCTTAATGAAAAAAGGTCTTGCTTATGCAACATGTATCCTCAGTGACAGAAAAGCTGAAAAAGAGAAATGAGAGAATACTGCCTCTTTTGCTACCCAAAACCCATTTAAACTTGTACGGTAGTGTTGAAACATTCATAGTCCTAATTGTGACCACTGTGGAAAATGATGTGTTTGTGTAGGTCAGAAAAGAACTTTCACTCAGGAAGGATATTGATGTATGTTTTTGTGTATGTTTTGATGATGTATGTATGTGTGTACACAGACATTTCTGGGCAGACATTGCAGCATAACTACCTGCTCATTTAAATTTTATGTTGATTTATCTGTAGGGAAACAGCGGCCTCAAACCAAAGGACAATGAAGTTACTTCCAAACCTTGGCACTGGCCCATCAACTACCAGGTATATTGATCAATCCATATTCCTTTATGTTTTCAAGTGCTTTTGCAGTGCCTTTTGAAGCACAACACCTTGTAATTGCATTGAAGATGCTGTCAGCTTTCTTTTGTAGCACCTGAGATGCATGAATGGGAATTTGTCTCACCTTAGACACTGTGCAAAATACAAACTGGACTGATGAATACCTGTTTTGCTCCCTTCTGATCTCTTTCCTCAGGGACTACGTTTTTCTGGTGTCAATGAGACGGATTATCGGGTTTATTTGCTTGGAAACCCAGTAAGTTTATTATAGTTAAGTTTATTTTGCTCTTAATGTTCACATGTCACATGTACACATCCAGCATTAAGTCCCAAATCTTTCTTTTTCTCTTGTGTAGGTGATTTGGTGGCTAAATTTGGTCACTATTGGGCTATATCTTCTGATAACAGTTTGCACAGCAGTGGCACTGAAGAGAGGTGTCCAATTTACATCTGAACTCAAAGGTGAGGTCAGTCTTCCTTTTCATAAATGCCTTTTGCAGGAACCTTAAAAGTGTGTGAAGACTTTGTGTCTCAAGAGTGGGAAACCATCGAGCTTGGATTATCATGCAGTGTCCACAGGGAAAAGAGTGGGAACTTCATAGCTGTAGTTTAATAGTGAACACCACAGATCTACTAAAACAGTGCATGGCTACCTACAATGGCTGCAAGGGATACAGGCCTATTAATCAGTGCCCTGCTATCAAGCTCTGCATATGCTCTGTACTCAGTAATTTGAACAGTGTTTTAAGACAAGAAATGTTATTTATGCAAAGCAAATGGCAAATGCTGGAAATAAAATGATCCTTTATTATGTCCATTGCCAAGGTTTTGGACCTTTTCACAAGCCCTAATTAGTCATACTTTCACCATTCCTGTTTACATCAAGGGTTGCTTCATTTTGTAAATCTCCTTATGGGAAATCAGTTCTAAAATTTGGTGGGAAACTATGCAATTGTCCAAGAAGTTATTGGCTAAGCTGTATACAGACACCAGAGTTCTTAGTCCCTTACACAGGCTCTGAAAGCTAGGCACCACTTCTTTCCAGGAAGGGCTGACAAAGGGATCATCTGGGTGGTTCTCATTGCAGAGACAATGAAAATCATCAGAAACCAGAATCAGCTAATTAGTCTGATGCACATCTGGAGAAACTGCATGTTTGGTCTTAACATAGGTCATGATCAGCCTCCTGCCATGCCTTGAGACTTAGGTCTTTGTATATCTTTTCTGATAGCTGTTCTCCTGGAGCGTGCTGGTATGTTTATAAAGAATGCAGCTAGGATGTTGCAGAGGCTTGAAGAAATTCAAGACCAATACATGACTTCCTGCAAAGATGATTGCTGTTGAGTTTACTTAGTGTGTTAAGGTTTGCAAATAGGGACTGTAGCTGAGTTTTTCTCTGCTGCAGTCTGTTTATTTGTGTTCCAGAACTGTCCAGAGTTGTGCTACGTGCTGGAGGGCAGATCACACTGGGCTGGCTCCTTCATTATCTCCCTTTTTTTATGATGGGACGAGTTCTCTACTTCCACCACTACTTTCCTGCCATGCTGTTTTCCAGCATGTTGACAGGTAAATACTCAAGTCTTGGAGAAAACAAGGTAGAGAAAAGGGTGATATTCTGTTAAATTGAATGTTTTTCAGCCTAAAAAGTTTATTGTTTTTATAGGTTTTGATTACTTGTGCAGAGTGCTTGAAAGCATTGACTTACTCAAAGCGTTTTTCACAAAGCAGCTTGCAGTGCCAATTTTTTGTTTGTCTGTTTGGTTTTGGTTTTTCGGTGGTGTTTGTTTTTTGGTTGATTGGGTTTTTTTAATCACCCTGAAGAGGCAGTCATGTCTAGTGCTTAGAGCATTTAAATTTAGAGATGAGATTCCTGGTCTCTGCTATTTCACTGTTCTTATATATTATTGTATATAAGTTACTTCCTTCTTGGTTTACTGCACTTTTCTGGTCATGTCCATTTATAATCCGGCATTGGTAGTTTTTCCTGTGATTTTATACCAACTTCATTAGCATCTGGGGTCCAGATCTCTTTTGCATTTATTCAGATGGAAAGGTAGGACAAAAAGAACCTTTGCTGGTACAAAACAATCTCTATAGTTCTGAGGTTACCAAGGTAAATGAATTTAAAAAATTGACATGGTCTTTTGGTTTTATTAGAGTTTCATCAGTCTAGTCTGAGAACATAGCAGCTCAGCTCTGTTCTTTTGATTTCTATCTCTTCCTTCTCCTAGGAATCACCTGGGATGCACTACTGAAGTTCTGTGCTGGGTTCTTGTCCAGCACTACAGCTAGAAAGGTATATGGAGGTGGACTCCTGGCCCTGGTTCTGCTCATCCTGTACAGGTGAGTGCTAAAAGCAGAACTTTGCATGAAGGGAATGTGTGACAGTTGCCATCTCAATAGAAAATTGGCTGCCTGTTAATTATCCCTAGCTTTTGTTCCCTACTCTCTTCTCTGCTGAATTTGTCAGACATCCTTAAGCCCAATCCTAAACCTTCAAATTTTATTAGATTCAGCATCTATTTCCCAGTAATGCATTATAGAACATCTTTCCATTTCAGGGAATCTTTATTTTGTTGCAGCATGTAGTGTGAACTCTGTTCTCCAAATCCACCATTTAGTGGTTTGTGGTTCTGATCCCAATGATGGTGACATATTCCTCAAATACAGGAAAATTTTTCATTATTGTAGGTTTTATCAGATTCTGAGAGAAAGTTCCATGCGTGGTAAAACTGTGTGCTATGTGTATATTGGATTTGGCAGAGATAAGAAGGCTCCCAGTAGAGATTATAGCAGCCTGGAGACCAAGGTCCCACAGGCTGTGAGCTTCTTGAGACAGAAAACTGCTGTTTGATGGGCAATTGGTTTCTTTCCACAGCTTCTACCTCTTCCATCCGCTGTCCTATGGGATGATAGGACCCATGGCCCCCAACCCTAGCAGCCCCATGGCAGGGCTCCGGTGGATGGACTCCTGGGAATTCTAGAGCAAAGGAAGCCTGGGAACAGTGGATCAGAAGCATGAGATCTGCTGCATGTCGCGCTGATTCTGGTGCTTTGAAGACATGACTGTAAAACGCTCTCTCTGGAGAACTCTGGGTATTGTAACCCTTTGGCATTTGTTTGCACTGGCTGCATTGGAAGATGCAGAGGATGAAAAAGTCCCCTTAAATTAAAAGACTCATGTCCTGAATCCTTAGGTTATGTTAATGGACAATTGGCTGCCTAAATGCCAATTCCTCGAAGCAGTATATGTCTGTCAAACAGCAGTGGCATTCCAGCAGCCAGACCAGTACAAGTTGGGGGCTGTCTGCAGTTGCATGTACACTCTGTGCATGTGTGTGTCTTCCTTCTTGTAATATAAGCACTTCTACAGTTTGAAGCACTGTAGGACTTCTATCATGATTAACAACCTTTCTTATGGGGAGGTATTTGAAAGCTTACTATAAGTATCTGGGAACCTTCATTCTACCTGACTTGGCTATCTGAAGGTTTTTTTTGTTCTGACCCTGGATTTTTAAAATTTGACTGAAAGGGTCTGTTTGAAATCTCCTGAGCCATTGTGCCTTGCCTGTCTCCCAGGCCCTCTGCAGAGATGGAAATTGTTTATTCCTATATACTGCCTTGATTTCTGATCACCTTTAATCATTTATACAACTCACCTAGCAGGCCTCTTTTCAGGGCCAGACTGTTTCAGCTCAGCTCTTTGTAGCTTCTTTCAGTTGTGCATGAAGATGCCAAGGAAATTAGAGTAGAAATGGCAGGTGATTTATTTTCAGCCCCTGTATGTTGTGGAGACCAGCATGGTCTAGAGACTGTAATGATAGCTTGGAGATCTTACAGACAGCTGTCATTCAGCTATTGTTCCCACGTATTTCGGTGCCAGTGCCTGTTTAGGGGAAGGCTTCATCTCAATGCACATGGCATCTGCAAAACAGGCTGCTGATACCAAAGAATCTGCTCAGTTATATGGAACACTGGACTCAGTGTTCCCATATTGAACAAGTTCCTTCTCTAGACTGCTGAACATCAAATTACAAGGAAATGTGAAGCCAGGCAAAAATTCTTTGTCTGTGCAGTATAAAGAACCATTGGATGTTGAATTCACCCCTTCCAAGAAAGCAGAGTTTGATTTATCAGGTGCCTTCACCCTGTGTTAGGTCTATTTTTGTCTGTGTTTCTTTCATTCCATTTCCTACTCTTCATCCAGTGTCGATTTCTTGTTAGAGTTCAAGTTGCTACCTTGTAGCATCCAAGGTGAATGACACTTAGATCACAGCTGTGTTCCTGTCTTGAGAAGTAATATTTGAAAAACTCCTTTGTATATGTTTCAGTGAACTCATGCCTTTCATTACAGAATTCCTGCTTTGCTTCACAGCCTTGCATCAAAGGTACAGGTAGAGGGAGAGTAGCAGGTAGATGTGTCTGCCTTTAAAAATGGACTGTGCATTTATTTCTCTTACCAAATCTTGGATTCCAGTACATTTCCTACCACACAGAAGGGCTGCATTAGCATAATTGTTCTGTGGTGTGGGGACTAGACTCCAGTCAGACTTGCTTTGGTTCCTCTTTAGTAGAGATCCATAGCATTGTTCAGTAAAGCTTGCTTTGTAAGGCTCTGGCTTGGTCACATCTCTCCAGAAGCTGACTCCTACAGATACTAGCTCGGATGGGATGGACCTGTACTTTTGATTCTAAAGGTTTTGAGATGATCCCCTGCTGCTTATACATGGTGGGAAGTCACTGCAATAGTTAGCTGTGGGGTTTGATGATTCTTTTCCACTTGTTATTGCAGGAAGTGCTCCTACCTGCATGATCCAGGGGTTCACAGAGGTGATACATAGGCAAGAAGGATGTTGGGAAAGGCTGCAAACTTCTTCAGAACCTGCCAGATCTGACAGCAGCAACAAATTGTTAACTGTTGGCAATGTGGATGGCAGGCAGTGCAGTGCTGCCTTGTAACAGTGTGATCCAGCATCTTCTGCTCTTGGTGAGGTCATTGACTTAATACATTGCTAAGCTCAGTACGAGCTGTTGCTAAGGTAGTCTCATTGTCATGGGGAGGATTTGCCAGAAGAGTTGACAAAAGCCATAATTTAAAGTGCAGTTTTTTTCCAGCACATACAATTAGAAACTTCCCCTTAACATTAACAACAAGAAGAAAATCTAAAAAACTTGTGTTTTAGAACTACTGTTTCTAACACCCTTTATTCTTCATATTAAACCTTGGGAATACAGAATTGAGTCAGTAACCTTGGTTTCTCCAGTTATTACGAAGGGGTTAGTTTTGTAGGAGTTGCCTGAGGAAGTTGAACCAGTCTGTTCCTTGGCCAGGATCCTTCCATGCTTTATTTCTAATAATCTTTTGGATGTGGATTGCAGCTGAGTGCTGAAGGTGGCAAGTTTAATGCTCCCATCCCACCTTCCTATGCACAAGTTCAGCTTCTGTTTCAACACAGACAAAAGGTTTATTTTTCTTCAGAACTGTCACTTCAGAAATTCTCTTGAGAGCATTTGTTTGACATTGAGGCTATTTCATAGGTCTTGTGTGCTGGTAAGGGGGTGGAGGCATACAGTGAAAAAAAAATCTAGCTATTCCACAAGAGGGAGCAACTTCCAGCAGAATTTTTATTTTTGATCTGGAGTTACGAGGCTTGAAAGGTGTAAAGACTAGAGGGCAGACATTTCCTCTGCACTCTCTGGACTCCAAGGGTTGGGTTTTCACGTAAGTGTTTATTGATGTAGCTCTGTCTTCTTACTGAAGAAAAATACTGAAAAATTACTCCGGTTCGAATTTGACCTTCAGTATTTGCTTCTTAAAACAAAACCTGTCAGGCCATATATGAAACATAATAGTAACTGATATTTTGTGAGGTCAGTAAAATAAAATAATTTGGATTAGCTTCCTGACTCTATCATGAAAACACCTGAGTGATATAGACAGGAGGCAATCGGTGCAAGGCACTCTGCTTTTGGGATGGAATTTGGGCTGCTTCGGTTCAGTTTTTCCAGTTGTGCTTGTGGAATGAGTTCAGGTTCTTTTTGAGAACTGCTCATTAGTCATCTTCTCCAATCGTGTGGAAAATTGCTAGCGGTGCTTTCTGAGGCCAGAAGGTGCTGTTCTCTGGAGCAGCTGCTCTCTTTGAGCCTTGCTTGACAGGGCTCATTTTTTCACTGACAAAGTATTTCATCAAACTGTATCCATGGATTCAAATCACAAAAAGCTGCAGGCTGCCACGTTGCCTGCTTCAAATTCTTTTTTGTGTGTAAACTATTTTCAGCTCTTCAATCTCTGAAGGATAGATAGAGGGCCTTTAGGCACATCTGGCTTTATCCTAGGCAATCCATCCATCATAAAAGGTTTCTGCTAACAATCGCTTCAGGACATCGACACACACTCATCTATTCCAGCAGCAGGGACTGGCCTATTTCCAGGAACTGGACCACTCATGCTATGAGACACAGATGTGACTGTGAGGAGGATTTGAATGGAGATTTCTGTGCCAAGGTTGCCCTTGGTCCAGGTGGAAGACTTTGTGTCCTCACTGTCACCATTATTTGCAGGCCTGGGAGCCACCACCACTCTTTAGTCTGTACAGCGTTTTCTTTTTACATCTTGGTTGGAAAGGCTTATTGATGCACAAAGGGCATTGATAGAATATAATTTTTTGTATCTTCCTTCTTCCTTCTGGTTCTTGAAGAATGCCCTAAGTAGAGGACATGTCTTTGCTTTTCCTAAGTTTTGGGCTATGCATCCATTTCATACAGGTGCCTGAACAAGGCGTAGGACAGGACATCTTGTGGTAGCCTGAGCGAATGAATACCTGTCACATGGTCTAAGAGCAAAGCCAGAACCTTGTTCTGGAAAGGTAAACAACTGTATTACTTAATTGTTCCCTCCTGTCCCTCCTGAATCCTTTAGATAGATAATTGTTTTTAAGGGGCTTGAGAGCAAACTGACTGTTAACATGGAAACACAAGGCATTTACCTGAAATTCTCCATTGCCATACTTAGCAGCTTCCCTTCCATGCTGTGACTGAGTAACCCTCTGGGTTGGCACTCTGTGCACACTGTTTCCTCCTCCTCAGGATCCTGCTGGCAATGTGAAAATTCACCTCCTTAACAGTGCCCTGTGTCTCTGCCAGCTGGGGAATGTAGGTAAGATTTTTTTTTCCCCCTTTACAGCAAGTGACCCCATGACTCCACACATGGGCAAGTGTGTCATGAAAGCAAAATATGTGGACTTAGAACAACATAAGGCTCTTCTCTGCTGGGAAAGGAGGGCTGAGTGTGAGAACATCACCTGCATAGCATACTTTCTTCAGGGTGGGGGCTGTTGGCTGCAAGCAGTCAGGACTGAAAATTCTGTTTTCTTTAAAGTACTCAGACCTTGGTTGTGTGGTTGGTTGTGAGTTGTTTCACTTTGTAAACCTTTTTGTGCTCTTTACTTGAATGTCAAGGGCTGTGATTATCACAAATAATATGTGAGGTGATCACATATTAGCATAGATACTACTCCTGCTGAATTTGTAATTGATTCTAAAACTTTGCCAAGTGAGCTTACTGTGTTTTACAAGACACAGTTTAGAGCCATCCTTGAAGAGCTTGCCCCTGGCTAAGCAAGAGTTTGGAGAAATACTGAGAGGGGTTCCTTGGTAATTCTGTTCTGTATCCTGGACCTTTCTTTACTAATGCCGGGGGGTGTATGTGTGCATCTGTCTGTGAACTGAATTCCTTTAACTACGGTGCAATTACTGTACCATATGGTGTGGATGGGAGAATATTCCCTTGAGCTATAAATGTGCTTTGTACAGGTGATAATGGAAAATGAGGTAGAATTTGGAATTTAATTTTGTAATAAATATCTCTTATTTGAAGCAATCTCTTTGTGTCTAAATTTTTGGGTGTTTTCTTTCCTGTTTCATTTCTTCCTCACATACACGCTGGAAGTAACAACATGAACTTTAAATGGACCCATTGGAAAATTTAATCTAGGATAGTGATGATATACATCATCTTTTAGCACACAAGTATTGTTGGACTGCAGTTCAAGGAGATCAGATTTTACTGCAATCCAAGCAATGTATTGGTAAGCACAACAGGAAGTGAAACTGGTACATTTTGACAAGAATAAAGTGCTATCTGTTGAAGCAGGTTTGTTTCTCCCTATTAAAGATGTGGTAAATTGTCAATATGTACAATATGTCAGATTTAATGGGTATTTTCATCAAGCTTCTCATAGGTTACCTATGAACACTTCATTTGACAGGTCAGGCACTTTATTCAGAAACCCAGCATTTTTCTATAAGTCATGTTCAGTCTGCAGTGTTCATAGCACTAGACTGGTGCACAGTTTTGTACAAATGTGAGCATCCATAATAAAACTGGAACACTCAAAATCAGAATCTGGCTTTATATGAGGATGTAGTGAGGGATTGGGATATGCTTTTGATTACAGTGTAATAAAGGGTTGCTTGGGGTGGAATTAGATGAGGAAAACCAACATAAAGCCGCCTCACCTGGGACTACATATTGATACCCAGAGGGGTGCTGGAGGAGAGCCAAGAAGTCTATTTGGACATGTTCCAAAGGCTGCTAAAGTACAGCCAAGACAGCTGTAAACTGGACTGTGGCCTGTACAGGGTGATACAACAGGCTATTAAATGGTTACTGAAAAGCCTATTGACTTCCTGTATTGCTTCACACAGTGCAAGTTGGTCTTTGGATATTGTCTGATCAGGGCTATTGTTCTGGAAGGGAAAGGGGTATTGTACAGAAGCTGTGCTAGAATGTAGGAAGATAACCAAAAAAGAAGGAAGTATTGTTTTCAAAATAAAACTTCTCACTGCTCTCTAAAGGAAGAATGGCTTCTTTCTGCAGGTGAGTGATCTCACATGGGTGAACAGTGGTTACTGATTCCAGTTTGCACTTGATTTGAACCTGCCAGATTTGTAGGCTTCTGGATTCCAGGCATCACCCTGTTACCTGTTCCTCAACAAGGATGAGGGTTTTTTACAACCTGGTGTTTTAATATAGATTTTGTGCTCTGTCTTCAAGCTGCTTCTTATCTTCTATTTTCTAACCAAATAGAAATTTCCAATGCAAGTTGCTTCATTTGGCCCTCAATATCCCATTACCTCCTTTTCATTTTCTTTGGTTTACCTGTAAGGTTTCCCAATCTGTACCATGTCTTCCAACATCAGTCTCTTGAGGTCCTTATGCTGAAATCATATGGATTTCCTCTTCAATACCTACATCACACCTCCCACTGCTGCCTGGTTTACATCTGAGGATTGTGGTTGTACACTTTGGAGTTGTTTTCTAATACACCACCACTAACTGTAACTCTGGCCCATGTAATGCATGCTGTGGAAGTAGAAAATTTGTGCTTTATAGAATGGGTGTACGTCTGACAAGCATTATAATTGCTGTAAATTGCTTTTCCATTTTTATCCTTCTTGCAGTCATTGCTTTATCTCTATATTGCATCCAAAGCCTGTCATCTTCTTGTCGTGCAGCTGACAAAATACAATCTTAAGGCTTCATTCACCTGACCTATTTTTTTCACCATTTATTTTAGGATGAGGTGGTTCTGAAGTACCTGGGTTTCTCCACTGACCAGAATGGGAGTTTAGATTATGTGTCTTTATGAAAGCATCTGTGTTGGATCAGCTGAGTCACACCCTGGCAGTGTGCTGGTGCCTTGCAGTGCTTTAGGGACAGTTACTGTTCCACTACAAGGTGGAGAATGAAAGCAGCTGAGAAGTGGGGAGAATCAGTTGAGAATGTGAACATGCATGGAAATCATACATTCTTGATGTGCATCAGAAACAGTGTGGCCAAGCAGGACCAAGCAATGACTGTCCCCTTCTCAGTGCTCACACCTCAAATCCTGTGTTCATTTTTGGGATCCCTCACTCCAAGAAAGACATTGAGGTACTGGAGCTTGTCCAGAGAAGGGCAACAGAGCTAGTGAAGGGTCTGGAGAACAACTCTGATGAGAGGCAGCTGATGGAACTGGGGATGCTTAGCTTGGAGAAGAAGCTCAGGAGGACCTTATCTCACGCTATAGCTACCTGAAAGGAGGCTGTAGCAAGGTGGGGGTCAATCTCTTCTCTCAAGTAACAAGTGATAGGATGAGAGTCAATGGCCTCAAGTTGTACTAGGGCAAGTTTAGATTGAATATGAAAAAAAAATTTCTTCACTCAGAGAGTGGCCAGGCATTGGAACAGCCTGCCCAGGAAAGTGGTGGAATTACCATACCTTAAAGTGTATGAAAAACACTTTAGAACACATAGATGTGACTACTGGGGACATGGTTTAGTAGTGAACCTAGCAGTGCAGTTTGCAGGTGAAAAATTCCTCATGAACAGGAGGATAATTTTTAACAAAGCCCCAAAGCTGTAATGTCTTAGGTGAGGAGGAAGAGAAGGTCTCAAGCCAGAAGTGTCCCACACGTATAAGAAATAATACATTGGATTTGCTTTGAGACCAGATGGCTGAATGCAAAGCTGAAATAAGGGAATGCTGGCACAGACCTGACATGAAGGAATGGGTGCAATAAAATACAAAATCTTTGTTTTAATAAATCGTATAAAAAATGCTATTCCTGGAGACAACCACTATAGGTCAAATGTTTATAAGAGATAGCCTAATCAATAGTGTCAATTTAAATTGCAAGGAGGGAGAGAACAGAGAGTTGAGATCAGAGAGACGATGATCAATGACCACTTGAGAGACCAGCTGTGCATCTGAAACAAGAAGTCCAGGGGGGAAACTACAGAGGAGATTCCACAATGAATAAAGCATTCTTTTATAAGCTTTTGCCATGATATTTCAGCAGCTGAAGGATGAGCCAGTCCAGAAGCATGAGGACAACTGGAGGAAGATCCAAGACCATGTGCATCATCCCTAGGTAGGACAGAAGCCAGGTAACTCTGCTAACAGAATGCTTGACAAGTTGCCAGTTGTATTAGTTAGAGCACCATGCTGAGCTAATGAGGCTGGATGGATTTTTGCTCCCATCCTACCAGACTGGGGTGCACACACCTCCGTGGCTGTGTCTTATAACCAAATTTGGCTTGTGTGTCAAGACTGACATGGTCCTGAACTCTTTGAACTCACTTTGGTAGAATGACTTACAAAAGGCAGAGGTTGCTTCTTGGAAGATCAGCCTGCTGGTGTTGGGTTACCATTATACTAGGGAGCCCAAGGTGAATAACATCTGGGGTAAGGTCTGAGCATCTGCAAGTGCCAGGCCTGATTCAACAGCTTGGTGCCATCCCTTTTGACTTTTCTCACCACTTCATGCCTAGTCATCCTAGGACTGTTTTCACCTGCCTGTACAAATATTCCATAGCTGGCCACAGGATATTCAAGATAAACCTGGGGATGTCTATCAAATTTAATTCAAAAGAAGTTTTCATTTTATTCTGCTGTTGAATCCTCCCTCTGCCTACCCCTCTCTCCTTAGCCCAGATCCCCACCACTGAGGGTGGTAGTGCTGGCCTGCTCTTTCCACAGTCAGTGACAGCTAGCAAGCTCTGCAGCTCATCTTAATAATTTTATGGACAAGATTATTACCTCCTGCATCACTTCTGATTCTTGTTATACAACTATATTTCATGACTTTCTTTGCTACAGAGCTGTGCCGCACCATGGCCTGAGGGAGTAGCTTGAGAAGAATTTTGGAAATTGTATGACTGCATGATTTCTGTACCCACCTGAGGATGGGATGGGAAGGGATGGGAATCTGGGAAAAAGAGAACCTGTCATAATCTGTGGTTTTGAGACTGGGGACAAGGGGAAACAAAGGGGATTATCCAAGCCCAGGAGTCTGTATCCTAAGTGAGCAGGGAGCCTGAAGCAGATAGATCAGAGTGTCATTATTCATGAAGACTCACAAATGTAGAATTGTAAATGAGCAGAAGTTCAAAGGGAGATATGGATTTGTTAGTGCAGCAGCTGGAATGAAAACTGGCAGTGCCACAGCAGCATGGGCAAAACAGTAATCCCTGGGCCAGACAGATAGGGCCTCCCTGGGAAGGGAGGGTTGTTCTTCAGGTAATGTGGGCCCTGAGTGCTGGGCTGGGGACTGGCATTTGTGAGCTTACTCCTAGTTCTGTCAGACTGTTTTATGAGGCTGGACAAGTTTCTTTCCATGTGGGTAAACTGTGGCACTGAACAAGTAAAGCTGACACTCAGCAAGGGAAGTTGAGTGTCTGTGCTGTAACTTGAAGTGGATGTAGATTACAATAATGAAACCCTAAACTAAAAACATTATAAATCTGTGTTCTCCTACAGCACAAAAGAGCATTATCATCCTTTTTGCATGTCAGTAAATTTCTCAAAAAACCTCCCCACCTTTCTTCAAGTGGTCTACAGATGATTTTAGAGCAATCTGTGCTGCTGACCTGGTTGTTCTTCACTCATGAGAGCTGCAGTGATGGTCTTGCAGATATCCAAGAGCAGCTCGGAAAAGAGCTGAACTGCCAGGTTAGGTACATGGAGCCATCACAGGAAACCCTTAGACCATGGAAACTTTTGCAATGCTCAACCTCTTGCTTAGATTCTCATACTTGAAGGCTCACAAAACATTTGGAACAAGAATGTTTGCTTCCTTGTACTTTAAATTCTCTCTGGACTTATGCTCTCAGCACCTCAGTGCTGTGACAGCAGGAGGAACTCTGACAACCACATAACTGCAAGGGAGAAGCTGCTTTGCACACAAGCAAGAGCACAGTCTCTCCCTAACCCTGGGTCTTTTAAATCATTTGAATGGTGGTTTGAACATTTCTTATCCCTGAAATCTCCCCGTCTCCCATCTCAAGTCCCTCCTTGCAGCTCCTTCTTCCTGTGCTGGAAGACCTGTGCTATCACAGGGGGGAAAATGCTGGGTTTATTAAGAGAGTGGAGATGTATCAGTGCCAGAAGGCAGCAAAAGGATGGAGTCACTGGAGTTCAGACAGTCAGGGAAGATGGGGAAACTGCTCCTGAATGTATCCTGCCCAGAAGGAGCTGTTGCTGGGGGGCAGGGAAGAGTTCTTGGGCTCTACTGTGTGTCATACCCATGTGGGGTTTGGGTACCAACACATGGGTGGGAATATGGCCAGACCATTGCCCCTGTCATCAGCGGAGGTACTCCTGTTTTCCATTGAAGGAAGGCACATCAGGCTCAGCACTCTCATTGCTGCCCTTACATCTGGTGTGTTCTGGCACCTGTGCCTTGTCTGTGAGTGTTCAGCTGCCTCCTGCAGCACAGAGGGAAGGTCCAGGGGGAACACTTTGGATAAGAGCCACCATTTTCTTTTGCCATCACAGCCTCACTGCTATTGTCTGAGACACCCTTTCTATGAGGAATAACGGCTGAACCTGTACTTTGTTGTTGCCCTGGGCTAGGGTAGCTGATATGGTGCCCTATGTGGACGGGAGGAAAAGTGTCCCACACCCCAACAAATCTTCAGGAACTGATCACTCTTAACTACAACTTGCTTTTTCTCTTCCTTCACTATCAGCCAGCTCTGAATGTATTCAAAATGTTGGGCAAATAATCAGCCTTAGTTGCTGCTCTGTACATATGTGCTTCAACTCTGCTCCTCAGTATCCTGTGGCCTGGGATGACTCCCCATGCTCCTTTCCAATACCCTGGCAGCACACCACTGCCTATCTGTTCTACTCTTTATTGTTAGCAGGGCCAGGCTGAGCTGTCCAGCCAGGCTCTGGTGAAGCTCCACGTCAGCGTGGTTGTGACAACTGGATGAAAAGTCGGAGTACCTTGCACAGATGACAAAGGATGATCGTTTCATGCTCCTTGCTGGTTCGCTAGATCAGCGGCAAGATAGCCAAAGGTTAATGTTCTCGTTGGGGCTGCCGGGCTGCTCTTCCCCGCCCTGCTCAGATTAACCCTGTATATCCCGCTGCTCTCCCAGCTGCCCTTTCAGGCTCCTTGCTGCTTCAGTGGTTATCATGGCAGTGACTTATCACCATCCCCCGGCGTGAATATGCCCTTTGAAACCCCACAGTTAAGATGCTGTTTCATCTGACTCCTCAATCCCATCTGACACTTCACTTTTTTTTTTTTTTGAGCTTGTTGGACTCTTTCTTCAAGCTCCCAGCTTTAGGACAGGGTTCTTCAGCTTCCTTTGACACATGTGGAGCTTTGCCTATGCAGCATCTTGTCTGGTCTGGGCTGAGAACACGAGGTCTCAAAATCCCAAGAAAACAGGTAATTTATTATGGCACTTGCAGAGCCATGTCGGGTGGCTTCCTGCTGTCACTGCAGTCAGCGCTGTCACTCCAGCTACATAGGAGAGAGGCTTCTGGGAGACAAGCTGGGGCTGAGAACATAACGGTGAGCCTTTGAACTTGTTTCCTCCCAGGGAATGTTTTCAGTTCCCCCACAAGAGCCTCCTTTCTGCCTGCATTAAGTCAATGTGCCCCTGGGATGGGTCAGAGGCTTCTGTCTTTTCTCCTGATTACTAGAAATAAGTCTGATGTACAGAAGCAGAAGTTGTAATAAGATCCGAACAATTCTTATTTTGATGCAGACTGTGATGGCTTCACTTTTGTATTGCTCTTGTCCTGAAAACCTTAACTTTCCTGACTTCCCTTGTGTTGCTTGAGACCTCATTTGCCTTTTCTTGCTTTGTTTCCTCTGCACTGCATAAATCCTGGGGCCAAATTAAGCAGTGTCTGAACAGCGAAGAGAATCTGTGCATCCTGAACACATTTGACAAAGATGTCATGTCTTCTCATCTGTTATTAACAACTTTGCCTGCTTCAGCTGGCATAATTCGTCTTAAATTAGACACGTACCTTGCAGTGTCTAGACTGCATCTGCCTGTGGAGATAGCAGGTGGCTGTGTGGCATCGAGAGTCTCAGTGGAAGTGGCCAGGAGCAAGAGGATGCCGTGGAGCATCGTTAAGGACCTACCGAGCAAAGTTGCGCTCGGAGGGAGCTGTGCTGATGGTGGGTGGAGGTGGCCAGGTCTCCTCGCTGGCACGGCTCTGCCCCGCTGCTTCAGTTGTAAAATCAGGACGACGGGAAATGTCAACCGTGAACCAGCTGAAGTTTCTGCTCTGCCCCGCGGGCCCGGTATGGGGAAGTTTGGGCATTTCGAATTTCTTTTTTCTTCCTTCCATCCCTCCTTCCTTCTCCCGAGTGGGAAATACTCGGTGAGATCTTCCCTCCCCAGCGGGGCAGCCGCGGGTGGAGCAGTGGCCGCGGGGCTCGGCGGTGCCGGCGGGCGGANGCCGGCCCCTCCGCCCGCGGAGCCGCGCTACCAGCGCCTCGCTTCGGGCGGCGAGGGGCAGGCACCCGCCCTCGCCATGGAGAGTGGGATGCCGCTGTCGGGAGGGCAGCGAGCCCTGATCCGGGAGAGCTGGCAGCGGGTGAGCGGCAGCCCCGTGCAACACGGCCTCGTCCTCTTCACCAGGTGAGCGGCGCGATGCGGCCACCAGCACCCTGGCCTGCCCGCCCGCACCAACCCGGGAGGGATGGACGGGCTCCGCTTCTTGGAGAGAAACGCTTCCCTGCGCTTGAACCCTGCGCCGGAGCCCTGGCGGTGGCTCCTGGCCGGCTCCCCCCCACCCCCGGCCTCTCTCCCCTCCCGTGGCTGGCGGTCCGCGGGGAGCCGAAGCCGCTCCGCCGCCAAGCCGCAGGTGCCAAGGGGCAGCGGCGTGGGGCAGGGCTGGGCTCCGCTCCGCTGCCCTGCCTTTCCCATCCTTCGCGGGTGAGAACTTTGCCACGCGGAGACGGAGAGTGAGAGAGCAGCGGCGGGCAGGTTTTGTGCGTTTCTGCCCGCTCATCCCCTGCCTCGTCACCGCGACTTCTGCTCTTCGAGGGGCTGTGTGTCCGCTCGGCTCCTGGTAGTGTGTGGAAGGGGCCGCCCGATCATTCCCTGGTCAGGGAAGTGCAGCCCCAAGAACAAACCTGGCCGACAGGGAGGGATTCAGTCTCAGGGCAGAGGAAATGGTGTGCCAGGTGGAATGGCTGATACCCAGCTTCTTGCCTCTCCTCTGCAAATCGATGTATCAATTATGTGAGTAGAAAAAAGGAAAAATCAATGAAAAGTCATTTAAAAATGACATTTGGAGAGTTGATGAGCAGCTTTTGGAGTGAGAGGGATCCAAGTCTCCCAGAGCAGGACTAGAGCAGTGAGAACAATGTGGGGGAGAGTGGTGCAGTAGTTTAATGTGCAGGATGAGGAGAAGAGAGACTCTTGCCTGAACTGCCCAAGCCCTCATATCTGGTGTTATATCTGGCTCTTATGTCTGGTTATATATGTGTGGCTGCTATTGAGTCCCATGTGTGCATGACGTACACTGGCAAGGGAGGATGGGACAGAGGGAGAGGAAATGGGAGCTGGTGATGGGGTGGAGGAGTGGGGCATCAGCTGAGTTTGTACATGCCTCATTTGGTCCATGTGGCTGCTGGAGCTTGGAGGCTTTCTCTGATTTGGGAGCTTTTGGGTTCAAGGGGATCAAAAAGTGGGAATGGGAATAGTTGAGATACCAGCCAAGACTTTGAGGAGAAGGGCCAAGATGGGAGAAACTCCAGAGGGTTGGGACTAGTTCTCAGGTGCCATAAATATATATCCAAGGGCTGAGGTTATGGGCTAGAGAAACAGAAAGGTTTTTGTTTATAGGAATTCTGGATTGTCCCAAGCTAAAACTTTTCAGAACTTTTGGATCTTTTATAGATAGGAAGGGATCAGAAGGTGAGAAGGGAGGCAGAACTGAGCTGCTGATGGGATGAGTGTGACTTTATATAGTAAAGCTGAGTAAGTGAGATGATGGGGTGTTCTTTTTTGCTGTTGCAGGCTCTTTGACTTGGATCCTGACCTGCTGCCCCTTTTCCAGTACAACTGCAAGCAATTTGCCAGCCCTCAGGAGTGCCTCTCTGCCCCTGAGTTCCTGGATCACATCAGGAAGGTGAGGGAGGAGCTGTGGCGTGGCTAGAGCACGGTCTCCAAGGAGGAAGAACCTCTTAGCAATGATTTGGGACTGTGGTGTCTGACCAGGGAACACATGGGAAGTCTCCTCCTGAGGTAACTGCAGGAGGTTACTCATGCAGCAGAAGGCCAGGAGAAAGTGTCCTACAACAGTGGAGAGGGGATGAGAAGGCAGGTTATGGTGGCTAAGAGGCACCATGCTGGTTTCCATGCCCTCACCTGAGAGTGGATTGCTTCATGTGAAAGCTGAAAAGATCCTTCTCCTACTGTGGAGGTGCCTCAGGGAGCTCTCCTGTGTTCTGATGAGGGCTAAAACTCTCTGCTTGGCCACATGCTGACCAGGAGGTGGCACAGGGCTGGGCAGTGGGCCAGGCTACCCTGAACCCGCTGCTGTGGAGAGGTTGTTGGCGCAGCTGCAGAGCCAGAAGACCCACAGCACCTCTCAGCCAGCCTCTGAAGGAGTGCTACAGTACACCTTCTCCTCCTGCCAAATAGAGAAAGGAGCAGTGCTGAGGAGAGGCTCAGGCATGCACAGTACACCTGATGCAGCAGAGACCCTTTGCTGAGCCCTGAAGAGAAGCCACACTGGGACAAAGCACAGCCTTGGCTTGCAGATGCCTTCATAAGCTGCCTGGCTCCATCTTTAAACCAGTTTGGTGCTTTTCTTGCTTGTCTTTATTCCTTGTTAAGTGGCTGATTCAGGACTGAGCTCCTCTGATAGCTGCAAGATTTTTGTTCTTTTCCAGCCTCTCTTTATTGGCAAAGTTAAGATTATTGCCTTGAGCTGAAATAGTTCTTTGCTCTTGTTGGAGATAAATTGCCTGTTGAAATTACAGAGCACAATTCTATCACCTCTTGGGTTTGCCAAGATAACCATGCCCTGGTTTGAATCTCTTCTTCTAATTTGTTGCGTCTGTTCCCTTTATCCTTCATTAAATCTTTTCTGTCCTGTTTCCATTTGACTCTTAATGCTCCTGGAAGACTACAGTATGTGTTTTACCAGACCAGGTCAAGAGACCTGGCTGTACTCTCCATCCTATCTCTTCAAAATACTTTGGCTGATCTTGGAATTTGAGTGGCCTTATTCACAATTGTACTGTTTTGGCAACTTCTTATTGGAAACTCTAGTCCTAGCAACCTCTGGGGTTCCCATGCAGTTGTCCTGGGTTCCTAGGAGTTGTAATGACTGCATCAGCATTAGGTTTTAACCTGCAACTGCTCTTCTGGTTCAACTGCTCTGTTTATCCCCTCTGGGACAGGGTGGTCAGCAGTGCTGCTTGCTGTGCACTTCTGGTATTGTCTCATGGGAGGATGTGCTGTGTGCTCCTGCAGCCCCACTGATGTGACACATGGATCACAGCAGAGCAAAGGAAAGCTCAGAGGGCATCTGGGCTGGGAGGGGTCAGGCTGACAAAGGTGAAGTAGAGGGTCAGACAGTTTCCTCTCGGAGGGAAACTCTTAATGCTGTTCTGCCTTTCTGCTCCTGGGCTAGGTGATGCTGGTGATTGATGCTGCTGTGACCCACCTGGAGAACTTGTCCTGTCTGGAAGAGTATCTCTGCAACCTTGGCAAGAAGCACCAGGCAGTTGGTGTGAAGGCAGAGTCTTTTTCGGTGAGGTGTTCTCTTTTGTCTCCCTGTGGTTGTGCTTGTTCCCCCCTGCCTGCAGGCCTCAGCTGTCCCCATCCTTCCTCTGGGTTCCACTCTCTCTGGAGAGAAAGCTCATGGGTTAGGGCAGCCTGTCCAACGTGCTGATACCAATGTAGTGACACTGCCCCAATGAGGGAAACTTTTGAGCTCCCCTTTTTTTCTGACCTTGCCCAGTAAGCCCTGGCAGAAAGGACAGACGGGAGCAAAGCATTTCCACTGTTTGAAGGGGACCATGGTTTAGGACACTGCAGTCTCTCCTGTGCCACAGGGCTGCGGGCTCAGCATTTGCCTTTGATCCTTTCCATCTAATGCTCTGGGCAAACCTCACCACACCTGGAAAAGGGAGCCTCCACCTCTCTGTGTTTACACTGGGATGGAGTTCCTGCACCTCGGACTCTGCTTCCTCCATGCCAGTAACACCCAAGTATCTTTCATATTAAACTGTTGATTACTTTCCTGCTATCAAGCATGGACAGAAGTCCAGTGGGGAAGGGTGGGTTGAAAAAAAGCTTTCTAACTCACACATAGCTCATTCTTGATACTGCTAGCTTTTGTTCTCTTCAGAGGAAACAGAATCCCTTTTGTTTGGGGTAGTGATCCCCACCAGCCCTGCACTCAGTGTAGGAGTGCTCCTGCATGGGCCTGCTTGTGGAGAGGCACTGAGACACACCCTAAGCATCCAGCATGGAGTCTGGTCCGCTCTCCTGACATCAGGGCATTGCTCATCTCTGCTGCTCCACTGTGAGGTCTGCTGCCCCTCCGCTATGCCAAAGGATAGGGCCAGCTACCTGCACCTGGGAGCCACAGAAACTGGATGTGTACCTCTCCCCTGGTGTTACCTGTGCAGTGTCAGCCCTTGGGGAAGAAGCTGACATGGGCTGATTCTGGGCCCCCTCTGATGAGCCAGGGACTGCAAGGGGCTGGTACCCTGTTGGTGGAAGAGGAGCAAGTGCTCTTCACTTTGAGAAGTCAAAAAAGGTGGTGAAGTGAGACAAGAGACTGCATGCAATCCTCTGGTGCTGAGCTTGACACCTCCTTGTTTGGTTTGCAGACTGTCGGCGAGTCCTTGCTGTACATGCTGGAGAAATGCCTTGGTGCCGCCTTCAGCCCAGAGGTGCAGGAAGCTTGGAAAAAACTCTACAATGCTGTGGTGAAAGCCATGCAACGTAGCTGGGAGACCCTCCCAGAAGGGGACTAGATCCTGCCAGCCATCCCTATCCGTGACCATGCGGCAGTCCTGAGCACGGGGAGGCTCACACCACACTCACTGCCTCTCCCCTCTGTCTTTTTGTGTGCACCAGCCCATGGCTGCCTCTGCCACTCACACGTGCTGCAGGGCTCTCACCTGGTTCCACCCTGCTTCAACACGAGCGTCTCTGCCTTTGCTAAGGGCTGGCAGGGCATGTCCCTGCAGCAAAGCCTGGCAGTGTCACAGCACAGGTATGCCACCCTGCCCCAAGTTCCTTCAGGAGCACCAACGCCCATGTACCTACGCTGGGTTTTAGCTTGCTCATCTTCCCTCCTCTCACTACCCACCCTAAGTAGGTGACAGCTGGCATAGGCCCTTGGGGTTATTTGCCCAAAATCCTGTTTGCTGTGCTTTACCTGCCATGTCTGACACTGCTTGATCCTCCTGTGCTGCTATACCTGGTTCTGTGTGACAGATTTGGCTCCATCCAGGTCAAAAGGCAGCAAGAGAGCAAAGCTAGTCACACCATGTGGCTGTCCTCAAACCTTGCAGAGTTTTCCCCCTCTCCCTTCAATGTATCACTACCAGATTATTAATCCTGGTGCTTTCTTCTGCCTTGCCTCTGACCTAGATGGGATCCCTGGCTTTTTCCTGTGTCAGGTTGGCCACAGCCCAGTAGGTTTCCTAGGGATGCTTCAGGCAATGGTGTCATATTAATCCCAAGGTGATACTATTGGCAGGGTTGGGCTGCCAGCTGAAAGGCTTTGTGTTGATTTGGCCAGCTGGTTTGACCTTAGCGCCATCTGAAATGCAGCAGCAGCAGCAACAATAGCAGCAGCAATGTCTGTTTACTGCTTTGTGTTAAGGAAAATAAAATAAATCCAAGGAAAAGATGTCTTAAAATAAAAATGAAGGTTGCAATTGTGTCATAGCAACAGCTTCCAGAAATTCTGTCTCTTTGACAGAGGATGCATATCTGGAATCTTTCTGCTGATGCTGTCAGAATCTGGAGCGCTTCCCAGCTGCTCGCAGTGCCCATCTGCAGAGTTCCTCACCCTCACAGGAGTGAGGAGATAGCATCTGCTAGAAGAAATCCCAGAAAACTGCTGAGAGGCAGCACCTGAGGGCTCTGTGAAGGGGCTGAACTTGAGCACTTTGAGGAAGAATTCATCTTTATGGAGAAGTCACTGTGGAACAAGAACCATGTTTCTAGCCACCACTAGCACCAGAGCAAGGACATGGAGAAAGCATTCAGTTACAGGCAGCACCCTTTGTTTTGCTTCTTCTTCAGGACAGGAGTAGCCTAGTGTTAAGGTCTGAGATGGTCCTGTTCTGAGGACACATTCCTCCTGTTCTCAGAGGTCCTCCATGCTGGGACAGGGGAAGGCTGCCTGCTCAACATAACCAAGGTCTCTTAGGCCCATGCCATGGAGGGGAAGATGGGGTGCCCTGTGAGACACATCTCTAGTGCCCTGCCACCAGGCCTGATGGGAGCCATGGGCTTCCAGCAAGCAAAAAGCCCTCCAGTTGTGTTTGGGAGGCAAGCTAACAGGTGTTGTGAAGCACACTGTGAACATTCCCACATTCCTTGTCCTCCCCATGGTACCGTGTCCTGCCTCTGCAGCCCTGCAGTGTGGTGGTGTACATCCTGGCCTATGGCTCTCTCCATCAGCTGGGTCAGGTGAAGTCATCTCCATTCTTGCACTCAGCAGTGAGGGATAGAGAAGCTGGGGTGAGACACTAGCTTTGATGGATGGTATGGGGCGCGAGGGTTTAGGAATGGTGACATCCTCTTTGCAACCTTGCTATGGGGCCTCAGCCTTCAGCATCATGGGAGTGGAACATCTTCTGGCTCCATGTGACAAGTAGGCAGCTGTGTGATGGGTTGGCTGTGGCTATTAGTGCCCAAACCATCCCTGCTCCCTCTAGCTTTCCCAGCTCCTTGACTTCTGCTCTTCTGTGCCACTTTTTGTGTAACTCCCAACAGAACTGAACTAGTCTGTGTGCCTCTTATACCCAGCTGTACTGTTTATTAAAAAACAACAGTGAGTCTTAGCCATTTGCGATGCCTTGTGTTTATTTTAATATAAAAGGCCCAAGCAGACCAGAAAAAAAGTATGACAGAGAGGGGTTTACTAGTTTCTTGTTGATTCTAGCTTGGAGATATTGGTCACTTGGAGCACTTGACTCACATGAGAAGGTATCCACCAGCAAAAGCATGTTGGGAGCTTTTGTGCCTCGTAATTGAATGGATGAGCAGTGGAGGGGCTAACAGAGACACTCTGCTACCTGCTATTGATTGCTCAGACCCTTCAAGTGTAGTAATCTCTAATGAAATCAAAATTTGAAGCAATCAGCCTAAAAATCCCTTTTCTGTTGTTCAGCCACTGCCTTTGTTTTTTGACATAGCATTGACTCACCCAGTGCTGGTCACCTGCTGCTGGTCACCTGCAGCAGCAGAACATGGCCTCATAACCAAGTCCTGTCTGGCTCCATGGAGCATCATCCACCCTGCCAGCTGGATTGTGGAGTCATTCCAGCAGCCCTTACCAGGGAGCAGCTGGTGAGGAGGCAGGAGGTTCTGTCTTCTAGCATGTTCTAGCTTTGACATGATGGGTTTTGAGCCCTGTGAGAGCTCGGCACTTGATGCTGAAGAATGGCATTTAGAGTGGGGAAGCCAGCTCAGCGTCTCTAATAGCATCTCCCAAAGGCTGGAAATCCCAGCCTTGGAACAGGAGAGAAGGGGAAAACATCCTGGGAGAGCCATGCTGCTCATTTAGGACAGGCTTGTTCCATAAGGGAATGTGTGATGGGCTGTGAAGGGCAAGGAGAGCAGCAGAGATCTGAATGCAAAGGAATACCCCCTTTGGGTCATTGATAAAATAAGTTTTCCAGCTCTGCCTCATCTCAGGACTGATGGTGGGAGCCCAAACCTGGCACTGCAGGGAAGGGCCAGCATGGACTCCCATCTTTGCCTGTGCCATCAGGGTTTGGCACAGCTCCACAAACTGACTCCATGGGATTGCTGGGCCCCAGCTGTGAGGGATTCTGAGTGTGCAGGCTGCAATCAGAGGGGTTTCTGAGCAGGTTTCCAGGCGGAGGTGCAGTGTGATGGGGCTGACACCCTCTCACTAGGCCATGCTGAGCTGCCCAGTGTGAGGGCTGAGAAAGCTGTGACCAGGGGCAATTACAGCCCTTGCTCATAGCCAGAGCTCTTGCCCAGCTCCCCAGCATAGCAATGTCCTGCATTAACTCTACCATGCACTACAAACCATGGGGGGACTTTGTAGGGGTATGCAATAGGTTTCAAATTTTCCACCCAAAGGGAAGCCCTCCCCATGCCTTCAGCCCTGGGCCATAAACCACAGTGGCAGAGCTCACCCCAGGGATGCTGTGGAGGAACCAGCAGGAGGAACTTGCTGAAACCAGAGGCAAATCATTCAAGTAGGAATTCAGGTAAAAATAGTGTGTATTTTGGGAGGAAGTAGGCCAGAAAAGAGCACCGTTCTCTCAAAATCTACAGAAGGACTTCCAAAATGGTGTTCCCCTCTTTCCTGGGACTTGCTGGTACGTAGTTCAGCTTTGGAAACATCTGTTCCATCCTCAGATGGGATGGGTTCCTCCTGCCCCAACCCTTGCTGTGGTCCCAGACGAGCCCCAGGCCACCTTCCTACTACCTTCGAGCAGCATCTGCACCTTTGGTGGTGCTCTGAGCCCGCTCTGCCAATGGAGTGACTGTTGACAGAACGTAGGCAAGAAAGGCACATGACTGTCCCAGGACTACAACCCATCCCCCCAGTGAAGGGATGGTGCCAAGGGCTGTGCCAGCCTGTCTGGGACACAGTGAGGTGCTCCTCCACTCCTGAAACTTTGCTGCTTCTGCCCACTTGTTTGGGTTTGTTTTTATGAGGATCATGGTGGGCAATCTGGAGGTGGGGGATGTGTCCAAGCAGTCTCCTTACCACTGAAGCCTCTGCAGGACATACCCAGGCAGGGTCAAAAGCAGCCCATAGGTGGGAAACTGCTCCAGTGGCAAGGGTTCCCCCTAAACCGGTGCCAGGAAAGACGCATGGGTGTGATGACACCAGGCAGCAGCTGGGTGAAGTCATTTTATTCAAGGCACGGTCATAGCAATAAATCACGAGAAGGTACAGACCTCTGGCACATTCCTACAGTGGGGCAGCCAAGGGCAATCAGATCAGCAGCCCGAGCTCCCGAGGACAAGTGCAGGCACTTGCTTCTACCCTCGGAGAAGCCACCAGCATCCCCGTGCCTGCCTGGGGCTGCCTTTGGAGCAGGCAGTGAGGGGAGAAGCTGAGCTGTGGGCAGCCACAGGGGCACCTGGGCAGGAGGCCACAAACCCTCCAGGGAACCTTTTGAGATTGGAAGGGTATATCTGAGATCAAGGATCCCCCAAGGCAACCACTTTGTGGCTGGTGTGCCACAGCCATCACCCCAGCATGCAGGAGCATGGGTGGGACGGGGGCCATGGGACTGCCAGCCGGCTGAGGCCCACCAACCCCACACGAATGTCCTAAGGGCCCCCTTGGTGCTCTCACTGCTGGGCTGCCTTTTAAACTCCCCTCCAGCCTGGAACTGGCATACTACCCCCCCTCCCAGTGGCACTAGAAATTTTAACCAGTGCCATGGTTGAGCATCTGCCTTTACACAACAGCACTCCCCATGCCAGCAGCCCTGGTGCTAGCAGAACTGCACTTTCCTCCCTCCCTTCCCTCCCTGCCCTAGGACAGTGGCAACTCTAATTGCTCTGAAGCTAGCAGGAGAATCAGGGACAGGAAAATCAGCCCTGAGGACAAAGCAGGGCTGAGTGAGGAGCCAGCATTCCCAGGTGGGCTATGATGGGAGAGGAGCTGAGGAGGATGAGGATAAACTCTCCTCCCCAGGGGCCTCTGGATGAGCTGGAAAACACCAGGGGTGCTGTCTGGGCAGGTAATGGTGCATTTACACTAATCACAGCAGGACTCACACTCCAGAGGCAGTGTGACTACTGGGGGACCATCCTACAGATGCAGCTTCTGGACAAGGGCAGGCTAGGTGGATCAGGAGGACCCAAAAGTCCCTAGAAGGGGATCAGGAGGTCCTGGAAGAGCCTCTGCCTGTCCCCCCTGTTCTGTTGCATTAGGACAGAGCTATTCTGAGTCCCATGGGCAGATCATCACCCCAGTGAGAGCAGTAGCACGATGGGGTGCTGCCAGGGAAGAAAAGTGATAAGGAGCTGTCCTCAAAGCCACTAAACACATTTTTCTCTTGCCCTCCCACTTCTCCCCAAGAGCCCAAGGGCACAGGCATTGGTACAGCAAGATGGGGGGATGGGGTGGGAGGCTGAAGAAGAGCTGGGCTTGTATTTAATGCCTGCCTTGGTGCAGGGCTGTTGCTGCTCATGTAGGGACTCTGGTACCAGTCAGATGTAGGGACACTTACCTCCTCCACCAAAGCACACACACGTCAGCAGTCCCTGCTAAATGGGCAAAGCAGGGGCAGGCAGCAGCCTGCAGACCAGCAGCTGGAAGGCAGCAGGACAGCTACCTGAGCAGTGGGTGGATGGGGAGAGATGCAAGGGTTAGGGGTGGCTGTCCCCTGCCACTGAGGACTCAGAGGACAGTGTGGTGGCAGGCACATTCATCTGGGCTGTCTGGGCTGCTTCCTTCTCTCAGATGGGCCAGGGCCTCCCTCCTGTCCCCAAAAGCATGGCCTCTCAGAGAGACCCTCTCCCTCTACTGCTGCACCCCCTCTTCCCCACTGTGTGCTGGAAGAGGCAGGTGGGGACAGGGGCACACTAGCGGGCTCAGCCAGTGCAGGCAGCAGGAGGGACCATCAGAGCCTCCTGCTGCTGCCCATGCAGTGGGGTCTCTTCCTCACATCAGTCCTGTCATCCCCTGTCCCATCAGCAAGGTGGCCCCCACCAGTGCAGGGAAGGCTCCTTCCTGCCCCATGGCACGTTCTCCACTCTCAGCAGAGTCTGTTCTCAGCCTGTGGTGGGGATTTTCACTGGTAGCGAGCCTGGCTCTCTATCACAGGGCCGCTCCTGTACTCGCCCTCCACCGTCTCCAGCTCTGTCTCGAAGCTCTGCAGCCCCCCATCCTCCCCATCCTCTGCTGGCTCCAGGTGATTGCCCATGGTGCCATAGGACTGATGTGCTGGAGAAGCTGCTGGTGTCAGGCTCAGCTCAGGCTCCTGCAGGACAGTGGCCACAAAGAGCTGCCCCAGGGGGCAGTGTGCAATCAGGACCCAGCGGAGCAGGAGCAGGTGGCCACAGCAGGGCTACAGAGGTGTACTCACATTGGAGTTAGGGGTGGAGGAAACACTGCTCCGTTCCACATCATTGAAAACGCCCTCAGACTGGTCAGACATCTGAGGAGAAGGAGGCCATCAGGAAATCATGGTTTGGGGTCTCAGCTTTGGCTGGCGACAGCCAGGTGCTATCTCAGATTCCCCATGGCAAGGAGGGGATGCACTAGGGTGAAGGAACTGTGGATGACTGTCTGCGCTCACCTGGTAGCTAGAGGGTTTCCGTGGCTGCAGCTTCTTCAGGCAGAGGCCAAAGAAGGAGAACATGATGCAGGAGAGGAGGACCACAAAGGTGAAGAGGGTGACAGGCCGGGTGGGACCTAGAGCACAGAGACACTGGGGCAGTACATAAACCTCTAAGAACCTGCTGCATGTCCAGCTGAGCCCCAGGCTGGTTATTGCTTTGGGTTTTACAAGCTCTCTACCGCCTTCCCAAAATACAAGCTGACACTCCTTCACCTGCCAGGTCTTCACAACACCTTCCCGCTTCACAACACCCTCCATGGCATGCCTAACTCAAGGGTGACACCAGTGGCTCGTCACCCCCAAGCATCAGACATGACCCTCAGCAGTGGCAGGGTGCAGCCCCAAGCTCTCCCTACCGAGGCGCAGGACGGAGAAGAAGAGCAGCCAGAACATGCAGAGGATGGGGGCCACCACAACCTGGCTGATGGCAGCGACGTGGAGGCGCTGGTTCAGTTTGGTGGGGATGTACACGTAGTAAATGTTGTACCGGTCAACCATGTGCTTGAGCAGCATGTAGAGCAACCCTGGTGGGACAAGAGGAGCCATTTGGGTGGAGGGCAATGGGGACAGCCAGGCCACAGGGACAGCAGGGCAGGCACTGGGGCTGATGCTCAAGGGTGCCCTCCTGTACCATGCAGGAAACCTGCACTCCCATACTGCTGCTGGTGGCTGGGACAGGCTTGTTCTTGGCATGGTTGGGACTATGGGCATGGGATCATACTCACCAAAGGGGACAATGATGGGGCAGGTGATGCTGTAGGTCATGACAACAGAGAAGATACAGCAGGTCCAGGCGTACTCTAGTCCAAACTGGAACTGGTATGCTTGGCTCTGGGGCACAACCAACAGTGTCATTGCCACCTCTGTCACTGTAAAGCCTGCACTTGCCTTTGCACCCTGGCCCACAGGACTGCCTCACCCTCACCAGCCTCAACGAGGCCTGAAGAAGTCCCCACAAGCATCCCCACAGAACCACAACAGCCTGAGTTTCCAGTGAGTGCATGTCTGCTGTGCTGGGGGTCACTAAGGCTCACCGATGACCAGAGCCACATACCCGCTTGACATGGAGCCGCTCGGGCTCAGACTTGGCAAAGCAGAGGCGAGCAGTGTAGACGAGGAGGCCTGGGATGCGCAGCAGTTCCATGGCCGTCCCAATCAGGCTGGAGGTGACTACGTAGTTGACAAAGAAGGCGCCATTGTCTGGGAGGAAAACGCACCTGCCCCAGGGACAGAGAGGTGAGACAGTGAGAGGATGCTCAGGCAGGAGCTGCAAGAGCTGCTGGTGGTGGACAACAGGTGCTCCTGCTTGCCTGGGAAGTTTGGGAGTTTCCTGCTACTCACTGGAACTTGATTTCAGCCTCATCCAGAAAGTGGGTGTCGAAGAGCCAGCGGAAAAACAGGTCCAGGCTGGAGGGGACAGAAGAGGAACAGTTCAGACAGAGGGGAAGGTACAGAGTGATGTGAGACACCCAACAGACGTGCTTTTCCCTGTCCTGTATGGGAACAACCCTCTGCACCCTACACTGCCTGAGCAGCCCCTTCGGCTACAGGAGACTGCTGTGGAGTGTGTGCTTGCTTCCTGGATGGCCAGGATTGCTGGAGCTGGAGCTATGAAGATACCTGACCTGGTCCTTTTAGGGTCTGCTAAAATCAAGCAGCAGCTGATCACTGCCAGGCTGCCAGCCTCCTTGGGTCATCTGTAGCAGCCTGGTAAACTGCTCTGCTCCACTCCTCTGCAGGGAAGGTTTCCATCTGTGTGTGAACAGCTCAGCACTGCCAAAGTGTGTTTTCCTCCCCAGAGATTGGTGTGTTTCAGAGGCAATGGGATCTTAGCCCTTTGGGGCTGGACTACCAGGGCAAGTGGCCTGGGTGTGATCCTGGCAGCTCATGAGCAGGGAGAGCAGCATGGCAGAGTGGTCCATACCTGCTTAGACCCAGAGAGGGCAGGATGATAACCATGAACACCAGGAAGAAGAAGCACTTGTGCATGGTGATCTGATTTTCACTTGACCTGCAGAGAAGGGAGACAAGAAAAGAATATTGCACTTTTTTGGGAAAGAGCAGCAGGTGGAGTGAGGGGCCAGGCTTGGTCTCTTCACCAAGGAATTACTTCCTGCCTCACAAAGCTGTGTGCATTTGATTTGTGCATCCATTGGGGCCTTGCAAAGCCTCTCCAAGGCTAGGGTGTGTCACCATGAGGTATCTGCTGTAGTAAAAGCTCTTGTATTCCCAGCCTCTCACCTTCATCTTTGCCCTCTCTTCCCATCCCTGCTAGTATAGACACCCAACAAGAAGCAGATGGGTGTCTAGTATGAGTTCATGACCTCCTGTTTCCCCTAGAAAAACGAAGGGAGGTGGTGACAAAGTTCCTGCAAGGTTTTATCAGACCATGCACAAGGCTTGAGGCTGATGGAGGATCAAGACAGAGAGCACATTGTATGAGCTGGGCGGTTTCCTCTACTTTAATCATCCTGAACCCATACCTTTGCCTTGGAGGGCTGGAAGCATGGCTGGGATGGCCCTGCTGCTGCCAGTCCAGCATCACACCATCCCTCTTACAAACTTCTTCAGATCTATCTTAAAATCACCTGACTTTGTCAGTAGCCTGAAAGTGTTCAGGACTATGGGAAGCAAATGTCTGCTTTGAGCATGGCCTTGGAACTCTTCCCATGGACAGAAACACCCGGAGGGTTCTGCTCCACTGTGAGGATCTACTGCTCACTGCCTGCCTCCCTGCAGGTTGGGTTCCACTTCCACTGCAGTTCCTCCCATGTATGGCAGCCCTGGGGGACTGTGGTGGCCAGCCCCATTACCTTGTCCAGTGAGACTCGAAGAATGCTGAGTAGTAGACAAGAAAGGGCAAGAAGACGGAGAAGGCCCAGAGCAGCAGCGTGGGGAAAAACTGGGTGATGATGGGGTTCTGCAGGAATAGAGATGTCAAACACCCCCTCAGCAACCCACCACAGCACAGCCATGCTGGACACAGCACATGATGGTGTGTGCAGCAGGCGGGCTAGAACATCCCCTCCCTGGGCAGGGGCATTTGCTTCAGGAGATAAGAACTTGAGGCCAGCCAAAGGCACCACAGCCATGTTCTGAGCCCCAGTGTCCAGCCGAAAGCTCACAGGTCAGTGAGTAAGGAGCTGTGCTGCTAGCAGTTCCTAACATCTCCTGAGCTCTTTCCAGACCTTTCTTCTTGAAAGGACAGCAACTTGCCTGCTTCCATGGATACCAGCACCAAAGCTCAGGTGCTGCCCCTGGGCTCTGCCACTGGAAGCACAAGGAGAAGGGGACGGATAGCAAGCACAGACATGACCTCATCAATGACCTTGTTTCTCATCAATGTCCATCCTAGTGATGGCTTGTCTTCTTAGGACAGTGTAGAGCTGGTGCCCCCCCACCACAGATAAGCCTGGAATTACGACCTTCTGGGAAAACTGGCATGGGTTAGGAACTACCTTGAGGCTCTCCACAGGGTGTGTGACATTGAACATGTCCATAGTGTTGACAATGATGGCTGGCGTAGTGAGGAAGAAGAGAAGGACGAACAGGCAGATATTAAGCAGAATGAATCGCACCCACCACGACGTGCCACGGACTGATAAATTCTCCCTGTAAGAGGAAAATAGAACTTGGACATGATGAGGAGGAAAAGCCCTGTGTCCTGGGCCTCCCATCATAGCTTCATGAAGCTCTGCCTCTTGCTATCTGCACCAGCCATCCTGGCAGACATTTTTGCAGACATTGTTCTGAGCTCGCCCTCTTCTCCTCCCCATGCTGCTTTGCTGTCACATGCAGAGCTCCCTGGATCAGAGAATAGCCACAGTGGAGATCCATACCACCAGTAGGCTTTGGAATCAGGCCAGAATAATCAGAGTCTGATTTTGGGCAATCACCCCCCAATCTCAGCTGGCTGGGCCCTGCTACCCTTGGGGTGATCACCACAATCACCCTTGCTGACTTCTGCTATGGAAATAGATTTTCAGCCCACCTCACTCTGGGAAAGTGTCCTACAGATACAGACACAGGTTCCCTACAGCTATATGGGATCCTAGCTATGGGCATAGGCTCTGTATAGCTATGCACATGGGCTCCTTATAGGTCTGGACATGGGCTTCCCCATGTCTACTTGTTCCCCCTTCCTCCCTCCCTTCTGCATTGGGGGTTCACCAGATGATATCGCTGGGTGCAGGGGCATAGCGAACACCCCAGTGGTGTGACTTGACCACAGTGGTGACAGAGGACTGCTGGGGGTGTTTGCGGCAGTGGATGTGGCTGTAGTCCTTCAAAATCCTGCAGGAAGAGGGAGCCAGGGGTCAGGTTTCACTTCTTGTGAGACTCTTCCCACAACCGTAACAGGGCAGCCAGCTCCACAGATGGCAGAGGCGTAGAGGAGACCGACCCACTGCCTGGCTTTGGTTGGAAAAGCTGGCAAGGTGCCCCAGCTCCCCCCATGGCAGCGGTGGCCAACAGGCTGAGGGACATCCCCATGGCTGCAGCATGAGGGGCACTCACACAGCTGTCATCCGCTCATCCTGGAAGGTAACGAAGGCCATATCAAGCCGCTTGAGTGTGATGCGGTTGCGCTCAGCGTTGAACTCATCTGTGAGCTTCTCCTCCAGCTCCCCATAGTACTGCTCAGCATCCACCTGTGGGAGCAGCCTGTGCTGTGCATTGGGAGCAGGGGCAAGGGGCAGGGGCAAGCTGCCATGCTCCACCTTTCCCATGGTGCAGGTGTGCTACCTGCAGCCCTGTCAGTACCCTTTACCTCATCAAAGCCACAGAAGCGGCAGCAGAAGATGCGGGCGCAGGGGTGAGTTTTGATCATGATCTTCCCCTCTTTCTGTGCCTTGGTGGTGAAGTAAAGCCGCCCCTTCATTGCTTTGCGTCTGCCAGGAAGCCAATAGCAGAAGTCATTTCGGGAGCACCAGCCATACAGACACAAACCCAGATGGGGCTTTGATGTGGTGGGCAGGAGCAGTACACTCACTCTCCCACAAAGGCAACATGGACGTGCATGCACTTACCTCTCTGCATCCAGCTTCATCAGCTTGCGCACATCAAAGCAGAACTGGACATTGGTGACAGTGCAGCTGGGATAAGCCTCGCTGCAAGCACAGAGGTATGGTGGCACCAGGAACCAGGGGACAGGGACAGTCCCTGCACCCTGCCTGCCACTGACCCAGCAAGGCTGTGGCACATGGCTACTCACTGGAAATGCTTAATGATAAGTGAAGGATCTGTGATCTCCTTGGGGATGTGGGTAACCATTAGGGTCCGGGCAACCTGGGGGAAGAGAAGAGACGAAGGGATCAGCAGGATGGATTTGCAGGATGGGCAAGATCTGCAGGATATAATCCTGCCACCCTGCCCACCCAGCAGTGAGCTGGGGCACCAACTGCCATCCTAGAGGCAAGTCAACACAGACCTCCTCAACGCCCAGTCCCAAATCCTGAGGGCACAGCCAGATAATGCCATACCCCAGACAGATGGATACAGTAGAGCTTCAGTCTCAAGAGACAAGACAGCAAATGAGAGAGATTTGCCTCCAGGCTGTCACTTTATCCAGAAGCTGGTGATAATTAGCCATACCTTTCCCTGCCAGCCCAGTTCCAGGCTGTTCCTAAAGACCCCTATACCTATCGTGACCAGCATTTGTGCAAAGCAAGAAGTTGTCCATTAGCACTGAGGCAGGGTTGGAGGAAGGGTGGTTTCTCACCTTCTCATTTTCTCTGTATTCCAGGTGGACAGAGTGGTGAGCCATGCAAAGGATGGTGAAGATAAAATAGATGAGGGCAAAGATGCTGTGCAGCCACAGGAGACGGTCTCTAGAAGACAGGAAGTAGGGATCAATGAGCACTGTGGTGAGCATGTGGCATGGGGACCAGCCTGGCACTCAGCATCTCACCCATGGCCACCCCTTCCACCCAGCAGGACCTCCCTGTGCCAGCTGTCAGACACTCACCCCAGGAATTAGAGGAGAAGCACCCAGGCTGTTGACTGAGCTATTACAGAAATGAGGTCACCCAACATCCCCAAGAGCACTTCTACCAGCAGTGGGGTGCAAAGAGCAGTGCCACTGGTTTGGCTGCCCTGATTGTGCCCATGTAGTACAGAGAGACAGGAGAGCTACTGTGAGTGGTGTGCTGCTCACATGGACTTGTCCCTGTCCCCAGCATGGGGCTGTGGTGAGTTCTGTGCCTAGGTGCTCCCAGCAGTGCCCACCACAGTGGCAGCACACACAGCCCCCCTGCCTGTGGGAGCACCTACTGAGTTGGGATGTTGGCGATGGTTGTCCGGCCAAAGTGGGTGGGATTGTGTCCTGCGGAGGAAGAGGAGAAGCAGAAGGTTAAGGGAACCCAGTGCAGCGTGCATGCCCATATTGCAGTTATCGGCTCTGGTCTTTGTCCCCTTCTTTTCCATCTCCCAAGTCCCTACTGCCCTGAATTTTCTAAACTCTTATGTTCCTCTGTCATCCAGCTGATGGTGGGCTCCTGCTCACATTGGTGCTTCTGAGAGAGGGGGTTTTTGCCCCTGTACCCCAGAGGTACAGTGATTGCTCAAAGGCTTGGAGGCTTGCATGGCACTCCTGAGTCATCCTGTGACTAGGGAAGCACTTACCCAGGAGGTCCCCTGAAAAGTTGACAGGCAGGATGACAGCCACGGAGAGCACGCAAACCAGCATCAGCAGGACCAGGAGGTGCCGCTGGAAGGAGAGGTAGGTGGTGGCATCGATCCCACACTTGCTCTGAATCTCCTCATCCCTGGAGAGAGGCAGTTGGGGGTCAGTGCTGGTGGTTCCTTCCCAGCAAGTCCCACCATGGGGACACTGGCTTGCTTCAGTCCCCACAACACACACCAACTCATCACACCCTGACTGTGGCAGAAAGGATTTCAGCACATAGGGAATGAGAGACCTAAGCAGCCCACCAGCTGCCATCTCATTACAGGATTGGTTTCTATCAGGAGAGGTTGAAGCCCTTTTCTTTGGGATAGGATCTAGGGGCCAGGAGGAAATGCAGAGGTAAGCTCTCTGCCCTCTCTTCAGAGTGGATGTTTTAGGAGGGCTCTTCATCAGCTCCTGGTGATGGGCCACCACCTGTGGGCAGCAGCTCCCCATGGGTGGGCAGCGGTGGGGCATAGTCACAATGCCAAGGATACACACTTACTTCATCTGGTAGATAGAAAGGAGCCAGGAACAGAATCCCTAGAAGGAAAAAGAGTCAGAATGAGACAAGGCAACGACCCCCACCTCCCCAGTGAGGGACTAGGTCACAATATATGCTGGGGAAACATGCAGAGGTGGTGCAGTGCCTGGGGCCAGGGGTGTTGAGCAAATGGAGGAAGTGCCCAAGGCAGCCTAGTAATGTCAGCCCAGTGGCAAAGGCAGCTGCCTCAGGAGAAGCAAGGAAAACACACTCCAAAGAGCTGACGGGATGCTGAGCACAACCTCTCCTCCAGGTGGCAAAAGCCCTGAGGGATCATGTGACCTTCCTGAAAGTAGTGATAAGAGAATTTCAGTGAATGGAAACAAGGAGTCTGCTGGGGCATGGGTATAAAGGGACAGGGAAGTCTCTCTACAAACATCAGCCATCCTAATGGATGTCAGGTGCATCATTTTGGCTGCAGAAAGATTTGCAGAGGAAGCTAAGGTCAAGCACTAATCCACTGTTTCAGGGGTGACTTGCTGGACCTCAGCTTCCTCTGAATATTACGGAGCATCAATGTAACAAGCTCTCGCTTCCAGCGCTTCCTCCTCTTCCCCTTCCATGACAGTCCATAATATTCAACGCACTTTCTTTACCACTATCAGGTGGCACTGCTGTAGAGAGCTACAGGACAACCTAAGTTCCTGTGCACTGACTAGCTTATTCCTTGTCACTGTGTATACACATGGGTTTTCAGACTTCCCCCTGGTGAAGGAGGATTGGGTTAGAAAACACCTAGGCAGACTTGACATCCACAAGTCCACGCACCCTGTCAGGATGCATCCACAACTGCTGAGAGACTTAGTGGACACCACAGCAAGGCAGTTCATGATCATCTTTGAAAGGTCATGGTGGTCAAGAAAGAAAGGTGCCGGAGGACTGGGAGAAAGCACTGGAGCAGATAGCCCAGAGAGGTAGTGGAGTCTCCTTTACTGGAGATATTCAAGATACAATTTTGTGCTATGTGCTCTAGGATGACTCTGCTTGAACAAAGAGGTTGGACCAGATGACTCATGTTGGTTCCTTTCAACTCTTCTGTGTTCAACTCTCTTCAAATCCATTCTGTGATTTTGTGAATCTGGGCTTTTTATGCTCTACAAATTTCTCCTCAAAACTGCTCTTCTCCCCTCTCAGTGTATTTTAGATCTAACCCGACAGAGTTGAGATTTTCCTTATTTGTGAACAGTTTGACTTTTTAAAGGATGTCTTCTTACTTCTAATAATCTTCATTAATCTGCTCTTTAGTGTCCTGGCTTTCTCTGCAATCTTTCTCACTTATTTTTTGATGAGGAATATACATTTGCCTAGACCATCTGGTACAGAGCCTTTACACAGGCCTCCTGCCACTTGCAAGAATTTTGCTTCTTTTGCTTCTTTCCTTTCTATATTTTTAATAAGTCATTATATTTTTTCATAGTTGCACCAGTGACTGATTTTTGAGCTTTTTCTGCCAAAAAAGAAATTGAAAGCGGCTGCAAAATGTGTCCCTCTGTGTTTGTTTCCAGAAAAGCCTGGTGTGGTAGAGAAAAACAAAAGATTACTTTAAAGCTCCACCATGCTGGCAGAGGAGGAAATGTGGTGTGGGGGGCTTTATCCTGAGGGGTGGGAAAGATCCTTGCAGGCATGCATCCAGGCTCTGGGCATGCATCATACTAGATCCCCACAGCTGCAAGAACAGTCATGCAGCTGTGAGATGCTTGCCAACAGGAGCATCCCCTCCAAACTGACAATCAAAACAGATGACTCAAAGAATTCAGGACCAAAAACCCTCCAGCTTCCAGGAATTCCCCACTGCTGAAGGGTGTTGAGCAGGAGATTCAATTTCTCACACTTAAGTTCTGACCTGGGCTTCTGATGAAGAATAGGACAGGCTGGGCCAGGACAAGCCCAGCCCAGGTTCCCATGTCACAGCCACTGGCACTCACCACATCCTTGTTGTCAGCATCCAGAGGGCTGCTCTCTGATGGGGACTTCTCCTTCTCACTCTGCTCTCCATAGAAAAGCGATGTCAGGCTTTGCAGAGAGGGGAGGAGCAGAGGGGTGAGGCAGAAAAGAAGCAGCAGACATGAGAGGATAAGCACCCCTGGAGAAATCTCTCCTAGGATGGCAGCCTAAGAAATGCCTCCCCCCACTCCCTGCATCCTATACTGGGGCTGGAACAGTGATTACTGCAGGGCTTGGGACAAAGGGGTTGCATCTTGCTGCCTTCACACCAACAAGTTCCCCCTGCTTCTTTGTGGCCCTGACCCATTATGGGCTCATGGAGATGTAGCCTTAGCTCCACTACAAGGGACTGTTGAAGCAGATATTTTCTATTCCATTGTTTTCAGTGTCTCAAATGGTTTTAACAGTAAAAAGGAATGTAAACAGAGATTACATTTTAAGTTTTGATTGCCCTTTGATCTCACTGGAGAAGGGAAAACATCACATATTGATCACCAGACTCAGCTCCAGATTCAGAGGCCAAAAGGAACTGGAGGGGACAAGGCAGAAGGGGGACTTTTAACAGAGCTTACTCTTGCGAGCTGCCCAGACTTGCACAGACCCCTCCTGTGTGCACCAGCCTATGCAAAGAAAGATGATTTGTTGCCCAGGGTAAGCTGTGCTCTAGCAGGCAAGCTGTTGTGGGCACCAGAGCCCACCTGGAAATATGGTCTGGGCTCTACTTTTACCAGAATACTGCTTATTTTTGTGGAATTCTGCACCTAGCCCAAATGATGGGCCAGGCAAGTTGCTGTGGTGACAGGAACAGTGTTATTGCTATGTGTCTCCCTCTGCCCCCTCTACTAGCCAGTCCTGCTCATCTCAAGAGAGTGGCAGGAGAAGAGCCAGCGGCACAGTCCCCACTGAAAAACAGCTTTGTCCTTCCCAGAACAGTGCCTGAAATGGCACCAAGAACACTGTCACCAAATGCTAGAGGGAATGAAAGCTAGCCTGGGCTTTCCCTCTCCCTGCAGCAGATGGTGGCTGTGTGTGCATGGGAAAAGGGTGTACCAGGCCATTCCCAGTGGGAAGGAGGGACAGGAACACCTGCTGAACTCTCTGTGTCATGCCCCAGTGCCGGCCTTCCCTGCAGCCCTCTTGAAGAGAATGGAGCCATCACCTGCAGCAGCTTTGCATCCTCCTCACCTATCATTGTCCATCAGCAGTGCCAGGCGCCCATAGTCCCAAGCTGCTTTCCGAAGACATGAGAAGACCAGAAGGAGAAGCTGAAAGAAAAAGAAAGGTGTTTTCCTGCAAGGTCTCACACCATGGGATCTTCTCATATTCCTCCTTTCTGCTTTCTCACTCATGAGTTCAAACTTGTGCAAAACTCTTACCCCAAACTGTTCCTGCTCCCTGATCTCACCACTGCTGCTCAAGTGTCCTTTTCTGCCCACCATGACGTGGGCAAAGCTCTTGGACCCCTGCACTCATCCCTGTTTCTCAGTCAGCCAGGTGCACCGGCGCACTCATCCCTGTTCCCCCGTCAGCCAGGAGCACTGCTGCACAGGCTGCACTTGTGTGTGGCTGTCAGTGCACATGGGGGCTGCAGAGCCCGTAGCAATGGCAGCCTCCTGGCCCACTCACCAGCCAGAGGATGAAGTTGATGGCGAGCACGGTGGGCACACCGCCGAAGGGCAGCCCCTCCAGGACAGTGCTGCGGGAGCGGGCACTGAAGCACTGCTCCTCTGTGCTGTTCACTGGGGTGTCCAGGAAGATGAGCACATCCAGCGAGGTGAGGCCAGCACCATCAGGTGCTGGCTCCATCGAGTACGTGCTTTCCATTGGCACTGTTGTGGGGTCTTACCCTGCAACACAGAAGCAGGAATGTGGATGGAGAAGACTTTGCTTGAAAGGGGGCCATGGCTCTTCCAGGTCTCTTCTATCAAGGTCTGAGGCCCTCACTAAGGGTAGAGAGGGGAGAGGACTGGCTGGTGACCTCAGAGCTTCCCCAGTCCCAGTTTCTCTCAGGGAGAGGTTGTTGGACACAAGGCAGAGGATATTGCTGAAGAAATCTCACAGCTACTTCCTGTTGCCAGCTACCTCCTACTCCCACTCCATTAAACTCCATGCTATTTGGTTGTCTCTGTCATACCTGAGACAGGCCTCTCACCACCTCTGTTCCTCAGTCCTGGAAGCTGGGATGGGTCATGGTCACCCTGGTGTTGTCAGTAGGCAGGAATGGGAAGCTGAAGCATTTATTTGAATTTCTGAAAAAAACAGCAATGATAATATTGACAACTGGGCTGCTGGGACTGCACTTGCTTCTGTCCCCACAGCCAGATATCTACTGCCTATGGACTATCCCTATGCCTGCTGTATTTCAGCATCATGATCTGTGTGACTCAGGAGTTAGAGGATTGCCCTTTCATCCTTCCACCTAAGCAGAATTGCTCCTTCTAAGAGATCTTAATCTCTTCAGAAGTGTTAGCATCTTAAAATCCCTAAATGTCGGGCTCCTGCCACCTTCTCCAGGAGCTTATACAATAGGTTACAGTCCTCACTGGCAGAAGACACTTAAAGGCCATTAATGGCCAAGACTGTGGATTGTTTCCAAAACCTTTCCTACCACCATGCTTTGGGTAGGAGAGTATCCTCTCCAAACCTGCAGTGCCTGGAACCCCTAGGAATGAGCACACTACAGCAGCCAGCATGGCTGTTTCTCATGGGGGTGCCACAGGACAGTACCAAATGGCTGCTGCCCTCACCATACAAAGATGAGGAGAGGGAACCAGCGCAGCAAACACTAACAAATATAGGGTGGGGACAAGGGGGCCAGAGTCTCTTCTACTCATGTGCCTGTCCTGACTCTGTGCTTTGGAGTCACCCTCAACACCTTTAGCCAGCTGCTTCTTGTGCCTGAAGAGCTGCATAGCCTTCAAAGAACAGCTTTGTCTGAGACAATCCAGTCTTGGGAGGCCTTGAGCAGCCAAAAAAAATTTTGAAGCTGGCCTGGCCCTGAGCAAGGGCTTTTATCAGATGACCTCCAAGGGAGCCCTTCCAACCAAAATTATTCTACATCCCTATTCTCAGGAGCTTGTGCTCCTGACAGGAACATTTTCAGGCCTGCCTGAACTTTATAAGGAGCTATATAAGTGCCTTGCCCTGCAGACATGATAGGTACAGTCATTGAGGTCAGTATATTGTGACCAGGGCAAAGGCTATGTGAAAACTCGAGAGTGCTTTATAACATGTACTCCTTGGAGCATTGTATTCAAGCCACTGAGCATTCATTCCTCTCCTTCCTTTTCCAGCCACAACTGAGACCCTGCTACAGTCCCTGCAGTCACCCAGCACCAGGTATTCCCTGCTGGAGGATGCTCAAAGCCCACATGAACAGAGCTGTGGAAGAGAAGCAGGACCTATGGTTTGATTAAGCAGTGGAAGAGAATGAAAACAGAGACAGATGGAACCTCCAGGGATGTGGAGACACTGTTTATGGCAGCTTTTGCCACCAAGATCAAACAAGATGAAATCTTCAACACCAAAGAAAACATAATTGAGAGGTCCTTGGGGAGCACAGAGACAGAACACAGAAAATGACTTGGCTTAGAAAGGGGATATTCTTAAGCTCTACACAGGTTTGCTTTTGTTAGGAAACATTTACTAGTGCTGTGTCAGTGTGATAGATGTGGGACTACAGTAGCACTGATTTTATATGCACGGCTGTGGCCTCAGTCTCTCTCTCTCTCAGAACTTGTAGTTTGCTGCTTAAAGAGTCCTGTCCTAAGGCTCACGAGGAGGTGGAGATTAGTCCTGTCCTAAACAGGACAGGGGAGCCCAGACACCCCCAACCCACAGAAGCCCCGAGTGGGCAGGACAAGACCGCTGGTGCAGGAGCTGACATATGTTACATTCCCAAACAATAGAATTGACAGGAAAAAAAAAAAAAAAAGGTCTGACAACCTGGACACTGGACACTGAGGATTCCCAGGGGATTGTCAACCCAAGCTCTCCAAAGGGCTGAAGAATTTAAGAACTACTCTTGGTGCTCGCAGTTTCCAAATTAAACACACAAAAAAAGATGGTGACTTGCTGTTTTCTTCATTTCTGAAGCATAAATTCCATCCCAAAGAAAAATCTCCACTGGAAGCTGGGATGATTGAACCAAGGCTATGAGCCCAGAAGAGCTTGAGTCTCACTCCACTGCCATATTAGACTAGCATCTGACTACCTGCAGAGATGCCTTGAAGGGATCTCAGAAGCTGCTGACCTGGCAGGAGCCAAGTTCTCCAGGACATGCAGACACATGGCAGTCCCTTTCCTGTGCATATGGTGCAACCTCACCTGAGCCATGGGCTTCAGTGTCTGCTACAGACCTGCCCATGCTGCATCTTCAGTTCTCCTCAAAGGTCCCTATCCATATACACATCCATCTGTCCAGACTATGATGTCTGGAGACATCACTGCCTGAGCTAGGACACCTGAACATTAGTGTGACTCTCAAAAGAACTGCCAGGTCACTTGAGATATGCCAATACTTCTCCAAAGGGCATCCTAGTAGACTTGGGGCTGATACTTGCACCCAGGTGTGGAGTGATGGATGGGCTGGCAAAGCCTGCAGTGCCCTCAGTCACAGCCTGTCTCCCAGATATGGTTGGGAGTCCTGTACTTCAAGGACCAGGATGGTCCCATCAGGATAATGGGACCTCCAGACAAGGGACTGCCAGAAGAGACCTGTAAAAAGTGAGTGGGCTACTCTGGCAAGCAGCAGCTGTTTGCCCTGGCTTGCCTCCCTCCTGCTTGCCACCTGGGTCACCAGGACCTCTAGCCAGGGTCTGCTCTTTGCTATGGAAATGTTCTAAATCTGTTCCTCACCATGTGCATGTCTCTCTCTCTCTCCCCTCCTCCTGTAAGCGGCAGAGCCATTGCCATCTGGCATTTTCAGCTGCTAAATAATTCACTGCCTTTTTGTTAACAAGGAGAGTGTGTCTCTGACTGAGGGAGCTGTTAGACCATCAGCAAACAAATAAGGAGACCCTTAGCAACCTCCAAGTCCCTTCACCATCACCACCACTCCACTCCACAGCAGTAAGATCCTGCAGCTTGTTTCTAGGCACTGGCTTCACACTTGTAGGAGGAACATCCTGTCAGGCATGGCAGAGTGAGGGGGATTTTCACAGAGATCTGTACAAGGTGTGTTTCTCTGTCAAGTCCTTGTTGCTATCCTTTTCTCTCCCATATCAGATATTTTGTTCCTGGTGGCCAAAAGCAATGGGCTCCTTCTGGAGATGGTGATATATTTCCTGCTCCCAGCTCTCCTGCCCAGAAATCTCCCAAATGCAAGCCTTCACCCTTCCAGCCCAACCAGCTCATTTCTCTACACACAGCACTACCAGTACAATGCCAGACTGCATAAAGACATTTCAGGAGCAGAAGATACTTGAAGACCCAGTCCAGCTCTGTCCCCTCTCTCTTAAGCAACTCCAAAGGAGTCCAAAGGAGCCATCATGTCATGCTTGGGCCTGTAAAAACAGTCTTTGAAGTGTATCACAGCTCCTCTGAACCTGATCTCAGGTTTCCTGCCCTTTTGCTACTCCTTTCATCACCAGATAGCCACAGAAACTCTCCTCCAAATGCCCAAATCACTACTTTTCTAGACCATTTGCTCCAGCTAATCTCACCTTTTATGGTGCCGCTCTCAGAAAAACTTACGCAAATTATATAGCTGCAGTGTTATCATTAAAATAACTATTGGAGGCAACCAGCTAAAAGTAAATTATGTATATGTTCTAGGAACAGCATACAGCAGAAACAGTAAGAGATTTCTGCTCACATACACCAAGAACAGCTTAAACTAAGAGCTGTAGAACATGTTCAAACTCCCTCTGGTTGGGGAGCTGTTTTTTGGCATACAGAATGAGAAATCAAAGGGACACTGCAGGTCACACTTAAAGCCATTGTTGAAATGCCTAAGCTAAATTTTCATATCACACCAATGAGAAAATCCAGCATTTTGCAATATTCAGTTGATGGCACTCTGCAATAGTATCTGAAAGGTTCAACAAAACCCAAAGTATCACCAAATCAGTTCCTGTTCCCTGTTATGCCACTGCCATTGTGCTTTTCCTAATCTTTAGGGGCCAAAGGAACAAATACTGTTGTGAACAACAGAGCTGGATGGGTGTCAGCTCCTGAAGGTGCAGGACAGCTTCCCATTAGCTGTGTATGAGGCCAGGCCTCTAGATGCTAACCACAGACAGATGTCCTTCAGAGCAGCCACTGTCCTGGAGAAGTGACAGCAATGGACTAGTCCAGAAACACAGGGGTGTACGGGGTTGCAGGTGGGAAAGTGAAGCAATAACATAAAGGTAGAAATTTCAATATATGGTCTACCTATTGTAGGTCTTACTCAGAGGGAAGATACTAAAACAGTGTCAGAAAACAAGTCAGAAAACATGCAGAAAAATTATTTTTCCTCTTTGTGACCTGTGAATGCATGAGATTTGCCATTGAAACTGATTTGCTGAATAATTTCTGTGAAGCATTTTCAGTATGTGTAAGCTTTCCCTTGAATATTCAGTGCCCTCTTTGTTTTGTTGATACATCAGCATATGTTTCTTCTCTCCGGTTGGGTGGGCACTAATCCAGAGAATCAGATTTCCAATTAAAAACAAGGCATGTCTTTTATGCGAATGCAATTTTTCATAATTTGTCTTTCCCTTGAAGCATCCTGCCAGCAAACTCATTTGCTAGGGGATTCACAGACAGCTGGAGTAGCAAAACATCAAAACAGTCTTGGGAGCATTGAGATGACTAAGCTGAGTTTCCCAGCATGCCTACGCTCATCCAGTCTTAGCATCCCACTCTGGTACAGGTGGGATTACTGACTTGGGCTGGCCAGAGGGCAGTCAGGGCATGGGGCTGTCGATGGAGCAGTCTGTGGCCACACAGAAAGGCCAGGCTGAGGACCTAGACCCAGAAAACAAGCATCTGTGCTACCTGACTGCCTCTACATCTTTCTTCCATCACAAGTAGATCGTGGCCAGGCTGTGGAAGGCAAAATCAAGGGCTGCTGTAACAGGGAGATCAGGTTCATGCCCTGGTGTGGGCAGGTAGGCATGCAAACCTCCAGCATGCCAGCCTGCAGGACTGCAGTGACCGACCTTGCAGGACTGCAGTGACAGGGAGGGCAGGAAACCCGAGCTACTGCCACTTACTCAGCATGGCTAACCAAGCACCTCAGGATGGGAAAAGACTCATCAACAGCCTGCGATGAGCTCAGCACACACCTCGGCAGTTCTGGCACCACAGGGCATGGTGACCTCTCCATTCCTGTAGCTTGGTGCATGGGAGAACATGGGCCACATCTGTCCCCAAAGGGTATGAGCACAGAGGGTATGAGACTAGAGACACAGCCCTCCAAAACCCCACAGAGGTCCAAGGCATTCTTCCCTGGCTCTCTCTTCAACCTTCCCTCTTAAGATTAATTGCCTTTAGGTCCAAAAAGCAAAGAGAGGATCTGGCTGCTCATGGTCTGTGAGGTGAGCACCTGTGGGGCAGCAGCATCCTCAGGCAGGGCTCATTGACACTGGTGTGAATGCAGTGCCCACACCCCATCAGGGTATGAGACAGACATCCACCAGCAGAAGACTCCATCCTATCACCAGCTGGATGTGGGACATACACCAGCCTGTTCTGTTAGCCTGTTGCAAATAAGATGCATCTTTCAAACAAGGAGGACCATACCACAAGCAGCAACATGGCTTGTGGGCTAGGGAGGCTGGGGTTGATAAGGTTTGGAGGCAAACAACCACTCTGCAACAACAGAGTCCTAAGATGACCCTTAACAGGTAAAAAACACCAGCTCGAATATTAGTTTTTGTCATTGCCAATGAAGATACAGTCACTCAGAGAGGTCATGAGGACTCATGTTTCATTGATCCTACTCCATCTCCCACGTACACCCACCACTCAATGAGAAAATGAATGTGAGTGTATGACTGCTTAAGAAAAACCTGCTTAAAAACGGTATAGATGAACTTCATCTTCCCTACCAGTAAGTTCTGGCACTGCTCTCTCACTGAGGAGTACAAAGCCAGGCTCACTGCCAGCCAGGGCAGGAAGGCTGGGGAAAGAGCCAACCCATAAGCCCACCCAGGCTCCTGGGGATGTGAACCCCACAGCAAGGTCCTTCCCTTCAGTGGTGAGTGCCTTTGGCACTGCTGCTCCTACCTCCAATGCTTCGCCATTCCCAACCTGCCCTGCCAACACTGTTCACCTAAATAACATAACCCACTAGGAGGCTGAGACTGACCCCATTTTAAGGAGCTAAGCAAGTTCTGCAGTCAGGATTGGCAGGTTGCCACTACTTTCAGAAAACCCTGTGCAGGGTCACGCTGCCCCAGAGACTCACCTGAAACCAATATATACCCCTCCCCTGCTATGCATCCCTGTGGTGGCTGCCATATCATCCACAGCTCCCTGCCCTCCTCTTCCCCAGCATCATCACGCAGGGAGAGTTTTTGGCACTTGCACAGACTAAGTTCCATGAAGTCTTTGAATGAGAAGACACCTCAGTCCCCCTGGGACTCTTTGCAGCACAATGGTTGTGGCCTTCCAAACAGCCACCTGCATAAGCCCCTTCTCCTGCAGGTATGCTGTGGACCGAGCAGACCAAAGCTGACTTGCTGCAGCGTTCCTCGGCAGAATAAAGCCAAACCCCAGGCAACTGAGAGCAAACAGTGCTTACAGCGTGATCTACAGCCAGAGGGATTTGTTTGGGCCAGTGCGTGGGAGGTACTGTGCAGAGAGCAGCTCTTCTCCAGCCTCCTCCACACACATGTGTGAGCCAGCTGCTGCTGGAGCCAGCACACTGAGATTGGGAAGGAAGAATCGGAGCGGAATTTATTTATTCCACCCCCAGCCATTTTTGCCACATTTGACTAAGCTGCCAGTGCAGGTTGTCTCTAACCCATATTTGGTTTGCATTTCACTCTCCCGCTGTGCACACAGCCCCTCACACCACACTTTGTGTGTGCAGTGCACCAAGCAAACATGAGCTAATGGGGCTGCAAGCTCCCCAGAGTATCATGCACCCTTGTCCTCTGATAAAACTTAAATCAACACTCTTCAGCACAAAGACACCTGGACCAGGACCAACCCAAGCAGAGAGCAGAGCGCCGCTGGGCTGCTGGTAGGTGATGGCTGAAAGCAGAGAGACAGGAAAGGGGCCTTATAGTAAAGATGGGAACAGACATTTTAATAAACCTTGTAGTGATGTAGTTTTAAACTAAAAGAGGGTAGATTCAGACTGCATATAAGAAAGAAATTTTCTAAGCTGAGGATGGTGAAGCACTGGCACAAGTTGTCCACATAGGTGGCAGATGCCCCATCCCTGGAAACATTCAAGGTCAGGTTGGACAGGGCCATCAGCAAACTCATCAAGTTGAAGATGTCCATGCTCATTGCAAGGGCATTGGGCTAGAAGACATTTAAAGATCCTTTCCAACCCAAACTTTTGTATGATACTATGACAAAGCCAGGGTTGACTTCAGGGAATGGAGACCCATGTAGCTTACACGTGGGAAAGGGGAAGGGTATCATCCCAGGGTTCTCAGTTAACCTATACACATGCACACATGTCCATTCAGAAAAACACTATTTCAGGAAAACAGTAAAGAGTCACCCTGATACCATCAGATCCCTGCTCCAAGCTGGGCTGCTGCATGCTGTTCATAGTTCCCAGAGCAGCCCCTGCACTTGCAATTAATTAATGATGATACACGCAGATGAGAAGAACTCTCAGCCCCTGCTGCCTGTGTGACTGAGGGACATGGCACCAGCTGGACCTAGGGAAGGGCTTGAACTTCTGTGCAAAGAGTATCTCCAGTTCCATATTGCCTGCCAGCTCCAAGACCACAACACGTGCCCCATGCACAGCCTGCTTTGGAGAAGGGGATCCCATTTGGCACTGAAGACCAAAGAAGATACCTCAGAACAAGGCTGCAACTGTGGTAGGATGTCAGGCAATTACAGGCAGATTACTTCTTCCACCCAGGTTACAGTGCTCACACAGAGGATTTTAAGGTCTTGTGAAGAAAAGTACCACCTTTACTGGGAAAAAACACTCCCTTGTGGAAATCTGCACAGGAGTAGCAGTGCCTTGGTCAGGGCCCAGACCGAAGATGTCACCTGTGAGTCACAGGCATCTTTCACAAATCCACAAGGTGCCAAGTGCACTTTAGTTCCTGAAGATGGGCAACAAGACAGGATAGAAATAGGGGAAAGGCAGCTCTTTCTTCCCCAAGTCCCTTCCACTGTTTGGGGAGCAGGGAGCTGTGGGAGGCAGAAAGGACAGTGGGAGGTTTATCTGGGAGGGTCTTTTATAAAGTCACATGCTGCAGAGCCTGTTAGCCATGGCAGCAGCCAGCCCAGCTGGAGCTATCACTGAGGGAACTCCAACTGAGGGCAGAGGGAAGGAGACTGGCAAGAAAAGGAGTTGGGTTGTGCACAGAAGGGATGCAGGCTGGGAAGCCTAGCATCACACTGTTCAGGCCAGGCAATTTGGTGGCTTTGCACCCCAGTGTCCTGCCTGGCCAGGACAGCATGACACACCTGGGGATGGCAGGGACCTCACTGCTGAGTTGGCAGAGAAAGCAGGCACATTTCAAGCCCTTGTGCAGCTGCTCTCAGCTGCTGAGGCTCCAGCCAGCTCTCCTCACAACTGATGCCCATTAGCCTGCTGTGCAGTGAGGAGTAAGAACACATGGTGGGCTACCAAGGGCCTGGCACTCATGCTGCTGGGGACAGCTCTGCTCCATTCCAGCCTGCTGCTGCCTGACAGGGACCTGGGAGTACCCTCCCACCAAGCACCCTCATCCCACAGCTTCCTCTGGGCCAATGGGCAATGCTATGGTTTTCCTGTTGATCCCTTTCTCCAGACATGCACCTTCCTCCACACTGCTCTGGGAGATGCCCTGGTGCCTGGCTTCCATCAGCCTCTCCATCCTCCACCCCTCCCCATCTTCAAGCAGTCACAAAATCCTCCACAGCTGACTCTGCTGCAGAAGCAAAGAAACATTCCTGCTCTGCCCAGCTCCCCTCTCTGCAAGCACAGAAGCTTCTTCCTGAGAGCAGTGGATCACAATACTAGATACACACACACAAAATATGACTGTAGAGCATCTAAAATCTAGAGGAGAGCTAGAACATTTCTATTGCCTGTGCTTGGTGCCAAGAGCAGAATGAGGTTTGGACTGCAGCAGGAGCCCATAAGCATAACCGCTCACCAACCCTAGCCTGTACAAGGCTTTCCTCCCACCTCTGCCCAGATTCTGTGCAGATGTGGGTGACACCATATGACTGGGATGAATCACACTGCCCTGGGAGCATGGGCGCTGGTTGCAGTGGGTTGCACAAGTGGGAATGGCCCCAAGCAGCCGCCAGTCATATCCATGCTCGTTGCATCCAACTGTGCCAGAGGGATTAGCACTCAGCACACTGGTTTGAGTCAATAGTGCAGCAAAGGGAAGAGAAAGCTTCTGATGGTGTACACCATGCAGGGCAATCTTGGCGCTGCTTTTCACTGAGGAAGTAGAGGGAGTAGGCAGTCACTCTCCTCCGGTCACTGGGGCACTCATCCAGTTATCTCTGCAGCCCACACAGCTTTTTGGGGAGACAAGAGGAAAGCTGCTGCTGCTGCAGCTGAGAAGGAAGGCAGCTCTCCCAGGCACATGTGGAGCTGCAGACATGTGGCTCTGCAAAGCTTTACTGTTTCAACCTCCTTCCAGTGTGACAAGTGTTTACACATGGTAGCAAGACTTGTCCCCATTCACTTGCATTGTCCCCAGGAATTCCTCTTGCCCACAACACCCAAGCACAGCTACAGTCATGTATGTGCTGCAGGGCACAGCAGAACCAAGCAGAGCAGAGCAGGCAGCCCATCATACCCACCAGCCTGCTCTCATCTCCTCCATGGAAAGGATCTGGGGAGTCAGATGGCCCTGCAGCACCAGAAGGAAATCATAGGACTTTTGGGACAAGAACTGGGGTTCATGATCCCCCCCGAATTCACACCTATCACAGGCAGGTGGCCCAGCACAGGGGATGAATGGGGCACAGGTGGTCAGCAAACAGACTCTGTTGTGCCAGTGCTGCAGGCTGTCAGTGCCTGCACCTACTGTCCCTGCTGTCCTACCCCGTTCTGCCTATAGCCACTGGCCAGCAGCTGCCCACACCAGTGCAGGGGGTGTTGGGAATGACGGACGTGATGGAGAAACACACAAGAAATTTTTTTTTCCCTTCAGGCAGAGAAGGAAGTGTCACATCTGTACATGTACAGCAGCCAGGCTAGGAAAGGGACAAGGCACTGGGAGAAGAGAAGCTGTGGGCTGGGAGGCAGAGCTTTGCCCAGAGGATGTGAGACAGATGGCAGATTTGGCAGCGGGGTGGTCACAGAGCGACCTGCAAGCTTTTTCCGCTGCAAGGGCGCACACAACATTGCGTAGGGGTGGCCAGCCCAGCCTGCCAGGTTTGCTGGGAGGGGTTGCATCCTTTCAAACATGCTGCTTCCAAAAGGCAGCATCAGAGATGCTTCATGGGCAATTCAGCCTTGGAAAAAGGCTCTCTAGGATCAGGGGGAAAACGGGAGGGAAGGCAGGGAGATTGTCCCTGGCTTTTCTTCACAGGCCTACCTCCCCTGCACACAGGGCCACACAGGCAGCTCAGGGAAGGGCTGGCAGCCCCTGTGCTGATTTGTCCACTCTGCCAGCAGCCACCCCCTGTCCTCCACATAAACACTGCTCACATGGAACAGAAAAGAATGGGAAATTAAACACAAGGCACTGCAGAAGATGGCTTCAAAACGAACCTTCCCAAGTTCACACCTCCTTGTCCTTCCAGGGTAGTTTGGGTACAGCAGAGCCAGCACTAGGTATACAGCTGGCTGAAGAGATTTGGGGATCCAGTGTCAGAAGGATGTTATCTCTCTGATCCCTTCTCACCCTGCAGGGATCAGTGTCCCAGCAAGAGCCACTACAAGCCTCTCCACAGTCCAGCAGCTACTGAAGCCCTGCCACAATTAGCAGGAATCAGACAGGCCGTGTGTCCATTTTGGAAGATGTTTGGGGATACAGCACTGATATGGATGTGTCTGTGGAATGCTGGGTATCCTGGCCCAGTCCCACACAAGGCTCCTGCTTTGTGCCTGGCTTTGTTCATGCTGTTCTGCCTTCCTGCATCACCACCCAGCACATCCCAACTTGCCACTGTGTACTGTTGGCTCTGCACTGAACACCCTGAGAACCTGATCCCACATTTGGTCTCTGCAGCACCAGCAAGGCATTTACTAAATGAGCGAAGGTCTCCATCTCCTCATGCACTATGTGACTGATCTAAGGGGCAGTTTGGTGCTCACTGTGCTTCATAGCTGCTGTCCCTGCTCTGGGAAGCATATCTGCACCTGGAAACACCTCCAGCCAGCTTGGGAAAATGCAAGGTGCAAATGCATGAGACCTCAGCACAGCTGCCACCTCCCAGACTGGCTCCCTGGGGCCAGCACTTCCAGTAAAGTATGGACACATCCTACAGAAAAATACTCCTCTGCTTCACTATTGCCAGCAGCGTATCTGCACTCACTAGAGACAAAATTCTGTACAACCACAAATGTTATGGAGGTTCTGGCTCTTCCCAATATCCTTGTGCTAACCACAGCTCTGGGAGGGTGAGCAGAACAGGCAGCCCAGAGCGGTGGGTACCAGCATTTAAGTGAAGCTGAATCCTACTGTTGCTTTCTCCCCGGGGACACACTGATACCTGCCGGACACACTGGAATCCAAACCCTGCCCAGCTGCTTTCCATGCTTCTCCTGGCAGCACAGCTCTGTCACAGAGCACGACTGTCATGCTGGAGGGAGGGGACCAAGAAGTAACAAAAGCCAGGTGTGAGAAGCCACAGGAGGACACTGGAAAGGCTCTTCCTAATGCTCACCATGTCACAGAGAGACCCACTGCTGAATGAGCTGCAGGACCAGACTGAACCCAAGAGCTCCCACAGTACTGCTGCTGCAGCTGCTGTGCAGAGCACCAGGCTGGCCACGCACAGGGCATGGCCACAAAACCCACCTACCCAGCTCAGCTCTGCTCAGTCGGAGGGAGATGCCTGCTTACATAAACACTCTCAAATAAGGTGAGCTCTGAGGAACAGAGAGCTTCCCCAGGGTGTTCAGGGAGCACACCAGCCTGCAGCACTGAAAGCAGGACTGCAGCCAAAGATTACCAGGGTCCCATCAAACGCCTGTGCAGCTCTTCTCCTGCCCCAGGGGATGGAGGGGACACAGCAGTGGCACAGAGGGCTCCCACGGACAGCTGGGGAGCTGGATGGATGCCCCTGAGTATCACTCCCAGCTTGGACTTTTAAGGCTACACATGTACAGAAATGTATGCTGCCTCCAGGATATTTTCCATAAAACAAAACCAAAACAAACAAAACCCAAAACAGCAAAAATCGAAACCAACCCTGGTAAAAAAATCCCACAAAACAAAAAGAACAACAAAAAATCCCACAAAGCAAAACAGAAAAATCCCCACACCAAAACACCCCAAAAAGCAAAAAGACAAGGACCAAAGAAATGTGGAGTGACATCTCTTCTCTGCTGAAACAAACTGCAACACGCCTTTTAAGATGGCTGGAAATTCACCTTCTCATTATGGAAGGAAAGAAACCCCTGAATTTTAACTCTGTGCAGGGACTGTCCAAATAAACAGCTGGTCCTTCAGACATAGCTGCCAGGATGAAGGAATTCTGAAACCTGGAGCACACATAAAGCTATAGTCATCCAAGTGTATGTGTGTACCCAAGACAAGACTTAGGGCATGGTCATAGTTTCTCTAAGTTCAGTTACTAAAGTTTTCCACGGCTAGCTTTTTCCAGCCCAATGTGTAGTATATCAGAAGACTGTATTAGCAAAGACATCCATCCTCTGACTCTTGCAATGACTGAACAAAACATGAAAGTCTTTAAAATGCACAATTCTCAGGAGGCTACACAGCCACTTCCACAATTACCATCAATATTCCCTTTGTTTGGGGTTTCTTTGTTTTCAAAGAAGGACGAAAATGATGAAATTTCATGGAAGAAAACATAAGAAATTAAAAACTTGTATAAAAGAAAATCAAGCTTGATGAAAACCTCCCAAAAGAAAAATCGAATGAAATTGCTTGATGAAAAAATTAGCAGCAGTAACATGAAAGGAAAATGCAATAAAGAGGACCTGGAACCAGAACAAATAAAATTATGACTCTTGGAAACATACACCTTATTGAAAAGTAATCAGATTTTGTCTGAACAAAAAACTTTTTAAATTAAAAAGACAGCCAATTTAAAACTGGAAATTCTTAAAACCTACACGATAAGACCTCAGATCCCTCTCACCAGTGAAAAATAAGTCACTAGAAATTTATGCAGCATGTCCTTGCTGCCAGATCTGCTCGGTGGCTGAGAACCCGGAGCTAAAGCCTGATGAACTGCAAAAGTGGCTCTGACAGCAGAAACCGTTTTTGAAAGTAGAGGGGGAAAAAAGTTTCCATTAACTTAGAACATGGATTAGTTTGGCAAAAGTTCTGAAAAATTACTGCAGGTTAATGCAGGAAAGCCTGGTTCTCTTTCAAAGCCCAATGAAGATGAACTTTGAGAGGATAATCTCTACTAGTTCTGAATTCTTAAATGTCAAAAATAATCAGGTTATATCACTGGCTATATTTTGTATCTCCTAGAACAAAATTTTGTTCCCATGATATAGTATTATAATAATACAATACAGATAGCAGCATAGTATTGTTAAATTCATTGCATATATAAATAATGTCTTCATAAAATTATTCTCTTTTCTTTTGTGGACTCATATATTTTAATCAGTTTTATTTAACCAACTAGAAACAACCTTTTAAATGCTCACATTCTGCATTTTCAACTGGACTGCATTTTTCATTGAAATACAGCTGGACTAAATTTCTAACAAATAATTAAGTGATATCTAGTAGGAAATGTATCACTTACCATTTTCTAATGCAAGAAATATAGATATTAAGTATCTAAAAAACCACATGTTAGCTATAAACCCACACACTTAAGCACAGTGCAGCTTCCTGCTCAGCCCTAAGCATCACATCATGCTCATCACTGAGAATCAACTCGTTCTTAGGAAAAGGGCAGAAGTGTACAAACACAGAGAGATTAAAAACAGGTGCTTAGGTCATGGTTTTCTGATCACTAACTTAAGTTCTGACTTTAATTCATCCATCCTATTCAGCAGCAGTCAAGAGCCAAACAAGGCACAGACCAAGTTTACTCTGAAGTTTATAAAGTTTGGTTCATTTTTCTGTCCTCTTTGCCATTATACTTCCACATAATTCTGCCCTCCCTGAGAAAAGCTGCCCAGAAACACAATGGACAGTGCATGTCCCAAGCCCTGGCAGTCTCCTAGTCTTGTAGAGACCTCCAGAATGCAGCTTGTGGACAAAGGGAAGCTAGGCAAGCTTTACCTTCTGGTCATTTCTCTAATGCTGCCTTGGGGATTACCCCATGGTGACCGAGTTTGTCAGAAGTCAGGGCAAATAAGCTCAGAAACACTGAGGCTGAAGAGAGGTCATGTAGTCCCACCTTCCTTCTCAAAGCAGTGTCAGCTAGAAAAGGCTCCTCAGGGCTGTGTCCAGACAGGTTTTGAGTATCTCCAAGTATGAACATTCTACTCCAAACCACAGCCATGCCAAGAAGACCATCCCAATCTGCTGCTGGAACCAGATCCTCCAGCCAGGTGTGCCCCAAGCCCCATGTTACTAGAGGCTGTGCCAATGCTGGCTGGGATCCTAGCTGCACAGGTGCCTGTGGTCCATGACCGGCCACTTCCATGCCTCAAGAGTCACCCCCACAGCTTGTCAGCTCTCACATGATCTCAGCACTTCAGCCTGTGCCAATTCCCTGCTGTGTCATCTTAGTGTGGACCACATTGCTGCATGGGTAGCACAGCAAGAAGATTGCTCTGACAGGGTCACTTTGGCTTGGCCAGTGCAGAGGCCCCAGACCTTGCCTCAGGATACCATAGACTCACTTTGGGGAACAGCTGGGAGCCACTCCCCAGCTACATTTCTAAAACTTGTTTGCCCTAACTCCTGCACCCCCAGCTTCTCTGAATTTTGGTCTCCCCTTGCTCATCCAACACTGCACATTAAGGGGCTCATTGTCTCAATCTCCATCACCTCCTGTCCCAGCTATCTCTTACCACCAAATCCCAGCTAATTACAAAGTGTTATCCAGTGCAGCAGGGCCAGAACACTTTCCTATCTCTGTTAGGGGAACTCAAAATTACATGATGACATATTTTTCCACCTCTCACAAGCTGCATTTAAGTACTTGGGGGTGCAATGGAGCTTGTTTTTGTTCAGATCCTGCCTTCCTCTCCGTTCACCCACAAATCTGTGGATGACAAGAGGCAAGACTTTGGTGCTGGGGAGGGGGGAATCAGGTCACCTGAAGTTTTCACATGCTCCCACTGAACAGGAGCACTGAATCTCTCTGCTCCAGTACTCCATTTAAAACACATCTTTACTTAAAATCAAACTATGACTGCAAGGAGCCCCCCTTGGTCAAAATGGCAACCCCAGCTTCTCATGGGGACTCTACTTGGAACTAAAGAACTGATTCCTGACTGTTGAAATGCTTCTTTACAATGGTGTTCATGCTCCTCGGAGGTTGGACAACATTATGTTAGGTAAAAGTGACACAGGGATCAGGGTGAGAGATGAGTCTGTGCCTCCCTCCAAGCTACTCTGAAGAGAGACCCAAGGGGCTTGCCGTGCCCTTTCTCACCCATTAACCAGCAACAATAGTGCCCTGGATGATGGGAAGGGCCAGGCACAGCTCTCTGTCTGTCCCATTGTTGTAGTAATAGTACCGACATTGTCTACCTAGTAACAAGGTGTGATCACAGCCTAATTACGAGTCTCAGACACATTTGAAACAGTAACTTCAAATAAGCTTTGAAAGAATATTTAGGCTCCTTAAAGTAGACAAGGGGGACCTTTTAAAGCTCTAAATTCTCTTGTGACACCGGGTTAGGGACTGAATGTGTTCAAGCCATGGCTGAAGGAAATTAGGACTGGAGCTGCTTCTCCTGAAATAATCTCAAAGCAAACCTGCTTTTGCTCTTAGCACAGTGCATCAGCAATTCAATGTTTTCTTCAAACTTAGGGCTAAGTACACAAAATATATTTACGGCAACTAAAGTAAGTAAGAAACACGGAAGTAAAAACAGTAGAAGGCTTTGATGTTTGTAAAATTCGTGGAGGAGTCAGCATTTGCACAGCACACTGATGTTTGCCAAGGAGTTTAGGTGATTGATTAGTTTAATATCAATTGAATTCACTTGTGGGTGTTAGAAACATTTCACCCTCTTTGTGTTTTCAGAAAGCTCTTGAAGTCTCTTAAGATGAGAGTATTTCCTGCAAGGAATATTTTAAAGCAGAGACACTCATCCTTTTACAATTCTGCAGATGCAGGCTCTTAAGCAGGGCTGAAATCTGCCTTATGTCCCCATGGGCCAGAAGTCTCTGCATGGAAGGAGGACAGTATTTACCTGCAAGGGCCTGATCACACACCCCTGATCAGCATCCCCAGCAAGCACTGTTATTTCTATCTTGCACAGGACCACCCTATGCTCTCCACTGTCAGCAACCACCAAACCAGAGATGAAATAGTTAACCTCAGGGAAGGCTTTGGAGAGTAGAGTCATTACAGAGCAATTCAAATGTTACCATTAAAAAAAAAAAAATAGAGCTGAAAGGCATTGGAATGGAGTTTCAAGAGTCAGGATAGCGCCACGGGAAGAAGGCAGAGGTTTAAGCTCACAGGAAAGCCAGAAAAGCCCATATGTGCTATGGAGTCAGAGGCTGCAGGGGTGCTTGTGGCCTCCCTGCTTTTATTTATTACTTATTCGTTTGCCAGTGGCTCTTCGCCAGGATACTTTTGACAAATGTTTCCTGAAGGAGCTGCTTCTGCTTCTCTCTCCATCTGTTGCCCAGCCTTGACCACACTTTGCAGGGCAGCAGGGAAGGCAGTGAGGCCAAGGCTCTGGTCTGGTATCAGTCTTTCTGCTTCCTATTTTTCCCACTTTCTCCCCTCTCCTCTCTGAATAAATACTGCAAACCACTACACAGCACATTTTCTCCCAAATGGCATACTTTGTTGTCTCTCTTCTGCTCAGACAGGCAGTCTGACTGGTCCTAAGAATTGTAAATCTCCACATGGGGCAAAGTGCTTTCTCATACCTGGTTTCCCCACCCAGTTTTCCTTTCACACCCTGCTCCCCTGTGAACTCTCTGAAAGGGGAAAAGGCTGGCATGTACATCAGTCCTGGAGATGGTGGCTAAACAGTTAAAAGAAAAAGATGTTCATGCAGAAATAACATCTGTCAGTTAGACAAAGGTCTGTCTCTCCCATTCTCCTGGAAAACACTCCTTTTGTTCAGAAGGTTTCTGAATAGCAAACCCACTGTGCAGCACTGCTGCTGCTAGTGAAGATGGGGAAGCAAGCAAGGGAAAAGGAAGGGCCTTCATCCATGGACAAATCTGGATGAAGTCATAAAGTGGAGGAGAGCATCTTGGCCAGAGCATTAGATTGCCCTGACCTATCAGCCCTCACAAAATCATCAGTAAAACAAAACTGGAGGGAAAAATGGGGAGAGGTTCCCCCTCATCTCCCCAGCCAGCACAAAGCATATCTAGCACTCAGGCGTAGCCTCCAGGAGGATTCTGTGGCCAGGACGACATGGGGACCGAGCAGGAGCCATGACATGACACAGCGGTGGGGTGACATTTTATGTCACATCACAGGCCAATGGGGTAGGCCAGTGCATGTGCACTCTGAGAGGACACTGAGGGGCTGAGGCTCACTCCCTGCTTCTGCCATCAACTTGTTCCAGCAGCCCAGGGAAGCCTTGTGCCTCACTGGGCCACAGCCACCCATTGGGTGTGCAGACCAAGCATTAGTTACAAACACTTTGGTACAAGGTCCAAGATGAAGGCGGGTAAATGTGTCTAAACAGAACCAAGTAACCAGAAATCTCCCACAACACCCACCCAAAACCCATCCGTGCCTCCCGGACCCGCAGAACGGCCCTGGCGAGCTGTCCCAGGGCTACCCGAGGTGATGCTGGCTTACCCGCCCAGGGAGCATCCCCCGCCGCAGTCGCACCCGGCAGGCGCAGCTCGGCGTGGGCGGGCCGGGCTCAGTCCCACGCACGCTTCCTCCCCACCCCAAGCACCAGGTCGTGCCCCCGGGTCCGCCCTGCACCCCAGGGGCGCCGCAGTCCCGCTCGCTGGAGCCCCGCTGCCCGCCGAGCCCCGCAGCCCGGACCGCGGCTCCCGTCCTGCCGCCGCCTCCCGCCCCGCACTGACCTGCTGGGGGCCCCGGCCCCGCTCNGGCCTGCGCCGCCGGAGCTCCGGGCCCCGCGTGGGGAGCCGCGGCCGCCTCCCGGCCCGCGACGGGGTCGGGCAGCCCCCGCCGCTCTGCCTACCGTGCGGCCCGTGGCATCCATGTGGGGAGGAGGGGGCGAGGCGGCGGCCCCAGCGCTCGGAGCGGGAAGCGGGCGGGGAGCTACCGGCAGAACGCCTGGGTGCGGGGTCTGCGCGTCTCAGGCTATTTCTGGGTGTGAGGCTGTGCCCGCCGCATCCGCCGCTCCGAGCAGCTTCCGCGGCACTCGGGCTCCTCGGGGAGGCTGCCCGGCGTGTGCCCCGGGGGCGAGCGGAACGGGCCTCCGGGACCATCAGCCGGGGCGATGGGGCACACGGGGGTCAGTCCCCACAGTGGTAGGGACAGGTGGCTGGGTATATCTGAGACCTCAACACCGTTTGCAAAACCTCGTTCCTTGTTGAAGTCTTGCTCAGATGCTTGGTAGGGGTGGCAGAAGGGGTGGTAGCTTGGAAACTTCCTGGGGGTGTTGTTCCTGCAGAAGGACAGAGAGGAACCTGACCTACCAAGTGCAAAGGGGCACTGAGAGCCTTGTTTTCCATGAGCATCCTAGCCTGCTCCCCATTTCTCCAATCCGTGAAAATGCAGGCAGAGCACTCTGTGCAGGAGAAACCACTCGCAGCCCTCTCAGGGCTGCGGTACTGGGCGCCTTGCATGGCCAGCACCGTTCCCAAGTGATGGTCAGAGACACATCTGCAAGTGGGCTACCAGGGAAGAGCCACCAGAATGTGACTGAAGTCTTGCTGACATACCAAGTGATTCCTTGCTCCCATCTTGTATGGGGGACCTGGGGTCCCACATCTATGACTACTCCAGATGCTGAGTAAATAGTGCTTTTCTGCAGCTCCTCTGAAAACTTGTTTTGGCTCATTTAATCTATTTTGAGCTGAAGAAGCACAGTCCAGTGGTTAAATTTAGTGATTTATTTAAGTAAAGGACCTTCCTGTCTCACAAGTACAGCTATGAAAATCACCAGGAGAAGCATCAGGGAATTAAGATAATATAACAGCTGGCAGCAAAGAATCTTTGTTCATACTGCAAGTGGAAATGGCTGGCACAAGTCACACACCATGAGGAACCAAAGGGTAGAAGCTCAGTGTGCCCTTTAGTGTCTTTCTTTTTTTTAGGTCCCCCCAAGGCTGAGATGGCACTCAGCTGACTTCTGGTCTGCTGGAGCATGGTGCAGAGAACAGATTGGCTACAACATGATGTATTTTGATAAAATTTCAGTTTCAAGTAAATGAGTCTCATATAAATGAGACTTTTATCTCCAACCAGGAGCTACCATAGCCCAAACAACACATGTCTAAAACTTTAGGGAACAGCTGAATAAAAAAAAAATTCCAAATCTCTTTCACTGCTATCTTCTTTAGCCATATGTATGATGAGCAGAAGCCCTCACAGCTTGCCCTCTCACTTCGGACAAGCCAATACCAGTCCTACAGCATTACTGAGGCTTGGAGACCTTGACTGCTGCCGTGCAACAGGGGACACTCTACCTCAGGAGAGAGCAGAGACAACCGTGCCGGCTTAGTAATGGGAGCTTATGGGACAAACAAATCTATGGGGATTTTCTAAAATGCCTCATGACTGTAATATGCCACTGGGTTCCCAATATTTGATCCCCTACTTCTGAGCAAGTAAAGACTACTTTTCATAAGCCATGGCTTCTCTGACTTCCTGAACTGGGAGCCACCATGTTTGATTACTTAAATTGGCAAACACTGCTGGGAAATGTTGACTTCTGAGCAGATCTGGCAACCTTGCTGCTGATGAGCTGCTGCAGTCCCAAAGGAGCACCCTCTCCCCTTCCTTTGGCCAGCCAAGACACCAGGGATCACACAAAGCTGGACAAACCTAGCCTGTAAGTCCTTCCCTAGAGATACTTGTTTGTTCCTGCCTCTGGCCCACACAGTGCCTATCTGGAACGGAACGGAACGGAACGGAACGGAACGGAACGGAATAGAATAGAATAGAATAGAATAGAATAGAATAGAATAGAATAGAATAGAATAGAATAGAATAGAATAGAATAGAATAGAATAGAATAGAATAGAATAGAATAGAATAGGCAAAAAAGGAAATACAGAGCAGCCCCAAAAGGGAGAAAAACTCTTTCATTTTCTGTTATGTACTGGGCCTCAGTGGCCATGATTTTGGCCCAAGAAGAGCCTTACAGATGCAGTCTCACAAGGGCTCAGGCATTCCATGGTTTTTAAGTCCTCCACATGCCTGAGAAGCATGAGTGGTGTGTGGCTCAGCTTCTGCTCTGTGTGTGAAGGAGGACAGTACCTCCTTCCTGCATCACTTATAACCCTGCAGCAGTGCAGGAGAGATGTGGAGCTGCAACCAGAGGCAGCAGGAAGATGAGGCACAGGCAGCTGCTTGGCAACTGGGATTGTAGCACTGCATCCTGCTATCTGTATGAATCTCCCAACTGTAATTCCTCTTTTCCACCATTTATGGCTTTTATATTTGCACTGAATTTCTCCAGACAGACTGGGGGACTCAAGCTGAATTCGTCTAGACACATTTGAGCAAGATGGTGCAACTGTTCCTGAAAATGACATCTGTGGAAAAAGGCTATTGTGTCTATTTTTTAAAAAAGGCTGTTGGTTTACCCTTGGTCAGCACCAGTCTCTGAGCTTCAGAGCCAAATACCGCAAAGGTGTGGCCTTTAGCTGGAGATGTGGCTTTGAATATTCCTATGGAGCTGATGCTTGTGAACTTAGAAAACTGCAATTTACCCAGACCAGTGGCAAACTTGAAGGGTCAGGGAATGAAAACACCATTTAGTCCCTGTTCCCTGCACCTGAAGCCAGCTAGACTGTGTTTGTGTCCCTGGCTGACTGCCCAGACTGGCGTGGCACATGGCACTGCCAGGACATTCCCATACTGGCTGCTCCCCACCAGGATGAGTGGGACACCTGGAGTGTGGTGACCACAGCATGCGAGCCCGTGGCAAAAAAAAAAAACCCTGTCGGCAAACGTCAAAGAGAGCCCTGACCTCTGTGGTGCAGGGATGGGAGCTGGTGCAGAGCTCCATGGGGCTCTGCAGTGTGGGCAGGCCTGAATACAGAACCTGGGAGGTGAAGCTTGAAATGGGCAAAACCACAAAATGGCATAGCACAGTCCTGCATGTGGTCTCAGACTTTATTATCTGCAAACTGCTTCTAGGACAGAATTACTTATTTCCTTGGAGGGCTGATAGAACCATTACGTTATTTTCATGCTGCAAAAGCAGGAATGAATTTCTTCTCATCCCTGGACAAGTGAAGGATTACGCCCTGGGAAGAGATGGAAGCTCACAGCTGCGGAGGTTGGAGCTGGTTGGATTCCTCTTGGCACGGCACTGCAGCCCTTCTGTGCTGGCTCCAGTCCAGGCTTCGATCTGGACTCCGGGGCACCGGGCGGACACCCGGGAGCCCAGGCAGCTCAGACTCAGTGGAAGAGGGGGTGAAGCCTGGGCCCTGCGCGGGGCTGTCTCTCCCCAGACCTGCCGGCCTTTCCTAGAGCTGCCTGCCTCCTTCCCGGAATATCTCCAGCCTGCCGTAACTAAGGAAACGGAGCTCCTGTCGGCAGCAGCTCCGTGCAGTGCGCACAGGGGAGGGCGGGGGAGCTGCGGTACCAACCCGCGCTGAGGCAGCCCCAGCCCGGCCAGGGAACGCCGGGCTGCCCCACAGCCCGCTCCCAGAGACCGAATGAGGGGCAGCACCTTCCCACACACCCCCTGACATCGGGCAGAGGCGGCTGCCGCACAACCGCGGCCCCCTGCGCCGGGGAGGGCTCTGTGCCCTCCACTGGGGCTGCCTGGCGGGGACTCCCTGCTCCAGAAAAGATACTTGTCCACTCCCACAGGAGACCACGGGACTTAGGCTTTGCAAAAGGAGAAGCTAGAGGAGCTGCGGGAGAGGCTGAGGCACCATCACACCAGCCACCTCAGTTCCGTTAATTAAAAAAGTTAATTTCTTAATTTTCAAGTGCTCACCCTGGACCTTCTCAGGGCTCTCTGAAAGCAGCTTGCCATTGGGAATAGCTGAGAAACTGGGGCCACATCTACTACACTGGGAAATTGTCTCTCCCCCATGCCAGCTCCCTCGTGGTTTGGTGTCTGCATGCTTCTAATTTCAAATTTGCTTCAAAAATCACCCACCACCCAGGCTGCATGACCACACATAAATCAGTTGCATTAAAGTATGCTAATTGGCTCTTCCCAATTATCAGTCAGGTGGGACAGTGTGGTTCACTACTAGCAGGCATAGGATTGCTCTGTGGCTCTGTATCTCTGTTCTTTGGCTGACCTGGGTAAACAAGATATTCCCATGGTGCTGCCGAGACACCACCAGCTCTGCTCCAAAAGACACCATATCTGGGCCCTCCACACAGGCAGCTCAAGTTGTCCAAGTACTCAGTGCAATCTAAACTCAACATGCTTATCTTCACAAATACCATCCCCAGCCCTCCTGGCTGCCAGCCACTACTGCCTGCAGCAGTGTCTCTGAGGATGCTCCCACCTGCTCCTGCATCACCACGAGCAAATGGTGCAACTTCTTGCTTTCCTCTCTTCACCCCAACATCCTGCCACTAATCAAATGTTCCTCCACTTTACCCTGCTCAGGTACTATGTTAGCAACATGGAACAGTTCACTCACCTCCTTGAAGAAGGACCCAGTGGAGAGCTAGATATTCAGGGTTGCATTTTATAGCCCCAATCCAGCCTTTGTGCATCAAACATGCTTGCATTATTCTGCAAGTAGGTAGCTGTGTACTTCCACAGAGTCAGGCCCACTGCTCACCTACCCTTAGTACCAGACATTCTGACATGGCCCCTCGTGTCTGCTCTCAAAGCCTAGGATGTGCTGTGTCACTTCTTTGTGGAGATGGATGCAGAAAGGAATATGGGTTCATTTTCTCTGTATAAAATACATCTCCCTCTCTTAGACAAATGTGTATGAGAGAGAAACAAAATAAATACATGGTTATATGGAACTTGAAATGGAGGGCATAGATCAGAGTGAAATGTTTTCTGGAAGTCCCAGGGAAATGACCCCTTTGATTCAAGAGGTGCAACTGGTAATTCCTGACATAGGGGAAAAAGATCCAGGCTGAGCGCTTGACCTTCTGAAGCAGTAAATGGCATTTTTTATTATGTTTAGAGCAATGAAAGACTGATTGCAGGCAGGCCAGGGAAAAGTGATGGTAGTTTTAATGAGAATGACAGTGGATTACAGGGGAAAGATGTAAGCTAACAGGCTGAGCTGGGAGAGACAGTGAGGAAGATGCATATCATGTAATGAACCATACTGTTCTGGCCAAATGTGGGGCTCTGCATGGAGGCTGTCTGCCCACACACCAGCCTTCTTGGGAGCAAACACTCAATGCACTGATGTTCTCCCTGGCTAAACCAGTTGCCAGCAGCGCAGCTAGGTAATGCACAGTGGCACAATCCTTTGTGAAAGTCATTAACTCTAAATAGGCTGTCTCATAAACAAAATATTCCTCAAAAACTTCTTTTCTAAGTAGCTTATTGGCCCTTTTTCTATGTAATAAATAGTGCCAGAATACAAAAAACCAAAAAAACCACACAAAAAAATAACAACAACAAATAAACCAAACCAAACCAAAAATGCACCAACAAAAAGGAAGGACTGTTTAGGTCAGAAAATAGGTTTGTGTAGGCTATCATTCTGTTTCTGGAAAGGCTGGCAGCAGACACCTTGAGAAGAGCCTAAGAACAGAGCAAGTGGAACCTTTAGTGTCCTCTCCCATTCACCAGCAAACACATTGTTCTTCAAAGAGATTCAGAAACATATAAAATGTGGATATCCACAGCACTTTGCAGCACGATGTTCCCTGCCTAAGCTGCACATTGTGTGAAGGACACAATGTCTCCTTGTGTCTCTTCTGACCTACTGACAAGCTACTTTCACCCATTTCTCTGCCTGGAACACAAGGTCAACATTTGAGCCTAGCTGACAACAAAGAACTATTTATTAGTTTCCCTGCTCATGCTGCTGGCTTTACCTATGTTTTTACTGTGGAAACAATTTATCACATTCAACTTCATTCATTTTCTGTGAAGATGGGCTGAGAGAATTGGAATTGTTCAGACTGGAGAAGAGAAGGTTCCAGGGAGATCTTATAGCAGCCTTTTAGTAGCTAAAGGCAGTGGACAAGAGAGCTAGGAAGGGACTCTTACAGGGGCATGTAGTTGGTAGGACAAGGTGCAGTGGCTTCAAACTGAAAGAAAGTAGGTTTAGATTAATTATTAGGAAGAAATTCTTTACTGTGAGAGTAATGAGGCACTGGAGCAAGTTGATCAGAGAAATTTTGGTAGCCCCATCTCTGAAAATGCTCTAGGCCAAGGCTGGATGGGGCTTTGACCAACTTGTTCTAGTGGAAGTTGTCCCTGCTGATGGTGGGACATTGGAACTAGGTTATCTAGAAAGTTTCTTCCAATCCAAACCACTCCGATTCTATGGCTCTATTCTTTGTACTTTTATGCCTCCCTTCCTTTCTACATGCATTGAAATGAAGGCACCACTCAGGTGGAAAAAATATGGAGTTTATCAGGCTGGAGTTACACCTGGGAGAAGCTGGGAATGCTCAACTGAACTGAAACCAGAAGGGAAATGTGAGTGAATGACAAACAATGTATGGCTAATAATGCCACCCCATGACAAACAGAGTCCTAAAACAGTGATAGTCACTGCTGATCACAGCCCTACATCTATCTGGCCTCTCATCCACCTTCCCATGTAGCTCAGCAACTGGCAGCTCCGCCCCTGCTTCAGGAGGAGCAGACCTCTCAGTGCCGCCGGGAGAGCTCCACCATACTGACACAAGGCAGACGCAGCAGCTCTTGAGCTACGTGCTGGTGACCAATGTAATATGTGGCATAACAAAAAGGAGAAAGCACTGCACCTCCCAAGCAAAAGCTTGGAGGCCTCCTGGAGCATATTCAGCCGTGTTGCAAAACAGCATCCCACTGCAGTGGGTAGGTTTCACATCTGATGTATCTTTTATCCTCCTGTACAGAGGACTGCAGTCCTTACCAGTGGAAATTTGGGGAGCTGTGGCTGGGAGATGCTGCTCTGCATGTGGGTCCTGCTCGAGAAGAAAGCGCTGCCCTCCCAAGGTTGATCAGAGCTACAGGGCGAGAGGGAGACAGGGCAGAGATCTCTCTTGGGTAGTGATGGTCGGCTCCCACCCCACATCCACAAACAACCTCGCCCGGGGAGACCGCGGGCAGGCCACGCGCTCCTCCCCTCCCGAGCTCTCCGCGCACCTCCTTCCTCCGCTCCCTCCTCCCGCAGCTCCCGGCGGATTCCCGGCGCCATCTGCCGGCCCGGCCCTGCATCCCTGCCACGCCCAGGGCCAATCCGAGCCGTGCCGGGCGCGGGAGCTGTGTCCCCCCATGTGCCAGCCCATCCCCAGCACCGCGCCGATCGTTCCTCAGGATGTGACAGACTCACCTGTCACGCGTGGATCTTCCTTGGCTGTGTCGGAGAGGGGCCAGCAGCAGCTGGAAAACCGGGCAGGGGAAGAGTGCCCGATGAGGTTTGACGAGGAGGGCCGGCGCCAGAAGCGTGCCTGAGAAGCCAGTGCCCCCTGACCCTCTCACCCCGGCAATCACCCCAGCCTCTCTGCTGGATCTTTGTGACCCCGGCCACCCTCGTTCTTTCCAGCTTTCATGTCACACCGAAATCCCCTCCATCCCCATATCTTTATCTCCTCCATTCTTGTTTCCCAGGTCCTTAACATCCTGTCTTCCACATCATGCCAGAATTCCCTCTGCCTGAGATCTCCACAGGGCTCTTCTTGGCCCTGGTCCCCTTGAACCCCTGAAAGTGACCTTGTCCTTGCTGTCCCTTATACATCCACTGCTCCCTCTGCTCCCCAAGCAGAAGGTGCTTGCTACCCTTTCCAGTTCTATGGGATAGCTTCCTTTCCCAAGCTGTGAGCAAAGCAGATTCTGGCTTCTGCTTCTGGCAGGCATTTTGGAAACCCAGCGGTGCTACTGGCTGTGCTTACCCCATATCCACCAGACAGTAGTCTGAGAGAAGCAAGTGAAGACAAGTCTGTAGAAAGTCCAAGTCTCACTGCTCTCCCTTATATTTATTACTCATTTTTCGGTTTCCTCCCTTAGCTCCTCAGTGGGTCTTCAGGTGGGTGTAAGTCACCTTTCTTCTTCCTATTTACACTGTGGTCCTCAGTAGTTATCACCTACACTCCTCCCCTGAGGAGAACCACTGCTTCTCCAGCACAGTCCTCTGGTTTTCCTCACTCAGTCACTACCCCTGCAAGGAGGGAGAATATGACTGAAGGTGTTGTCCCAAAGAAGACACTATAGTGGCTCTGTAGTCCCTGGACTACCATTTGCCTTTGGAGGTGCCCAGAAGCTTGGGGATAAGGGAAATTACCATCTGACACATGCATGCCCTTTCTTCTGGCAGACTCATGTAGTTGACCTTGACGCAGTACCAGCAGCTTAACCTTAGTCTTACTCAAAGCAGTGCCAAGGTCTTCATTTGTTTGATACTGAATACATCAGGTGATTCCTGGAAACTGGCAAACAGCTATGATCAAGTAATAGATTTCTTTTCCTACAGCTGAGAAAATAAAGCAGCATCTCAATTATTTTTCCTTGGCTCACCTAGGGAGTTGATATTCCTAGAACAAGGTTTGCCCTTCAGCCCCTCCTAGCCCAGAAATTATATTGTCCTCAGGGGCCTGGGCTTCACTCCCAACATTTGTAGGGATAGCTTGCCCAGCCCCACACCCACCCTTCTGGCACAGAGAAAAAGTTGCCTCCCCTGAACATGGAGGTCACATGGGGACCAGGAAAAGGTGAGTGTGGGGCTGCTTCCAGCCTCCTGAGAAGAGGACATAGTTCAGCCTCTTCTTCCCAAAGAGCACTTCGAATTTCTTGTGTTAAAGCAAGCCAGACTGGCTCCAGGAAAAGATGCTGTTCCTCACCAGGGGGGACAGAGCTGGCCAGAGGATGCCCTGGCTGGTGATGGTGCTGAACAGGTGTCTAGCTCAGAGCTGTACAGAATGTGCCTTGACTAAGGGATCAGTGTGGGAATCCCCTCCATATGAGCATCTGACTGGCAGAGACAATGGCCCTCCTTCTACACCAATTCTGGGCCTTAAATATGTGCTTGGAAAGTGAAGTGCCTGGACTCAAGGTCCTCCTAAATCTGTCATGGTTTGAGCCCGGTGTCTTTCATACCAAAGGATGGGATAGGATGGGATGGGGTGGGCCTGGGCAAGCTTATGTGATGCACATGAGGAGAAAGAAAGGCAAAAAGCAAGATAGTTTGACTTGGCATTGAGTGGCTGAGAGCCTGGTCTCTGCTCCCAGTGCTGTTAATTAATCTTATATAAGGGATCTTAAATGAAAACTGCAGCCACTGGGATGGGTGGAAATGAAGCAGGCAGAGTTTCACCCTCTATGTAGCAACAGTTAAAATCAGTCAGTTAAAATCATTTCCACCTGCAGTGTGGCTGGGTGCTGGCAGTGTGGCTCGTGTACAGTACATATAATGCACTGGCTGATAGCTAGCATTTTTGAAGAGCAAAATTAATTTAGGAACTGCTCTTACAGACCCAGTGGAGGGACATCTTGATAGCAGAGGCAGCAGCCATGTGACAGTGGGGAGAGAGATTGCTTCTCCCAGAGCACTGCTGCAGCAGGCAGGAGGATTAATCCAAATCTATTTTCTGGAATTGATTTAACACTATGTTCGTTTATCTGCAGCTTCTGCTGAAACATTTCATATTTCAGATCTGAATGTTTCCAAGGCTGAAAGGCTTTCTTCTCTAGGGAGTAGCAGTTCTAGAAGAGAACAACAAGTAGGAGCCCTAGGGAAGCAGCAGAGGGAAGGAATATTTTATCTTTAGTAACTGGTCATTTCCATTTTGGAGGCAGTGAAAGAAGAACCATCTGGTGTGTGCTGAATATTCACTACATAAACAATGACTTGGTTATGAATATGTGCATTTGTTATTGTTATTTATTATTTATAGGATTCCCTAGGTGTGCTTGACACTTCACAAGCAGAAAGGAAGACCAGGGCTGCTGCATCTTGATGTTCCCAATATAAATTTGACACAATGCTCAAAGCATCCAATGATAGCAGACAAGGGTTGGGCAGGCAGCTGGGGTTAGAAGGAAGATGCCAGACCTGTGAAAAAGGGCAGTGCACAATTTGTGGAGCAGTAGCTTCTACTGATAGAAGATTGCTTCGGAAGACCATCCTCACATACTCAAGCCTGTTAGTTTGAAGTTTAATCCTCCTTTTCAATAAGCACCATTTACATTTATTAGTTTAATTTTCTACTCCATAAGAGTTCTTTTCCTGCAATATTCTGCCTGGAAATGATGCAGAATGTTAGGAATCTTGCTGTAATAACTTTCCATGATAGTCACCTAGGAGTGATAGGTCTGCTCAGTTGGCTTGAGCTTTATGGCTCAGGAGCTCCAAACCAGTCAGCTGAGACAAAAGGTTTTAGAGATGTTTTATTGTGTACCTTACCTGATAGAAAAAGTATCTTGAAAGCAAGGAGAAGAGTCCCATCAAGTGGCAGCATGACACCTTGTTGTCAGGATATAACATCTGATACTGAGGCCTGCTGGGGATGATCGGAATTCAAGAGCACCCAGACATCTGCAGAGGATGCTCAGAGCTTTGCAGGAACAAAATTCCTGTATTACTTCCCCCTCTCTTGTTTTTCTTTTACTTTTCACTACTGGAGCTTTTCCATGGCGGGTTTTGCCGGGGCATTCAGCCATTCTTCTGGTGCTGAGTATTATGGGCAGAGTTGGATGAAGGCAGCAGCTGTAGGCACTGGAAGGAAATAATCTTGAATCTCTTAGGGGAATAATTCCCACATCATTATGAGGACGGAGCTCAGGGGTATTTTCAGGGCCAGAGGGATGGAGGAGAGAGTGGACCACAGCCAGGGACAACAACCCTGGCTCAAACTTGGGCCCAAGAGTGCCTTCCCTCCCACAGCACTCCCTTCCCACCTATTAACATTTTCTCTTCCTGCTGTTATTCTCTGACACACTGAAATTTATGTGACTGCAAAAGTTTGTTTCCTGACACCACCGACAAGCAGCAAATAAGTGAAATATTGATTTTTGCAAGAGTTTTCCTGACACAGCAGGACACACCATAAATTGTGACTTAGACCCCTTTTTTCACACAAGCCTGTTGCTCCATTGCATGGGCAGGCTAGAATGGACCAGAACATCATGAACAATGTGATACCCCAACTCCTTGGAAATGTACTACCATCTCTTCCTTTGTTAATAAACATCCTCCTCATTAAAACCCTCAGCACAACTGAAGCAGCACAATAGACAATCTCCATTATTTAAAACCCAGCTGCCTAAAACCATACTGTCAGTCTGCCTGACCTCAGTACTGGATGCCCCTCTCAGGTGCTTGTACAACAGGAACAACACCTCAGGACCCTCTCTATTTCTTTCTGGGGTCTTTGAACACGATCCAAGAGGTAATATTAAAGGGCTTGGATGGCTTCATCTGGGGAAGACATGGTAGCCACTTTCAAGTATGTAAAAGACTTCTCTGAGGAAAGGCTTTATCTTTCTCTGAATCCACTAGGATAAGGACTAAGACCTTAGACTGCTGAAAAAGAGTGCCTTGTTATTCTGAGTGAATAACAAGTAGCTGAATGGATTGCCTGGAGGTGGTGGAGAGTCTGTCATCTGAGATCTTCCGGACTTTATCAGACTTTTGTCTGCAAAAGACAGGTAAACTTGGAGCAAGGGTATGGAAAATTGGGAAAGATGGTTGAGTTGGCCTCTGAGGGCCATTTCTCATTATATGTAGAAGCTTAGCATTAGATTTGTGCTTACAGAAAATCAGGTCCTGACAACCTATGTACTATAACCCAGAACAGAATGAGGAAAGGGCTGAGCACCCTTTTGCTCTCAGTATTCATGCCTCCACCTAGGCATATTTAAAGCTGGTCAGCATAAAGACATGCAGCTCAGCCATGCTATATTTATTTTGTTGCTAAACTGAAGACATTAGGCCACCCCTGTTACTTTTCTTGGCCATTCAGCTTTACCTAATCAAACAGGAAACCTCTCCAGACATTGTGGGTGTTCAAAGTTTGAAGGCTAACTACCCCGAAAAAGAAAAATCAAACCAGACCAAACCAGAAACCACTTCATAAAACCTGTAGTTAAGTAATAATTTAAATAAAGCAGCACCTGGTTTACCACAGAAAGCATTCATTTCTTTAAAAATGTCACAGCAAATAGCAGCAGTTAAATTACTCATTCCAGAGAAAAATCACCATCAGACTGTATCTTGAACAATGTGTGCGCTAAGGCAATGCACATTTTGAGATGGAAGAAATTATACGTAATTTGGGATGCAATTTAAAGTGAAACCTTCAAAGATGTTGGGCAGGCTGTATCAGAGCATGGCATCAACTGCAACAGTATTTTATTCTGTTTGAAATCTCAGGGCAGGAAGAATTAGAAGATCTGGAGATAAAGCTACAAAAACTACCATCTGCCAGTCATTATCAAATGTCGCCCAGAGGACTGAATGAGAGGATGGAATCACCAGCTGGCTGACAACTGTATAGATTGTGTCAGTAGTTTCCTACCCTGCTTGCTGAAGGGACATATTGGGAAGAGTCCATACTAAGGAAAGTCCCTGCACACAATTGGCTAGCAGGGAAGAGTGGAGTGGTGACACAGAATCATCAAGGCTGGGGTGAGAGAGGGACTGGCGGCAGTATGCTGTGCTAATTTCTGGAGAACATCTGCACAGTAGGTAATGAGAACAATAAATTGCTCTTACCTGTGTTTCTTATACCCAGCTGCCAAGTTCTTCCAGACAAAGGCAGATAGCATTATCCTCAACATACTCAAAAGACAAGAAAATCTTGACACATGAGTGAAGTGATTTTACTTATGGTTGAAAAGCAGAATGGGGAAATATTCCATCTCCTGGGTCACAACCAGACTCAGAGAAGAAAAAGGGAGAAAATATTTCTAAGTGCCACACACTCAAGTTGTCTCGTGATGTTGATTTTGCAGCAGGAGAAAACCCAATTAATGCAGTAAATGTTGTTACTTTTTAATGCTGGTTTCAAATTAACTGTTCACTTTTTTTGCTTACTCCCTGTCCTGATCCCCTTATCTACCCATCTCTCTCTTATATACACATGCATATACCTAGGCATATTCATCCCCAGTAAATTTCTCCCCCATCCTGTAAACAGTTCATAATATCAACACAATAGCAAAGAGGAGTTGGGTTTTTTTGCTACATTGTAAAATATGAATCCACTATTTTGACAGTGACAAATCATAAGAATCAATGTGCAGGAGCATTTTCAGGAGAATGTGGGGAATAATCTGCCTCACCAATCTTCCATTCCAGTGGAAACCTGTTTTGCCTTTCCCTTCCCTTCCCTTCCCTTCCCT
>VWYI01038286.1:0-14199 GCA_013399455.1 Anthoscopus minutus | reverse complement strand
TTTTTTTTTTAAGATCTGAGTAGAGAACAAATCCTTCTTCCAATTTCAATGGAAAATATATTTTTATAACAAAAGCCAGTAGGACTACTTCGAAGTTCCATCATTGCTGAAATAACTCTTCATTCTAAACCAATGCTGTTATTAATAATTTTTTTTTTGTTTAATGCTGAATTATAAGTTCTGGTAATTTTAAAAGTGAAGATTTCTCAATAGCTACAAGGCAATATGAAGAAAATTAGCATATTTTGGATTTAGAAAATGGTGGGCAAAGAGAGAAAGTCTCATTCCTACAGTCATTCAGTAGGCAAGTGAGAACTCTGAACAGAAACCTCTTTTTTCAAATCCCAACTATTTGTGTTAGATATTGGACTACAAACACTTTCTCCAACACAATTATTTGATTACTACAAAATTGCAGTGTTCTCTTTCCTCTTTGTAATAGTATTTATTCTTTGCTTTTGCGACCCTTTATCTCAGAGGTGTAATACCCAATGGGAATTTGTCCAGTGCACTGCATGGATTTGCAGAGTGTAATGAAATGCTTGTGAATAGTTATAATGCATAAATGTCCATCTATAGTCCATGTGGTGGGACAAACACTCTAGAGAATACAGTTTATTTTCAAAAGTATTTTTCTGCCTAAGGAAGTTTGAAAGAATTTAGCAGGGAAGAGCTCGGAAACTAGAGAGCATGAGTATTTTTATTTTTTTTTATTATTTTGTTTAAAATTTTAAGGTGTGAATTGTTTTGGATTTGCTTTTTTTTCAGATCTAAATGTACTGTCTAAATGCACAGTAACCTCAGAATTTTTTTGGGGTTCATCACTGTGGAAAATTGTAGGAATTGTGTAAGAGGGAAAACTTGTGATCTATTGAGAATTTGGAAATTGTTCAAATGGGATTGATTGAAGAACACTGGCATTAATTAAAAGGAAGGTAGCATAACACTGATGTGTAAAATATCCCCTCTTACTCATGTATATTAGGTTTTTTATTTATTATGTACTGTTTTCCTGATTTTTGACTCTTACTGGCATTCCTCATTGGTGAAGCTGTGAAAAGAGACATTAGATAATTTTTGAATTTTTTGCTCCTCTTATGCCCCATCCCCTGTAAAAGATTCCAACTTTGTGTGGTATCCTTTTGGTATTTTTTTTAAAAATTCTAAGTTTAGAGAAGTAAAAGCCCTCATAACTTGAAGGATGAAGCTAAAAATGTTGTATGAGGATGATGAATTACTTTATTTCCCTCTTATCCTAAACAGATTCAATGTATTTGACCATTTTGGATTTTATCAGAGTTGTTCACTCTGTAATATCACGTATCAATTTTTTGCAACAGAGAGATAATCCACTAAGATTTCTAGTGTACAGACTGCACTCTTATAAAGGTGATGGGTCTTTGTGAAGTCTTCTGTCTTTGTGAAGAGAAGGCACTGCATTAAATTATAATTATCTTGTTTACAATGTTGCAGTTCTGGGCTATTAGTTGCTCTGAAGATGTCCAGACCAGAACTTGAAATAAAGATGAACAGCTTGCCCCTCATAGAAGGACTGAGTCTCAGAGAAATATGTGAGACCTGGAATAATAGTGGATCAGGGCTATAAAGAACAGTTGTGCTAATGTGCGTGTGTGCATTTGAGGAAGTTCTGCCTGGTTTAGTAATATGTATTGTACTCCACATCTATGTTTTGATTAAAGTGCCAGTTCTAGATCCTTTTCATTATCATAACTGCATTTGTTATAGCTAAGCCTGATGATGACAAATAAATAAAAAGTACTGATTAGGCCACTGCCATAGGCACTGAACTGTGAATTAATCATATTATTAATTCCAGTTAATCAGTTTTATTTGTTGTCACGGTTTACACTGAGCCATAAGCAAGGAAAACATCATAGTGATAGTTAAAATGTTATTATAAAATGCGAGACATTTAAATAATATCTCTGTTTTCTTTCCATGTGGCAGAAGAGATACTGAATGAGATTGCAATAAAAGGGAACTCTGTCTTCAGAATAAAATGTGTTAAAATTTGTAGAAAAGCAAATAACTGTCATGAAATGACTGTCATGCCAATGCAGAAGTACCCTGATTTTATGTCTGAGGGCCAACTCTTTTCTGAAAATATTAGCATACTTCACTTTACAGGTGATCTTAGTCTGAAATGGATTCACTAATTTGAATGCAAGTCATAACCTTTGTAAATGAAATACAGATATCTTGTCTACAAAACTAAAATCTTCTACTCAGACTGTTCAGAATTCAGTGGAAATCTGAACTTCACTGTGAAATTAAATGTCTTATGTAGCTTCTAGCTGATCTGTCCTGAATTATGCATTTCAAAATATCCTGATAGCAGTCACCTTTCAAAGTAACTTATTTCTATCCTTTCTGATGCTTGTGAAATGGCTTCCACTGTACTATCTTTGTCTAGAGAGTTAATAATTTTATAGCAGAGTATATCTGACTGTATTGTGTGGAAGGAAATCAAAAGCTAAACCTAGAAAAGCACAGGTGAACCTGGAACAGTGTGGATATGGGATAGAGGCATCCCAATGATGTCCTGCTGTGTTGCACTCTAAGCCTTGTGGGTGTATCTTCACAGCACTGGAACACAAAGAAAGTCAATCCTTATGCTCCAAATTCCTCTTATTTAAGGAAATCAGCTCCTAGAATTAAATAAATTATTCAGAGCAGGTATGAAGAAATGAGGCATTTGTCCAGTTTAATAGCCTTCAAAGGCTTATCTGGCAAGACATCCAGAGAGATCACCTTCTATGCAAAATTCTAGACAGAGCTTCTAGACAAAGCTCTTACAAAATACAGGTGTTGGGACACCCTTTACTATTATGCAGGTGCCTCAAGAACTTCTGGTAGAAAATGAGAACATTAATTTCAAATGTTCCTTTAGCCTGAATTCGTTCACCTTTTCACAGAGTTTTGTAAAAATACCCCATAAAGATGGGCTTAACATATTTTCTAGTTGTGCCAATATGTAGAAAATAAGTCAGGAATAATTCAAAATAATTGAAGATTCATGCACATAGAGAGCTGAAATGGGAAAAAAAAAGATTGAGCTGTTTCTTAAAGCATTGCTTTAGAAGAAAAAGTTGGGAAATTTGATATTGATTATAGGAATATATCTCTGTGTAAATAAGACAGGCTATGCCACAAAAATGATGTGAGGGCTGGAGCACCTCTTCTTGAAAGACAGCTAAGTGCATTGAGGATGTTCAGTCTGAAGATGAGAAGACACCAGGGAGACAGTGGCTTTTCAGTGCTTAAAGGAGGCTTATAAAAAGGATGTGGACAGACTTTCTAGTAGGGCCTGTTGTGGCAGGGCAAGGGTAATGGTTTTACCTGGAAGAGAGGATACATTCAGGTTGGAAGTAAGGAAGGTGTTTCCCACAATGTGGGGGATGAGACACTGGAACAGGCTGCCAGAGAGGTGGTGGTCGCCCCATCCCTGGAAACATTCAAGGTCAGATTGGATGGGGCTCTGAGGAACCTGTTCTAGTTGAAATTGTCCCTGTTTATTGCAGAGAGGTTGGAGTAGATGGCCTTAAAATGTCCTTTGCAACCTGAAGAATGTCATGATTCAGTGATTGGCTTGGATCAACTCCTTCCAGTATATGCAGGAGCTTCATGGCAAAGGCAGGATCCTGAACTGCCTGCTTCAATCTTAATTCTTTAACATTGGTTATATTCTCTTGTAAAATGCTTAAAGAATCATCTTTTTCTTTACGTGTGCTAGCAGGATCATGTTTTAGGGGAAAAAATGTTATGCATGCAATGTAATCTTAAATGGTTCTCAAATGGATCTGAACAATACACTTGATACAGGGTTGCTTGTATTTCTTAATAGCTAAAATAAAGACATTTTTGTTTGTGAATTCATTGGTGCGTATGTAAAGTTTACAGTAATTGCAGAATTCAGGGAAAAAAATAAGACAATATTTTTGGTTAGTTTTCCTTTTTAGAAAAAGCAGTCTTTGATATCCAATAACCTTTCCTTTTGGAACATTGGAATATTCTTGCTGAAATGGATATGGTTTTGTCTTTCAGGGTTTCTGATTATGTGTAAAATCAAAAATGGATGATATAGCAATCTATTTTCCTCAGATACCGCAGTGTGTAATCTTGATTTTATAGTTTTATATAACCGCAGTAAGGGAAAAAATTGTTTGAACATCTTATGAAGCGAGTCTCTTGCTAGTGGCCCTTTAGCTTTAGTGATTAGTTGAGAAATTTATTAGTAAAAATGCAAAATGGATTCTGGGGTGGGGGGCTATTTGGTTTGTTTAGTGTTTTCAGCTTTTTTTGGTTTTGTGGTTGGTTAGTTGGGGTTTTTTTAAGATGTATGTCATATCCTTGGGGGATGGGTGTGTGTCCTTCCACAGGAACGGGCAAGAGACCATTTGGACAAACTAAAAAGAGCAGAAATAAGGAAGCAGTAGATCACAGCTCATAGAAGGAAAGGGAATGGCAGGACCATGTAGCTAAGGGCAGTACCCATTCTGTGTGGATTTACCACAGCCCACGTAGTTGAATGCACGGTTGTCTTGGGACATGTTGTCCAACAGTGCCTTCCACAAGTGCATCTTGGGCTGAGGGCTTCTCCAGATTTTGCCTACAGTGGAAATGCTCTAGCTTCATCTCTCTGCCAAAAGATTTTCAGCTTTTTCATCCTAGTCAAAATAAATAAATAAATGTAATGATCTGACATGCAATTATTACATATGGATTAAGTTGTTACTGTGGAATATTCATGAGGCTTGGATTTTTATTTTACATCTTTGGTTTATTGCCTTGTTTAACTTCAACTCGTATCAGTTTGACTTGCAAGGTGTCTTGTTGGCATTATCAGCAACATGCTACCTGTAGACCTTGACTTGTATATTAGCTTATCTTCGATTTTTTCTTTCTGTGTACTACTTCATTTAGTCCATATATTTCCTATGCAGATATAGCTTATGATGTATCCAAATTGAATGACAGTGTTCTATGCCTAAAAGTTATGGAGTTGCTTAAATGTTTCTGTAACTTAAAACTTTCAGATGAAGTGGTTTCATATTTGACATGTTATTATAGTTGCAACTGGTAAAAAAATACCTTCACACAAAAAGTGTTTCTTCACCTACTCTGTTCTGAAAGATCTGCCTTAAGGAATAGAAATTTCAGTGTAATCCTGGTTTATTATGAGTTCCAGAATCAACAGGATAATTTCATACTGAATTTAAAATATGTTTACTGAATGTTGACACTACCACCCACTTTTGGAGAGAAAGACATGAGGGTTTGCTGCCTGACCCTGAAAATGCTTCTCCTCCGAATGGTTGACACTCCTCTGCAGCTCCTCTAAAGCTTTCTGACTTGTTGGTTACTGATAATCTATCCTTATGCTATTCACTTCTCTTTTAAAATTGTGACAAGTCTCTCACCCTGCATGGAGCACCCACTGGTGCTGGGCTGCTCTTCTCTGCCCACAAAGTCCTGCAGGACAAAATCCATTTTCTGTAGGCAGCTGTCACTTCAAAAAAAGCTGAGATACACTGTAAATTTTATCCAAGTTCTGTCAGTTTTTACAGTTTGTGACTAGGAGGGGAAAGCATGGGACCAAGAGGAGTGTTTTAGGTAGAGAAGCAAAACAGCCTTTGCACTTTCTGATCCCAGCCGAAAAGTCCTCAAAACACTATTTTTAGTACGTTGACAGTTGTGGCTCAAATAACTATGAGCACATTCCGGTTGGAAGGAGAACAGTAATGTGTCTTAGAAGTTTTGATTTCTCCTGTCCTCTGCCTGCTCCTCTGTGGAAGAAGCCCTGAAAAGTCACCACAGCAGAAAAGCTACTGAAGCCAGAGGGATTTAGTCTGTTCCTGGTTACGCTGACCTCAGTGAGATCTGCTGGTGTTAACACTTGTAACTGTAGATTTTAGTTTATTTTTTTTAATGTTATAATTTTAGTGGACACAGTAAGTACATGGCATATTTAGAGAATTACAGGTATTTTCTCTAGTTCTCTTTTCTTCTTTCAGCCTTGAAAAAGTATTTAATGCCATCTAGATAAGAGAGCATTTATAGATTAGAAATCATTAGTCTGACATGATTTGAACGAAGTTTGGTTGTTGAGTTTAGGAGGCTTTACATCCACTTCTTCTTACTGACCTACAAGTTCAGTTACAGATGTGATCCTCTCATATTTCATTTGAAATAACAATCATGCAGGAAATGTTCATAATTACATGTCTATGAGCAGTTCAGCTAATTGTCTGCTACTTAATTTTGGAAGAGTTCTAACTATTGACATAGAACTGTCAATTTAATAATTAAGCTGGTCACTCTTAAAGGAAAATTTTGTCTCTAAGATCCTACTATAAATCAAACCAGTAGGTTCAATCCCCACAAAGACTTAAAGCATTTGATTGAGTTTTCTTCAGTGCTGTTTCTCATATAAATAAAGCTATCTATGTGCTTTATTGATTTGGCCTAATAACCAAAGTCAATAATAAGAAAAACATTCCTTCTGATGGATTCTTTAATATGCTGTTTAGACTGAGAAGTTAACTCCAGTCCTCTCAGTTCTATATAACAAACCTATTTAAAACCAACCCCAAGACTCATTTAGTAGTCTTTTTCTGTTCTGTGCTCCCTCCTGTATGGGAGATTCCATGTCAGTCAGCCCACAGTAAACTGGTTAGCTTTACCTGCAGTAATGTGTCCCCATGTACTGGTCAGTTTATATCAGTCTCATCAGAAATATAAAAAAACAAATATAGCTTTGGAATAAAATATAATCTCTCCCTGCTGGAAATTCTTTGTAAATTTGCATAAGTTGTAGGTAAACTTTAATTACCTATTCCTTTGTGTTAAGCTTTGTGGTTAAGCAGATAATTTTGGTCCTAGAAGTTGCCAATCTGACGGTTTTTCCCTTCAATGGATTATCTACCATAATAAATTTTCAAGTGTTTTAAGTATTGTAAGTTTTACATACGTAAAAGGCTGGCAAGAACTTCCTGGCTAATTCAATAGTATTCTCTTTTACAAACAATTGTTATCTTCACTCTCTCATGAGGGATGCTTTTAGACTGGGATTTGGGAGTGTGGAGAAATGCATTTTGTGCTAGATTGGATGCCATGGTTCATAGTTTTACTTAGGAAAAAAAATAATATTTGTATGATATTTAAGCATTTAGTAGAAATCTTAGAAAAAGTTGGGTTGGAAGGAACCTTACAGATCATTTGGCCCTCTGCCATGAGCTAGGACACCTTGCACTAAACCAGGTTGCTCAGTGCTGCTTCCAACCTGGCCTTGAACATTTCCAGGGATAGGGCATTTGCAACTTCTTTGGGCAACCTGTTCCAGTGCCTCATCACTGTCCTAGTAAGGAATTCTTTCCTCATACTAAATCTAAACTTTCTTTTAGCTTGAAGCCATTCCCCTTGTCACTATATGCTCCTGTAAAAGGTCCCCATCCACCTTTCCTGTAAGGTGGTGAAAGGCTATATTCAGATCACTGGTATGTCTTTACTTCTCCAGGCTGAAAAAACCTAATTCTTTCAGTCTTTTCTCATAGGAGAGATGCATGCTTACCATTAGGATACATCTTGGCTCCTGCTGTGTCTGGGAGGCAGAGTTGTCCACTGTACTGGTGTTGGAAAGAGTGAATTGTGGTAGCTCAGTGTGGACACTGCTGTTAGCATGGCAAAAAGTAAATATTTTTTTATTAATAAGTCTTGTATTTTGGGAGGCTTTTTCTATCTTACTGTCTCAAGATGCTGAAATCATGCTGAGGGTTCCCCAAGCAATGTTTAGCTCTTCAAATACTCTCACATAGACAAATCAGTAGCTATAACTTTGAAGAAGAGCCTGAATGTTTGCACGATTTGCTTCAGATTTAACACTTTTCCTGTGTCCTGTATGCTGATTTTTAAATTCTCTCAAGACCTGAAATTATTTATTACATAACTTTAAAAATCCTTCTGCACTAATAGTTTTTCCTTGGTTGGGTCATTTGCTCAACATTTTAATGATTTGTGTCTCTTATGTAGATAGTATCAGGTACAAAGATGTGTTTTAATGATACTCTGATGCATATTGTTCACTAAAGGAAAATATAAAGCAGGCAAAATACAAAGTGTTGAACACATGGATAGTTTCCAGCCTGTTAAGGGATTCAGAGTCTTTGAATCACTGGTTTCTATCGCTGACCTCTGCTTCTGACCTTTCCCTGATTTCACAGATCAATAGTTCTGTCAGCAACCACATTTTGAATAATTTGTCATCCGAGACCTCTAGATTTTTAGGTATTTCTTGTTTGAACTTTTTTTAAGTTTTGCAAAAAATGTTTTTAAGATGTTATTGATGAAAATTTAGCTTTGGTTCTCCAATACAAACTTGGATCTTGGCTACAGGATAAAAAGACACTGAGAGTAGAGTGTACTGTACTGCCTTCTGTACTGGGCATCAGTACAATATACTAGTGGAATGTACAGACTTACAGTACTTCCCTCATACATTGAAAAAACATCTCAGTCCTCCCTGTTCTTCATGTGCTGCATAGGAGTTTCACTTCAAGATTAATATACCATTTGCCAACTTTTTTCCTGTCTTCCCCCTCAAAAGGGGAAGAAACAACTGCCATATGCTCAAAGCATAGAAATTTCCATACCTCATTATTTGGGAAATACTCAAGTACATTTGATATGACTTTTTCTGTTTAGTGATATTCTAGTTCTTTCTTTATTCTATCATTTTCCCATTTATACATCAGAAAAGTCTTCTCTGATGTATTTATTTTAATGCTCAGCTTTCTCCGTGAGCCATTTGGCTGGGTACAAGAGGGGCAGTTGCTTTAATCTCACAATCAGAAGGCTTTGTTCCTCTCACAGTATGTTCTTGATTAATGTGAACTAATAATTACAAACACTAGAGCCTGCCATGTTATAATACCACAAGTGATTGGCTGGCCTGCAGGTTGACAGGCTTTTCTTAGACTCAAGAAAGAATGATACAAAAATTGCATTTCAAAGTGTTTATCTTGCCAGAATTCCTAATAGTGTTTTGACTCAATTATAGCAATGACATTTAGTAGTACTGTCGCTACAGAAACATTAACATTTTGAATGCACCGTGTTTTTCAAGGACAAATGTCTTTTCTTCTATTTTTGTTTTGACGGTAGAAAACTAAAATTTTCAAGCACACTAAATCTTTTGAAAGTGTGTGACATTAATAATAAAATATGGCCATGAAGATTGTCAAGAACAAGTGCGGAAAAGGAGATTTTTCCTCTTACTAATATAGAAAATGAGGCATGGAATAGGGACACTCTGATTGATTTTGATTTGTTTTATTACTTTTTTTTCTCTCCACTCATCAATGCCAAACAGGCTGAAACCCATTATATTCTGCCAGTCTGTAACTCCTGCTGGATCAATGCCTTCTTGTGCCTTAAGAACTTGATCTAACTTTTGCTAGAACAGAAGAAAGGAAACCAGTGTTGACTTAAAGCTGGGTCTTGTTAATGTTACCAAAAGAGTTAAATGCGTCTGATTTTCTTACAAGGTTTTATGCCTATCATAAGAGTTAAAGAAGTGATTAATATTGTGGGGGTTTTTATGAAGGAAAAAATAGGAAGTCATTAACTACAATGTGAGTGAACAGCTGATAGTTGCTGATAACGTGGGACTGTGCTCCTAGTTCTCTGTGTATATGCTCTAACCTGCCTTCAGTGGAAGATCACATTTTTATTTCAAATAGTGAGCTACTTTTTGTGCAAAGTACTCTTGTGGGCTTGAGAAATATCATGAGGAAATGCAGAGGGGGAGAGCACTGTAAGTTCATATCAAGCCATGTAGCACATTAGCTTTCCTCTGGAACTAAGAACTTAAAGATGACTGCAAAATTCCTATTATTGTTGTTACAGTTAATAAATAAAATATAGTCATATACTAAGCATGTTTGGGCCTGATATGGTGCTACTTGTAGTGGTTAAATTCTAATGGTATTAAACCATTGTATCAATTCATCCTTTTTTGGTTTCTTTTAAAAATGCATTATTTTATCAGCTCGACCTTATAAATGATCCTGGGGATGTTTTGGGGCTTTTTTTCTAGCTTGAGAATTATTATGCCGTCTTACATTTTCGTACTTATATACCCAGACCTGCAAACTAATAAATACTTGGTAAGTTTTCACCTGAAATAACTTCAGTGAAGTAAAATATTAATTCCTCTAAGAAGCTGAGTTTGAAATATTTTCTTCTTATAAAATCAAGATAATTAGTACCAGAGCTGATAACATACTGTGTGGAACTGCTTCTACATACTCTTTTAAATTATCTTGATGCAACTATTTTTTGTGCATATTCTGGAGTAGCATCATTAACTCTGAGAGTCTCTCATTAATCACACAAGGATGAGGAAACAGGGAAAAATCATTGTCCCATGTTACCAGTACCAGATCAAAAAAGAAAATTTAAAGGCTTTTCTTGGGGTTTGAGTAAATATCTTTCTGAACTTTTTTTAAACTGTTGAATTCCTCTAATTTGGAAAAATGTGTTAATAAATATGAGTATGAAGAAAGAGGGATAGCTATTAACCAAATATTAACTTGTTAGTCTTGGTTTTCTTTGACAGTGAGTTAACCAGTAAGTTAGATGTTATCCTTACGAATTAAAATTCTAGGCCTCAAAAGAGGAAAAAAATATGACTCCTTTTAACAATCATGTGACCAGATAATGACAGCAAGCCTAACATGCTGGGTAAAAGCAAAAGCTTGAAGTGTAGGGAAAACTGTCATAATGGTATCTTTAAATTGCCTTAATGTAAATTATGTAAGTCTCATGTCAAATTGTAGAAAGACAGCTATGTGAACAAGGTCACGTAGACATGAAGGAGCTGAGTTGAAGAGTGCCGATGTGGCCAGGACAGCATGCCATTGAACAGAGCAGTTATACGATAACAGAATGCTTGTAGTTAGAGGAACAGAGGCTAGGAATGAAAAACAGAGTGTATATGCTAATGCAACTTTTTAGAATAAGCCAATTAGGTAATGCCAGTTGTGCCTATTAATAAGTAGTTGTCTATAAGAGTATAAATATAGCCTATCTGAAAGAATAAATGGAGCTTGCTTATCAACCACATTGGTCGTGTGAGAGTCTTCCCTCCCGGCGAGAATAGCAACATCTGGTGCCCCGTGTGAGGAACAATACAACAACTTGCTACGTTCACCAGGACACCGGAAAATCGACAGTCTGCAGCCGCTGGCATGGTGACAAAGGTAAACCTTCACTGAGCGAACAATCTTCGCATCAGGATCGAACCGATAGCGGTGGTTCCCCGCCGTCCAGAGCCACCTGTCTCGCATGAGCCAGTAAGTGAGGTAAGGCTGCCAATTGCTTGAGCAATAGATATATCATGAAAAGGCAGGTGGCATACGATTAAAGTGCTTTTTAGAAAAGCGGAACATTAAAGACATTGACCTTAAGAAGGAACTTCCGGAGCTCTTAGCATACAGAGCTACCAAAGAATTCTTTGGGGAACCTAATACACTATGTGGTGTGGAGGAATAGAAAGCTTTTGGTAACCAGTTGCGGGCACTAATAATAGATGAGGAAAAAACTGCCGAAAACTGTCTCATCCCTGACGAGCAGTAACTAACTGCCTCTAGCAGCATCAGGCAGAACAAAAGGTTGCACCCTCTTCTCAGCCCACGGAGTCTCCTGAAAATATAATTCAGTTAAAGCGTAAACAAGTTACCCTGCCTCCAGCAACCTCCATGGTGAAGATTCCATCCGCCCTGCCACCTCCATGGCTGCAGCACCCGTATGCCCCCAATTCTGCACTCTCCACTCCGAAGCACAGCCCTGCCAGTGCCGATCGGCTCCACGCGAGAGCCCGGCAGCTGCGCGCAGCTAGTTCTAGTCATCTCCAATACCCCCGGCGTAAAAAAACTGCAGAGCACGGCCTGTGCCGACCTCGCCACCCTGGCAATCAATCACAAATTGTACTCGAGCTGCTCAAAGCGGCGGCGCGAGACCGCTGCCGGAGCCACGGAGCTGCAAAGGTGCAGGGCCACGAGAGCTCAGAGCCATGGTGTGAAAGCTCGGAGCTGCAAAGGCGCAGAGCCGCCAGGGGGACCGCTGCTGAAGCAGCAGGGCCACGCGGCCACGGAGCCGCAGAGGCCGCCACCACCGCCACAGAAGCCGCGGTGCGCCACCACCAACAGAGCTGGCCAAGCAAAAAGCAGAAATTACCCCGGAAAAGCCGGATGTTGAAATGACACCGATCCCGGAAGAACAGGCGGAGCCGCAGATGTCAGCAAAACAAGTAGCCAACCATGAGCAGCTTGCTGCACTAATACACGAACTATCTACTACCACAAGATGATTATCAGCATCATATGCATGTTATAGCTGTCATAACTGTAAAGCTTAGATAAAAATCTATTGTAGAGAATGTAATCAAAACTAGTAAGTTTCTCAGCAGCGTTTGCTAAATCTCTAGTGCCCAAGTTGTGCTTTTCATTGAAATAGGCTAACCTTAGGAAAAGCTTTGCAAGAATATACTTGCCAGCCCGGTGTTCAAGGTTGAAAACCTATTAAATATCTAGATCAACATGAAAATTTATGGTTAGCATGATTATTTGATAGAGAAGTAAAGAGAGTTGTTGCCCAACATGATACCCAGGTATTGGAAAAGATCTGCAAAAGAGAGATCGGGATCCCCCGAATGTAGCAAGTGGCTCCTAATAAGTAAGATCATATGTGTCGCCGCTAAGCTCACAGATCCTGTAACAGCAATATTACCCAAGATTAACGATCACCAAAATATGTGGTTTACTTGGGCAAATGAGACAGGCCAGGACAGCTTTTGTTTATCGATGACTACCCCGTCAGACCCATTTCGCACATGTTTGGTGGGTGTCCCTCTTAATACCAGCAACAATGCTACAGAATTTAAAGCATGGTCTCGGACATGGAAGACACCTGCTGATGCAAACAAGAGCTTATGCTCCATAAAAACGAGGGGTATTTCTGCTTCCATTTGTCCTCCTATCATAAAAGATAACCTCTTTGGGGCACAGGCATGACACATAGTTGATGATTAAATGTTACTACCCCTGAACCGCAAGAACTAAGGCTTTTGGGGTCCGCCCCAGGAAATTGTTGTTTAAAATTCACCCACCGGGCCGAGGCTAATCCCCATAACTGGTACTTTCGCCCCAATGTGGCAAATGTTACTCCTTTGTCTGAATACTATTTAACTGACAATAAGACCTATTGCGGCAATTGGTCCCATCGATTAAACTCCAGTATAGTTCCCAAACGATTACCTCTAGGTATCTTTCTCATCTGTGGCGACAGAGCCTGACAAGGGGTACCTGCTAACATTTATGGAGGGCCATGTTATGTGGGAAAACTAACCTTACTTGCCCCGAGTGTACGGCAGGTTTTATTAGCTAGCCGCACCACTCCCCCTCAGTGAGTCAAACAGTCCCTTCAACTAGGGCCAGAGTGTAATGACAAGGTTGACCTGTGGAACCCCCCTGAAGTCATACTTTCCTCTGTTTTCGCCCCTGGAGTAGCAACTGCTCAAGCTCTAACACAGTTGCGTAAGCTTGCTTGTTGGACAGGGAAACAAATTAACATTACTTCTAATGTATTGTCAGAATTACTTGTTGATTTAGAGAATGTGCGTCATGCTGTGTTACAAAATCGTCCTGCAATTAATTTTTTATTATTAGGACACAGCCATGAGTGTGAAGATTTTGAAGGCATGTGTTGCCTGAATCTTTCTGACCATTCTATATCAATCCATGCTCAGCTGAAACAGCTGAAAGAGAATACGAAAAAGCTTGGAGTAAATAACAACCCGTTAGAAGAATAGCTAGCTTCTTTAAAAATTACTAGTTAGTTAAAACATGTAGCAAAGGTAGCCATTATATTTCTTGCAATCATATTATTGTTGCTTCTTTTAATACCTTGTATAGTAAGTTATCTGCAGAAAATAGTTAAGCAAACTGCTTCTTCAGTGTAGCTTGTACAAAAAGAAAAAGAGGGAAATGCAGAAAGATAGCTACGTGAACAAGGTCACATAGACATGAAGGAGCTGAGTTGAAGACTGCCGATGTGGCCAGGACAGTATGTACTTGAACAGAGCAGTTATACAGTAACAGAATCCTTGTAGTTAGAAGAACA
>VWYI01038284.1:0-29841 GCA_013399455.1 Anthoscopus minutus | reverse complement strand
TTAATTTTTGACCCTCTGGCATTTGTCGTTCCTGTTTTTAACCATAGACATTCATGAATCCAGGGTGTGGTCTTCCTCTGAGGAGTGCAAAACCACAGACGTGTAGATTAGAACAGTATTTAATTTCATATGTGCCACTCTCCATCCTTCACATTATATAAAACAATACCAGATCATATTCATATGGCAACCTTCCTCACATTTTACATGATAATAATTAAAAGTTTTTGCCAGAAAAGAGAAAAACCAGCAAAGCAGATGAAATATTTCTTAGCAGACACAAAACCTCAGCTTTTTCAGAAACAATACCTTCCATGTTTCCCAAAATAANAGAGAAAAACCAGCAAAGCAGATGAAATATTTCTTAGCAGACACAAAACCTCAGCTTTTAAATGCAATGCTGAATTGTAACTACTGAAGTCTAAAAGAAGAATTAAATGTGATGCATCATCAGAAGGTTAAACCCTTGACTACCAACTGCCTCAAGAGAAGAGTGACACTGCTCTATCTCAGGAAAGACAGGGGTACATTTATGAGTTTCACTGACTGCAAATATCACGAGTCAATACCTTCTTGCTGAAAATGTTTGCAGAAAGCACAAATTATATTGGAACAGTTAAAAAAACTGAAGGCATTATACGGGATATACTACAGCTAAACAAAAAATAATAAAAAAGAAGCCCTAATGAAAAACTTCACTAAATCTAGCAAAACCCCCCAACAACTACAAGGGAAGGTAAATTACTGTTCAACTTCTCTAATCTCTGGCCTTCATGTACTTCATTATTGGTCAAATTGGCCAGGAGCCTCAACCCCTCAGTGTCAGTACCATCCCCTCTTGGAGGCAACATCACCTCAGGACAATCTGTAGTACAGAATGGGTAACCATGGCTTGGTTGCTTCTCTTCACAGCTCAGTACCTTAATACAAATGCACCTGGCTCACACTAAAATGCCAGGCTGGGTGATGAGAGGCAGGCATATATTCCTTCATCCAACATAGAAGTGGAACAGACAGCTTGAACAGGCACTGCCAGCATTATTTGTCAGAGCTTTGAATGAGTTCATCTAGAACAGGAAATTTATACCAGACAAGGGCAAGTTTTGTGACACCTTTCTTTCTGAACTCTATGTGTGTGTCTAATTGGGAAAACAAATATGACAGATACCTTAAATAGCCAAATAATGCTCATGCAAGAGTATTTGGCTACAGTTTGTCTTAGAAATGTTAAATTATCGTTTTCTGCATGCTTTCGGCAGCTATATATAATTTGATATAATTTGATGTGTCAGACTATGTTTGTCTGGTTCTTCTTGTGGTAGTTTATTGCACTATTATGCTATATTTGATGCTTCAGAATTCTATTTTAAAAATCTCCTTTGAGGTTATTTTTAAACAAATGGACTCTAATGTTTCAATTTGTTCATAAAATTTGATCCTGTACATACTCATTTTAATGCCCATAAACAATTTTTGCTGCTCCTCTATTGATTGTTAAGTCCAATTTTTTTTTATAGTTGTCCAGTCAACAAGATAGTACCTCAAAACAGAATCAAATATTACCAAGATGCCTTGTTTCTGATGTTTTGTATGGTCCATATGACCTGCTAAGACATTGATTCCCTCACTACACCATCATAAAGGATGGGAATTCTCTTTTTTAACTCGAGTGGTCTGAAAGTTACATACCTAAACCAAGCCAATAATTCACCTATGTTGGACAGTCAAACAGGCAAGTACTGAAAGGTCATGAAAAGTACTTCCAGAGAAGGATTTAGACGTATATAATGACCTGGGCTGGACCTTAAAGAACTTCTAGTTCTAACCCTCCTGCCATGGGCTGGGACCTTTCGCTAGCCCAGGTTGCTCAGAGCTCCATCCAGCCTGGCCTTGGATACTTTCAGGGTGGGATAGGCACAACTTCTCTGTTTCAGGGCCTCACCACTCTCACAGTAAAGAATTTTTAATGAATATCTAATCTAAAAATACTCTACTGAGGATTAAGGCCATTACTCCTTGTCCTGTCACTACAGGTTCAGTGTCCGCATCTCCACAGGAGGGTCTGCATATGGTGGATCCACGCTTTTCAATGTTTGCCAAATTCTGCTTTGCCTGTGAGGGGCTGGGTGTGCACACCCTGTGTGTGGGTGTGCATTAACAAGTTACAGAAAGTTTATTGGACATTTTTAGGTGTTTATTCTGCAGTGTGTTATATTGTGGTTTATCAGTGGCATTGCAGATACGGATCCTGAATTTTTAGTTCACTTTCCGTCACTCTTCATTATTAAATCAATAAGTATAACCCATTAATAAATCTATAAATACTTTTATCCCAATTTAAACTTCATTAATTAAGCAGTTTTCCTATGTGAAAAATACCTGTAAAAATTTCAAGATAGAAAAAGAACTGCAAGTATAGCCTGCATATAGCTTTGTATACCACGTAATTCTGAACATGCACAGACTGTTGCGCTTATGCATTTAGGAAAATCCATAAGTCAAAATTAAAGTACCAGCTAATTTTACACACCACTTGGAGCTAGGAAGTGGTTGAAAGCAAGCAATCTGAATTAATGTCTGAGACAACTTAAAGTTTGTCTAAATTGAGAAAATAGGTGGAGACAGAAAAAATTGCAAATTTTGACATCTGAATAATTATTAATATTGTACTGTGGCAATTTTGTTTCCAGCTGAGTCAAACACAGATGAAAGTACTTAATGGGAGAAAATCTTTGAAGCATTCAGATGTCTAAAACCAGACGCAAGAGTTCACAGTGATGTTCTCTGTGGAATAAAGGAGAGCCCTCCCTTTTCAAACACTGACTTTTCAGACAGAACTAATTGGTTATTACATAAGATTTCTGTTCTCTGAAAACAATCAAGCCACATTCCTTTTCTTTTTTTTTTTCCTTGAAAAAGAACTGTAGTCAAACCAGAGAAAATCAGGCAAACATAATGCTATTTGCCAGTAGCTATGGTGACTGCTTGTAGGAAAAGGTAAAATGTTCATGGATGAAAGAAAAAACCCTCACTGTCACTTCAGTAGGATAAAACCAAGCAAAAAAAACCCCATTTAATTTGTTAATATATATTTCTTTAGCCAAGTAAGGAGAATGGGAAGGAAATTAACTTCCTATAGTTCAATGCTTTAATTGGAAAATTGTTCTAAGAAGACTGTTGTAACACTTCAGGAATGCTATCATTATATCATCTCGGTGCTAAAGATCACTGTAATAGCTGAAAGCTTTGTAATAATTAACTCCTTCCAGAAAGCAGGAAGATAGTGAGGAGGGAAAATGTTAATAATTCATGAAAAAATCAGGATTATTGACACGCTATCATTATAAATAATTGAATCAAGTAAGTCTCCTCTCTGTAACATCCTTGAGGTGCTGGATTCTTGTACATACTGATGTGTTCTGGGACATAATATTGATTTAATCATCATTATTAAATTAGTAAATCAGATTGAGAAAACTGGCCAATCTTACACTCTTCTATATGTTCATTCTTCAATAACGAGACCTGAGAATGTTTATTTGCAATTGCCCTCTTTGCACTGCACTTATTCAGAAGCCATTTTAAGCTGGAGCACAAAAATGCTGGATTGCTTAATCATGAACTAGTATGTATTCAGATAACAGTGGGCTCTAAGTAGTACATCAAAGCATTGTACTTCAGCTACATTAAATACATGTTAATGCCTAAAATATTTAAAGACAAATGTGACAGAAGTGGCTTTATATTTATTTACAGCTTACAGCCTATCCCTGCATGGATTCATCAAGACTGCATGGATCCCTTAGCTACTCTGTAGTAAGGGTCGCACTGTCATGAAAAGACTTTTTTCCCCCAAAGAATGAATTCTCAGACTTCTCAGCAACACATACATTTGACTGCCATCACTAGAGGTAGAAGAGGTTTTGCCTTTTCTTTTTTCCACAAGAGGGAGGCAAGTGGATTTCTCTTCTTCCTAGTTTCACTTTATGTTGATATCCACTGGTATGACACACATACAGGTAGCAGAAAGCTAGTGACACCACAGCAATTTCTATCCTACAGAGAATTAATCTAACAGTCAAATTGTACTTTATTGCTCTGTTTTCCTTCTCTTGTTATACTACCCTGTCTCTCATCTTCTACCTGGATATACTTCTCTGAAAGGAATAATTAAAGTTGGACAAATTTTTAATCAACAGGACTCCAGTGGTTTTGGTGGTATACCCCTCTATCCCAACTCTTTACCTTCTATCCATAGAAACCACTTTAAAAGTTCAAGACATTTTTATGCACGATTCTGACTGCAGGTTCTTCATTAATTTCTGAGGATGATCAAGCCAAGTATGGCAATACAACAATCACCTTAAGAACTTTTACTAGGTTCTAATTGAGACATGGTTTCTCAGCTTTCCCTCCTGTTGTTTTCTGTTCAGTTCTATAATGCAGATCAATACAATCCATAGTTATTCTGGGTGAACAAAAATTGTTGAATGTATCCAGCTGTGGAGCTTGATTAGATTTTCATTTCAGTAGTATAAATCACAGTAACTCCACATAAGGCAAGGAAATCTCAGTACTCTCAAATTGTGTAATCTCAGATGTAAAACCAGAACCAATTTCTATGTTTCTACTTTTTCCACTGGCAGTGTTACATCCCAATCCTGCATCAGAAGATCAAACTTATTTACATGTAAACACTGAATTGTACAGTTACTAATTATTAACTAATAGAGTATTTAGATGGAGATGAATATGCTCTTAACATCCTCTGTCATGAAAGATAATTGGAGACGTGGCCTGAAAGAATATCAGCCTCTGTGACTCAGATATCACTGCATAATTCCTGTTAAAATAAAGGTAAGTTTTCTCAAGAAATGGTGACTGCAGGCATAAGTTAGCTTAAACAAAAGGCAGGCTGGAGGATGGGGCATGGCTGGAGTATGTTTTTATTTTTTTTATAACATTATGTGTTCCTGCAATTTATTGTTATGCACATTCTGCTTTCAAAAATGAGAACCAGGTGTCAAGCTTAATTTCAATATTATAACCACAAGACAAAAAAGTCTGTTTTCTGCACTGCAAATGAAAATAAAGAAGCAGTGCTGTGCAGTCTCTTGCTTATGTGCTTACACACTTCACAATGAAAGGATACTTCCATGAACACAGCATTTCTCCTAAAGTACATAATTTTCTAAATCTCACTGGGACTGTTTTCATAAGAAATCCTTTATGGGAGTGAAGCAGCCTGATCAGTCCACATAGAGCACTCTTCTTCATCATTGCATAGAAAGTGAAATGAAACCAGGACAGCAAAGGGAAAAAACCCTCAGATAACACAGCAGTAGTGAAAAAAGAGGATATACTTGAATGGAAACAGATAACAATTTCCCATCCTTCCCATGCACACAGAGTTTGTCGTGCCAATGTTTATTAGGTTAAGCAGAACAGAACAATCTTTAGATGGAAGCAATCCTGTATTTTCTTTATTGAAAAGAAATACTGCAATAAAGCTCAGAACAAAAGGTGTTGGAGAAGTTGCAGAAAATGGCACACCACTGCTGGGCATTATTACTCTTGCTCTCCTGAGGTCTTAATCTAGACTGTACTGTTTTCTTTTTATCTTTTTCTTTTTTTTTTCTCTTTTCCTTTTCTTTTTCCTTTTCTTTTTTCCTTTTCTTTTTCCTTTTCCTTTTTTTTTCTTTTTTTTTTCTTTTTCACAGCTGGAGATATATAAATGCAAGGGGAAGAGGGATGGAAGTTATAGGGGACAACATTCTAAGCATCTTAAAATATTTGCAAAACACAAATCACAGTGACTAAATATACCCCAAAACAGTACAATCTTTCTCTTTTTTCTTCCTTCTGGTAAATCTCAGAGCATTTCAAATGTTAACTGACACAAGGTTTGTCAGAGTCTGAGTTTTTTCCTCCTCTCTATAAAATTTATTTCTGCAAGCTACTGCCAGTAGGAAGATGCTTTTATGAGAAGCAAATTGCTTGAATATGCTACTGGGGGATTTACTTTCTCTGTCCTCCTAGTTTTATTTAAGTGTCGTAAAGAGCTGGCAAAACCCAATTACTCCCAGCTCTGCAGAGTCCTCCTTCAGCTCACTTCTGTGATCTATTGCTCTTTGTCCAGAGGGGCTTTAGTGCCAGGTCTGTTTTTCCAGCGGGGGGATAGTGGTGCTCCAGCTGTAGGTGGCAGCAGCCCACAGCTCTTCTCTCTCACAGCCTGGTGGAAGCCTAAAACCAGCCCAGAGACACAGAGCAATGTTTTACTCCAGAGGCAGCAGAACAAAATATGGATAATACGGATTTTTCACAGCCAAGGATTGCAGTATGTTCCTGGCAAAGAAAAGCAGTTTCTGAAGCATCCATTTAGTTCAGATTTTGTTTGTTTTGTTTGTTGTTTTTTTTAAATTTTATTTTTGACAAAAGCATTATTTTACACACACGGGGTGTTGGACAGCATGTAATTGTATAATCAAATGTCTCCGGAGCACAAAGATGAGATTTGACACAAAACCAACCTTTTCCATTTTGTATTCAATTTCAGTTTTGTAAGTTGGGGCATTCTGTGGTGAGTGGCCTTGGGATGCTGTTTTTTTCGGGTTTGTGGCTCAGGCTGCAGTGCTCTGGTCTAAGGAAAGCTAATTGCACATGTATGTGGCTTTGCAGTGTAACCTGATAGAATACATATGCAATCAGTGTCAAGGATATGAGAAATACATGTATATTGCCCAAGTTACTTAAACCACAAATTATCAAGGCTATCTGAGAGAAAATGCTTTTCAATCCAGGGATTAGGAACTGCCCTGTTCATACTAACAAAGCCCACCCAAAAATATGGGCAAAAACGTGCTGATAAATAAAATCTATATATATGCATGTATACAAATTTTCCTATGAATATACCTTATAAATATATTTTCTCCCATATACACATTATAGAGATATAATAATACCCAACTGGTTTTACTACTACTCAAATATTTGCCCATGAAAAATTGATACAAACTGAAGTTTAACTATGTTCGTAATCAGACAAAAAAAAGATATGTTCATTTCAATTACCATTTTTTACATATTCTGTGCCTAGCAAGATTAGTTCCTAACCACAAATGCCATCTTGTCCATATTATATTGCAGCATTTTACCATCAAAGTACAGAACAAACATCATTTTAAATCTAAGTGTTATAACTCCACATCTGCTCTTAAATCATCACCCTAGCTTTAAAAACCTGATTGAACACAAACAAGCAAGTATCCATAAATAGTGTCCAGATATTGAATCCTGCTCCATCTCAGCATTGACTCTTGCCTTGCAGTAGCTTCTACGTAAAATATGCTCTCCTACAGATGGAATTCACTTGTCCTATTAAGTGAAACACAGCAGGACCCAGAGAGCATTAGCTGATGCTGAAAACCAATGTTAGAATTCAGCCTTGAAATTTGAGCTGGCATAACTACCATCTTATAAATCTGGATGCTAACTCTCAGCACTTGTAAAGCTAATAAAATAAACTCCTGATTGCTTTGTCTTTTTAATTGCAGTTTAAGCATACATACTAAAGTTGCATTTCAATGTTAAAAATGTTTGACCACTCAAATAATTTAAATTTTTAAATTTTAAAATTTGATTTAATTTAAATTAAAATTTTAATCTAATTTTAACAATTAAATAGATATCCGTGAAACAGTTTTTCTACTTCATTTTTCTTTAAAGCAGGGAAATAGTAAGGACACTCAAAGACTGCAGTAGTATTTTAAATATGAGTGGATACTTTTAAAATACTGTGAAACCAAAGGCATGTTTATATATTGCTTTCTTGCTCTATCATGCCTGTCACAGTGACAAAGCAGTGAGCTGATTACTGTGTCCTGTGTCCCACTTCAGCTGTACTTCCATGGTTTAAGTGAGCCCTAAGTAGGCAAATTTCACCCTGGGGAAGATGAGAGTATGAGTTGTACAGACTGAATCAGAAACTTAGAGAAAGCATCAGGAAAAGGAAATGGTTTGCAACTCTTTCTCTGCGTATTCTCCAAGCTGGAGAGTGGTGGCATTTAGATCTTCTGCCTAATTGACATGTTTGGCATTATTCACCAGGGAGGCTGTGGGGTTTTGTATCATAAAATTTGGAGTAAAACCACCTTATGGACTGTGTGCCTGAAGGAGCAGAATAGGAGATTCCAACCATTTGGCAAATTTTCACTTTAATTTCTCCATGAAATCTGCTTGAGGAAAAGCTAAAAAAAGTTTAAAAAAGGTAATCACCTTTACAATACACAATTTATTTGTTAACAGCTCTTAACTGCAAATGATTTTTAGTTCAATTTACACTAGGTTTTTCTAAACAGTTTGTTCTCTCCAATACATTAGTATTTTTTTCCAGGTAGTGATTCTGATCCATGTAACAATATCCTGAATACTAATGAATGCAAAGGAAGAAAATCTGGCTTGCATAAAATGATAACATGATGAAAATGAGTTTAGCATTAATTTTGGGATTTAAATCAATCTCTGAATATTTTGGTAAGGTATGATGTCCATAATTAATCCCTGAAGGTATCCAGGAAAGTGCTTAAATCTGGGTTAATGAACTACCATGCTTAGTTTCCAACCTAGAAATATAATACACTATTTCTGGAAATGGTTTCCAGAATGGAAAAATGGATGAATTAGAGCAAATCTGACAACTGAAATACAATCATGCTATACTAATATATTATGTTCTACAGCAAAATGAATAATTATGGGATATTACCCAGGCTACAGATAGTAGTCTTCATGTTTTATTTTAAGAGTTGTTCTCAAAATGCTGACCATTTGTAACTCAAACCCCCTTACTGTCAAGAATTTGTTTAGATTGAACATTTCTGTTATTGATGATATACCATTCTCTAGCATATTTCTCTGTATTTTCCTTTGTCTTTTCCAGACCCCATGATATGAATAATCCAGAAGGAAAACCATTAAACTGAAGCTGTGAATAGGAACTAGAAATGTGCCCAGGCAGTCAAGAAGGCCAATGGCATCCTGGTGTGGATCAGCAATAGTGTGACCAGCAGGACCAGGACAGTGGTTGTCCCCCTGTACTTGGCACTGCTGAGGCTCCACCTTGAGTGCTGTGTTCAGTTCTAGGCCCCTTCCTCAAAGCAAGAAGGACACTGAGGTGCTGGAGTGAGTCCAGAGAAGGACAACTGAGCTGATGAAGAGTACAACTCCCTGAAAGGAGGCTGTAGTCAGGTGGGGGTTGGCCTCATCTCACAGGTAGTGAGTGACGAGACGAGAGATGGCCTTAAGTTAAGTCAGGAGAGATTCAAGTTCAAGAGGTTCAAGAAGAATTTGTTCACTGAAAGGGTGGTTAAGCACTGGAAGAGACAGGCCAGAGAAGTGGTGGAGTCACCACCCTGGCAGTGTTCAGGAAGTAACTGGAGATGGCACTTGGTTCTATGATCTAGTTGACAAAGTAGAGATTGGTCAAAGGTTGGACTAGATGATACTGGAGATCTTTTCCAACCTTAATGATACTATGATTCTAATTGCTAAGATTGTTACTGAGAAATATAGAAAAAAGCATTTGATTTACAGGACAGCACTCACACATTTTGAAAAAAATTTATTTATATTTAATTTATATTTTCATTTTAATTTTATATTTCATTAATAGAATTCACTACCAATGTACTTCAGTTCATGCGTCTTTTTGGTATTTTACTTATTTTCTCAGTATCCTCATCTTTGCAATTGAGGTGAGACACAAAATTTTAAAAATTCCCCTTAGAACCCTCATCAACAATATACTGCAAACCGCAAAAGTATAATGAAGACAGGATAATTTTGAAGAGACAATACATGTAGCACAACTATAGTCAGTGTATAATTCGTTTGAGTGCATATATATCCACATGTGTTTGTATCTATGTTTTCACATAGATATTTATCTCACACTTCACAAATTCCTCATGATTACAGCAAAGCTCATGACATGGTGATTAAATAATGAAACTTCACATCCTATTAGTAGCTTCAAAGTCTGTTTGAAAACAGAAAAGTGATGTCATGACCAGAGCTTCTGAAACGGAAGGCTTACAAATCTCTCTGCAATCTTGAGAAAATTTGCTGGGGAATGTGGAAAGAGAACTCTAATGTAAGTAAGAGTGATCTAAGTGATGAGTGATAATTGTGATTTAAGTCAATGACTGGTTATGAACCAGAACAAGGGTGACTCATTGCACTTAGTTCACATGAGGGTTCCTGAATGTTCCTCCCAGCAAAGCGAGCCTCCTCAATTCCCAGCAGCTGGCTGTACTTGGCCGGATGATTGGATGGTCACAGGGCACCAGTTTTGATCTGATCAGTGCAGAGACCCACTACTAGATCAGTCTTGTCTTCTGTCTCTCCACAGTGATGACTCACCATCACACCCCAGCCATTGGACTGGGCCAGCTTGACAGTGGAGGCCTTATAACTGGCAGTTTCAATAACTATTTAAAACAAAACTTCTGGGTCTGAGTAACTGGTTTTCCATCTGGGATTTTCACCTTGGGGGATTCCTGAAGTGCTCACTCCCACCGGAATTTTTTAGAGCTTGATCGCATTTCTATTGCAACCTATTCAACCTATTTATGAGTGTGAAAACCTGCCAGCACAAAAGTGTTCTTTTATGTACACAGTAAAGGAAAATATCCATTACTCTACATGCTAACATATATTGAAGTGCTCTAGGTACAGATATGAGTAGGATGTCCAAAAACTCATAGGACATCATATATATGAAATATATACATCATGATAATGACAAGGTGCAGTGGTGTAGTGATTTGTATTGTTCCTCAATTAGTTTACAACAATGCTGTATGCCTCCACTAATTATGGAGGGAACTAATGACCCAGGCCTTGTTCTGCCCTCTTCTACTGTGAAGTAACCTGAGGGAGGTCCTGGTAAAGACAAAATAATTTTTGTGGTTCTAGGGTCCTTTTACCTTCGTATTTCCAAAGAGATAAATTTCAGAAAACCAGTCTTCAAAAGCGGTTGTTTCATACATAGTTTTTTTTCAAGATAGTCTTTCCTGAAGAGGGATGTACTAATTTTCTAACAGGACACCAGGTAATTCTTAAATCTCTGGATGCTTTGAGAATAAAATAACATATTGATCTTCTATGTTCCACTTCACTTCAGAGTAATACACAACTTCAATAAATCTTCCCTAGTAAAAAGAAAAAAAGAAAGAAAAAAAGGTCCCTTCTTAACAACATTCAAGACTAATATATAATCTGATATAACTGGAGCCAGTTTTGAGGAAGAGTGCATAAGCACCTTGGGTATTGGCACATTCCAATGGCCAGTTAGAAAAAAGTGAGGTCCTAGTGAGGTTAACTTTACCTTTGAATAGTTAGCTGGACACTTATGGATCTTTTGGCAGAATCTATTTCTGTCTTTTCTTGTCCTAAAAGCTGTCTTTTAGCTAGGTTTGGCTATGTAAAAGACACCTAATCTAAATTCATGATATGCAAACAGCTGGAGCATTAAATTGTCATGACTATCATGGTATCACTATTTGTATTAATCTATCTTTTCAGATTATTAAAATGTTGGCTGGTTTTATTAAATCAAAGAACACAGTTTCCTGTAAAAAGAAAATCCCATTTTTTCCTATTTCTAAAAGGCACACATAAATAAGTGCTTTCTGAGAAAGAAATAAAATACAAAACAAAATCTGGTGTCATGATAACCTTCTATATCAAGATGATATTTCATATCCAGATTCTCAAATCCTTAGTTTGAATACTAAGCATGTTCCTCAAAGCTAACAAGATACCAAAGGCAAAGAAAGCTTCTCTAAAGCATAATCAAATCCTGTTTTGTTATGTGACCTCTTGATAAGCTTCATTGTTTTCTTTCAATGATAAGCTCCCAAACAAGGTTTCAGAACAATGAGTTCTAACCCATTCAACCTCTATCAACCTCTATCAACCACATTATCAACCATAATGGTTCTTCATTATGACATTTTCAATATTTGAAGTGTAATCCATAGAAGAAATCTATGACTAGTAAGTAGGTTTGTATGTTAGGTCAGCAGCAAAGAAGAAATGTTCTAATATATATTACAGATACTGCAGATTATGGTGGTTTGACCACTTCCCTGGACAGTGTCTTCCAATGTATAAACTTTTTGGTATATTTTTTCCCCTTAATATCCATTCTAAATCTCCCTTGCTGCAACCTGAGGCCATTTTCTCTAGTTCTGTCACTTTTTACTTGGGAGAAGAGGGAAATACTCGCCTTGTCACTACCTAGTTTCATGTTGTTTTAGTGTGATAAGGTCCCCACGGAGACTAATTTTCTCCAGGTTGGACAGCTCCACCTCCACGGCCCTTCTCTGCACAGACTCCAGTGCCTGGGCCTTTCTTACAATGGGGTCCCAAAAATGAACAGAGGATTCAAGGTGTGGCCTCACCAGTGCCCCGTACAGGGGGACAATCCCTGCCCTGTTCCTGCTGGCCACACCACTGCTGACACAGGCCAGGATGCCACTGGCTTTCCTGGCCACCTGGGCACACCCTGGCTCATGTTCAGCTGCTGCTGACCAGCACCCCCAGAGCTTTTCTGCTGGGCCCCTTTTCAGCCACTCTGCCCCAAGCCTGGAGCTCTGCATGGGATTGTTGTGACCCTGACTCTTGATGTTATTGAACCTCACACAATTGGCCTCCTCCCATGGATTCCAGTCTGTCCAGGTGCCTCTGCACAGCCTTCCTGACTTCAGCAGATCAACACTCCCTCCCAACTTGAAGCTGTCTGCGATTTTACTGAGGGTGCACACTATCCCTTCATTCAGATCATCAATACAGATACTGAACAGGACTTGGCCCAACACTGATTCTTGGGGAGCCTCACTAGTGACTGGCTGAGAACTGGGTGTAACTGTTCACCACTAGTCTAGAGCTTGGGTCCTCATAAAAACTTACACTGAAAGGATTATCTATGTAGAATTTTGGAAAACCATTGGTATAATGAATATGACACACTAGTCACCTTTTCATACATATACTACATGATACCTCTTATAGCAAACAGTCTGAGCTCTACTATTTGTCAGGATTCATAGTGAAATGAAATTCTTGCTAAGAATCTGCACACTACTTCTCCAACTAGAGAAATTTGTATGAATAGTGTTTTGAGTATTTCTATTTATGCTTAAACATCTCACTTGCCTTGGAAAAAGTATTCAATTCATTTTGCTGTTATGTTGTATTTTAAAGCTTCGAACTAGGTACCCCTACTGGAATTAAAGCTATCAGAGATTCTGATTAGGTTGTGCTGTCATTTGCAGAAATAATGCTACACAGAATTTCTATGCATTCAGACAAAAACATTTCGAGCGACTCATATAATAATGGCATTTACTGGTATTTCAATAGTCACACTAAAATTTTAGCAATGGCAGCTTCTCTAATTTAAGTAAAATTCAATAGAGATGATATATAACACGATGTGTAAAAAATTCTGTGTACAGCTTGCACATTATCTAGAGTCAGGAATTTGAAGCCCTTTTATTTCAGATGCTTGATGTTCTTACATGCAGTGTTTTCAGTATGCCACTTTTCACACAAATCGAATACTAAATCTATGGATCTGAGAGCATAAAAAATTGATTTTACCACAAATATTTTTAATAAAATCACCACAATACTGCCTAAATTAAAAGCAGAATGCTTTATGATTTGAATATCAATTTTCTAACTTGCTTGTTTTGATTATTTTTCAATTGCTAGAATTTGTTATTACAACAATATTTCTAAGATAAAGTTATGTTCTGAAGCAAAAAAATTCTGAAGAGAATACCTCATTTTAATCATTAGTAAAGAAGTTCCATATTTTAAAAATGCTTATTTTAAAAGAACAACTGCTCAATCCTAGTATGCTGACCAATAAATCCAATAACATTTATGATTTTATATTTTGCTATGACCCCATATATCATCATCATAAAATTTCCTGAGGACATACAGGTGTTTTGTTTAAAATCTAAAACATCATCACTTAATGCTGCCGGCTTAATGGAACATTACTTTGATTTCTTTGTCAAATCCCTCCTCCATACTACTATAATCTGAGAGATACAATGCTCAAGAAATTATATATGATAAAATGAGAATCTGTTTCTGATGCCAAGAGTTAAACACACCTTAATTAATTACGGTTAAATTAATTAATTAATTGTTAAATTAATTCAGTATTAAAACAGATATCGTAACAAAACTGTAGATTAGAACAATTTACTGTCTAATCTTCAAGGGCTAGAAGGTATTAAATTGTAGTTTTCTGTTCTAAGTGAAACTAATGTAGAAGAAATGCAGATTTTATTCAGAAAAAAATTGTGCAGATTTTTTATATGGAATTTAAGCCAAATGAATTCCTTCTACCAGAAAGGTCATTATAGGTAAATGAATTTTCTATCTGTTAATACTTAGTGCTAGGAAAATTTGAAATTTAATTTTCTCTTTTGCTTATTTGAGTTTCTTGTGAGGATATGATGCAACAAAAACACATCCAACAGGAATTTTGGTCACTATTTCATCCTCCTTAAGTATGATTTATTTTTCTTAATAATAATGGCATTAAGTTTTCCAAAGATCATGAAGAACCTAAAAGGATGAACAATCTCTCTTCTAGAAAAAGAAAGCAACTTGGAAATAAATTTAAATTAATTCTTTTCTTCTCCAAAATCAAATTTGAAGTAAGCAATAGAAAAACAATAGATTCTCAAATGTGAATCTCTTTCATAAGTACCAAACTCCCACTATAATATTTAATCTCATTAAAAGAACAGGACCACAAAAAAATTAAGTCCCCAAAGCACTCTTCCTAAATAATGATGTGTGTAAGCATGAATAATAATCATCATCATCATCATCACCATCAATCATTATCAATCATCATCACAACAACATCAGTTTCTGGAGTTGTAAAATGTGAGCATCTTTGGTATTGAGAGATCTGCCTAAAAAGCACCCCTTTAAAGGAAGTAGGTTACCTTCTTCATACAAATCAGCACTACATAAGTGCATTTCTTGTTAATTCTGAAAAGGTGTGTAAATAAACAACTCTCATCTGGAAATTTTCTTCCTTTGGAAATCAACTAATCCATTGGGTTTATCTTTTTGCAAAACTTGAATACAGTGGAATTTAAAATATTAATTCTAAACTTAATATAGCTGTTAGTGATGCTAACTAGGATTTAGATTTGTAAAAAAAAAACAGTGAACTGATGTTTTAGATAATATGCTGGTCTGAGTCTCTTAGTCTGCAAACACATCTACAAAAAGTTTCTTGATATATGATCAATTATGTTATTTCTGACTAGCTGGTAGCTTTCTTACCCAGAAACACCTACATCTAAAGCAGTGAGAGAAGATCCAAGAGCAATTCTAAAAATTTGGCCTGAAATACTCTTGCTAGTTTTGGAGAAATGCTTCAGTGTTCCTTAGTTTGAAAATGGACACTTACTTATTCTAGGGTAACCATTCTATCTTTAGGCCAAGAAACACACAAACCAGATTTTGCAACCTGGAAGCAGACTGCAGCTCTGTGCTAAAAATGTGAGAAAACAATTAAGAAATTCATACAAGCCTATTTTTAGATTAATACCTTCAGCTGAAATCTGCCATAACAGGCAGTTTTGACTTGTGGGCACAAGCAAGCATAAATGCATTGTTGGCACATGGTTGGGAAAGTATCACCAGGACTAGCCTTTGAAATGAAAAAAGAGATGTAAAAAAATGTTGACAAGAATATCTTAGTGTTTCCAAGATCTAGAGTTTAAGCTCTTTCTTTTTTCTCCTAAAAATTCAGATTCATAATTTTTCTACTGTTTAATTAATATTCAGGATATATACTAAAAGGACACCACAAAATTTGTTAATTCACTTCATCTGGTCTCCTCAGCATCTACATCATAAGATAGTCTATCACATAACCAGGTTCAACCAAAAAATTATATTGGACTTACAAACTAACCTTGAACTCATTCTCTATTTTTTTTTCTAAAAGGCATTCGAAGTATTATCAGATGAACTTTAGAAAAGAGTTTGGATAGAATTTTCATTTAATGATCTGTTCTTAAAAGCTTAAGATTTCCCAGAATGCACAAAACAGACAATTTCTGAAGTATGTTTTAAAATATATGTATTTTTTATTTATAGCTAAAAAGGTACTATTCAAATGAGACCTACATGTCTAGGAAGGTATCTCTTACATTGTCCGGAGATGAAAATTGAAAATTTAAGTTCCTTGGATATTTTTGTTTACAGCATACGTGGCAGTCAAAATCTGAAGATAAGTGTCTCTCTATTGAAATGTATTGCTAATTGAGTTTGATTTTTCAGTCTTGGTTAATTGATTAACATTAATGGACCCATCTGCTGCATCAATACATAGAGAATAACAACAGCAAGAATAATCACTGTGAGAATAGTGTGAGACACTGTAAACATGATTGTTTGTGGGAGCAATTAACTTTGAGATTGTACTCTACACTATAAAAGCTAAGCTTGTGTATGTTTATGTTTTTTGAGTCTTTATACAGTTTAAAACAAATGTGTTAATCAAGTACTACTAGTGTAGAGGCTGACATAATTGTCAATTCATTGGTGAGGTAATTTTGAGAGTTTATTTCCCACACACAGATGTGTCTTCTTAATTAACACTAAGCTTGGTTTGCAACATCTGGCTTATATGATCAGGAGTCCACACAGAATATTAAGAGCTTCCTAGGTTAATCTTTCCATGCACATTTCAAACACATCCAATGAGCTTTGAATTCTGCAGAGCTATGTGGCATCAACTTAAATTTACTGAACAGTTGTCATTTTTCCCCCTCTGAAACTAACCAGTCTCTGGAATTCAGCATAAGTATAAATTTAAAGTGCATTAAAAGAGCTAGGAAAATTGAAAAAGTGCTTTTTAAAGGAGTAGAGGATTTACATAGAAGACTGTTATGATTTTTAATCTAATACATAATGAATGTGTATACAAATAAAATTTTAGATTTCTGCTGAAACATTCACCTGATGCAACATATGTTTAACTACTTTTGAAACCAACGTTTTTTGGGTTAGAGTTAATATTGTACACAGTAGCTGGCTGCTGTGGGGCTGTTTTACATCTGAGCTGAACCGTGGGTAGATAACACAGTCAAGGCTTTTCTGCTCCTCACCCACCACACCAGCACAGAGGCTGGGGCAGCACAAGGACTTGGAAGGACACACAGCCAGGACAGCTGACCCCAAATGTCCCAAGTGATATCCCAAACCATACAGCATCATGCTCAGCCTATCAAGTAGGGAGTAAGAAAGTGGAAGTGGGTACATTTCAAATTACATTGTCTGCCTTCCCAAGTCACTATTACACATGCTGAAGTTCTGCTTTTCTGTCACATTTCTGTCTGCCCTGCCTAGAAAATTTAGAAAATTATGTCTGGCCCTTGTTGCCCTTTCTAAGCTTGATCCTGATCCCCCAATAGTGGACTGATGCCACAGTTCTGCCTCAGCATGTCGATATACCTGGGGATATCCCCACTGACCAAGGGCTGGGTCGGTCCCAATGCCCCATCTGGTGCCAAGCCCTGCCCTGCCCTGCCAAGCCCCAGAGGAGCACCTGATATGACCAGTGACCAGAACACAGGGTCAGCTGCATCCTGAAGTTTTGTGCCTGAAAACTAGGTACATTCTAACCCCTGTCTTCCACTAAAATTACAGAGATATTTTTTTTTCCTTTCACATGAATTTCTTTTGCATAATCATTATAATTAATAGGCTGAAGACTAGGGTAGTATTTTTGTACTCTAATGATGAGCAAAGGCAAGTAACTTTCTTTTAAGAAAACTGTAAAAAATTTTCTTAAAAAACACACCTGTCCATACTCAGCAATATGCATTGATAAAATCCAGTCTTCACTAAAAAACATGGCAAAGATATTTGCTATGTAATACTTAATGGTCATCTAGAAGCCAAACCACAAATTAGTTTCTGAGGACCTGAAGAATGAAATGCAATGAAAAATAGGGTTTTTTAAAATTTTTTGCCACTAAGTAGTGCAATTGAAACACCTGACAAAAATCTTACTATGACATTAGATAGTTCCCTCATCACTCATGTGAATCCCCTCAGGTTCCAAGGATATATGTCCAGTTGATTTAAAAGTTCCCTAATGTAATTCTCATTGGCCAAGTGTAAATCTTCCTTTCTTCAGCCTTTCTCCTACAGGATTCCTGGAGCCCAGTTATGAATAAAGACAAGGCAAAGAAGGAACTTCAGTCTTTCCTGAATCCTTTGTCACCAGAATTCTTCCGCATTCAGAATCAGGCCTGCATTTTCCTTTTGCTGCTGGTATCCTTTTACAAGCTTTTGGTTTTGCCCTGCACATCCCTGCCAGATTAATCTCCAGACGGGCTTTGGCTTGTTCCATATCTATGGAGCTAGATTTTTTGTCTGTACCCTGCTTCTATCTCTTTTATACCTCCTTGTAATGTTTGAGTTTTGTCAGAAGTATCTCATTAACCTATTCAAGCTTGCTGACAGTTGATTTCTTGCTTATTAGGATGAATCGTTCTTGGGTTTGGAGGAGGTGATCCCTGGAAATCAGTTGGGTGTTGTAGAAAATCATGGAAACTGCGCTAGTGCACAGCCACTTTTCCCTGGTTTGCACATGTCCAGACTTATATGATGCCTCTGGACAGAAGAGAAGTGACCTATTTCAAAACAAAAGCATTTCTGAAAAGGGCCCAGGCCAGCAGTTGGAAAGCAGAAAGGCAGGAAACAAATCCAATCCTCATGAACTATTCAGGACACAAATTCAAATGAAACAGTATTCCATAATGGCAGCTGACAGACCAAGCAGTAGAATGACAGAGATATAACAAGGACCAACAGAGATAAAACAGATTCATTACTCCAAAGTACACACTCAGTTTCACCACACTGGTAGGCAAATTGTGTGTTTCCATAAAACTGCCTTGCTTTCATTTGTTCTCTAGTCATACAAGACTTATAGATCAGTGTTCTTTGTGTGTTCGTAGCAAGTAAGTGAGGCAGAGAAGTTTCTCAAAAATTTTTTCAAGATCTCCTCAATCTAAGAAACACAGAGTGGTCCAGAACATCAAAAGAACTTTAGACTGTTCTTTTCAGCATTTGCCTTGAAGTGAAGTACAATTGCTTAAAAATTTGGAAGCTACTTCACAAATTCTATCATTTCTAAACAGAGATGTGTTTCTAAATGCTGAGTTCCTTACATAATGATCAAGTTGCTACAGCTTAAAAAGTTACTGTGCTCCTACTGAATCATCATTCAGCTGAATCATCATCCCTTTTCTTTTAACTTGTGTCTCTTTCAGACTCCATTTCCTCTTTCAGCATGATGCACCTTAACTTTCAAAGGTTCTTTGACAATACCATTTCACATATCCTGAAGGTGAACCAGAAAATCACTTGTTAGTGTTTTCATAGCATGATGATTAATATTTGCACCCCGGAAGACACCATGAAGATGTGTGAGAGTACATGACTAAATAAGATATGGAGTTGTTAGGCCAAAGAATGACATCTTATGTGACTTCTGTCCAAATTGTCTATACAAAGGTTCAGATTTAATCTTGTACCAGTACTTGTTAGGCCAAAGAATGATCTTATGTGCCTTCTGTCCAAATTGTCTATACAAAGGTTCAGACTTAGTCTTGTACCAGTACTGATCTGGTTGGTTGCAACGGCATTCTGGCTTCAACAAAATATATTGTGGACGATGTCATTATATTTTATATGACTTTTCATGCAAGCAAATAAAGTATAACATCTCTCTGGTGGGCATGAAGATGCCACATTTTCTATTTGAAATTATCAGGAAAAAAGACTGGTAATTATTGCATTGAAGAGAAAAAGATAATAATTTTTCATCAAGAATGAATGATAAAATAGGTAAAGATATACCTCTTACCTAGTGCAGGTCCCACCATTGTGACATGGATGATAATCACATATTGGAACATTGCAGTTCTCAACATTCCTTCCTTTGAGAGCCTCATCTATGATGAACAATTCCTTGTGGTTAACTTGAAAATCCCTAATGCATCCTTTGTAGCCATATATCTGTCCAGCACATCGATGAACCTCCTCATGAACAGGAACTTTTCCAAGGAAGATTGATCCAAAGGTGATCTGCAGAAACAATAAGAGGCTCATCAGAAAAAATGTGATTTCTGATGTTATTGTAAACAATGAAAGAATAATAGATACTGGTAAAGGAAATTACCATTACTTGAAGATGGCAAAAAATCTGATATTTTCTGAACTGATTACTTTTTAAAATATTATTCTCTTTTAATTTTTTTATTAATCCATACAAATATTTTAAATATTTTTTAAAAATTGTTTAATTGTTTAATGTGTTTTCATATTTTCAAATATGTAGGTGTTTTCACATTACAAATATGTAATGTGTTTTCATATTTCAAACATACATCCCATGAAACACAAATTGGAATTCCCAGCCTTAACCACAGTGAATGTAGTAAGTTTTTTATGCAGATGCCCTCATCCTATATAATGAGTTGTACATTCATGGCTGAAGTGTGGTGCAGGAACACAAGGGAAGCTGTAGACTTGAAGACATTTTCTTTAGGACGTATGGAACCCCAAGGTAAGGGGAATACAGAAAAAGGTTTTTAGGTTTTTTTGAATGACAGAAAACAGACTGCTAAACTGAAGCCCAAGGGAGAAAAAAAGAGGAAATTTTCAAATTTTCAGAAGCCTAGAGCACCCTTACAGAGGTGCAAAGAGACAAGCACAACTTTTTCACAGAGGGTCTGACCAAATTATATTAGTGCTCACTATGGTAATTCCTCTGTTGCCTGACCTAGGATTTAAGCCCTTAATCATCACATAGAAAGGATCTGTGACTAATGCTCTGAATCTCACTCCTCAAGCTAATTCCTGACTTTATGGAATTCTGACATGGGACTTCATAATTTCTAAGTTTATTTGCTATGTGCCTGCCAATTCTTAGGAATTGAAAAAAAAATATTATAGTTGTATCACAGAGTGATGCACCTATTGGTACAGCATCATTAATCCAGACAGAGTGTGACACCTAGCTCATTCAAGGCAAGCAGTAATAAACCAATGGAATCAGAAATACATTACAGTATATATAAAACATGTGAAGGTGTAATTTATAGTGAAGAGACCCTTCACCATTGTATGCAGACACCTGTAAAAAAGTAGAAACAGGAGTAAAACATTCCATTGATTTATCTGGAATTCACACATCCATATGATTTTTGCTTTGCTGTTTCCACTATTGTTTTTGTCAGTCCTGAAGTTTTACTGCTAACAGTATCAAGTGAAATTTGGCGATACAATGGATGTGAATACTGCCAGATATTCTTCTACTTAGTGTCTTTCAATTTGAAGGGAAAAAGAAAAACACCTACTTCTTTTAGAGCATGGATAAAATTAAATCAGATTTTTCACATCAAAGGAATTCAAAGACATTGGCTCTGCACTTGTTGAATTAATTTCAGATCACTTGACTTTATCCCCTTTCAAACAAAGCTATGAAACATTACAGTGATAGACAAGATTTGTAAGTAGTGTTTGCAGACATTTTCTCTCTGCTTGTGAATCTCAAGAATTAAGCAAAGCATTGGACTGCATTATAAAGTTCCTGTGATTCAGAGCAGCATTTTTAACAATCCTCTTGCAACACAATCTCCTTTATTATTTGGCTTATTTTACAAAAGCACTAACCTTGGGGGCAGATCCAGTGTATCACAGAGCAACCTCAGTAGGCTTTGCTCAGTTTCTAGCATCACTGGATTTTATCATAATTTATTCTATGTTCAAGCTCATATTACTACACCATAATACACATTCTTTCTATAAAGGTCCTGTTATGAATTTAACTGACTTAATCAGAATATATTTTAAGGAGGCACAAAGAAAGAATTCCTGTAAGTCTTATTAATAACATAAAAGGCTTAATATAGCGTTATATCAATAACTTATGTAATACTCGTGTTTAACCTTTCAAATACTAATTTGAAAATATCCTTCTTCACTTTGAGCCTGAGTGGTAAAAAGGATTATCTTGGGAAATAATGGGAAGATATTCATTTGTCCTCTTAGAGACAAGAAATGTCTTTTTTTCTTTCTTTGATTGTGTACTTTGTAAATAGAGGTTCTAGGAGATTAGGAGCAGATCTGTAAAGTGTAATAGTTATGAGGATTTGACATTCATACTACATACATGCAAGGGAAAAAATTCTGCTACAAACTGGTAGGGCATACTGGGAGATGCACATGAAGATTAGCATCTCTACAGATAACTGGCCTGTCTTCTAGTGAACAAACTTATGAAGCAAGCTGTCAATCACAGTTCAAATTCTTGTATAGAACATTTTAAATGTTAAATGGAGAAATAATCTTGCAATGAGAGAATGCATAACAAAGGCAATAAAATGAAGACAAAGAATAACTGAAAAATTCAAAGATTTGGGAAAGCTGGTCTCTTGTCCATTCAGAATGAGCCTTCTGATACCAGTTTCAAAATGGAGACAGATATTTTTACAATACTATTCAAAAGTTAAGTCCTAGCAAAAATACTGACACCAGATTAAATCACTGATGATTCATAATTGTCCTCCATTAGACAATGTGGCTTGCACCTAAAAAGTAACTAGAATTACTGCTTAATAATATCTGAATTGTTTCTAATAACCCCTTGGCCTTAGGTAAATGACTATACTAATATACATTTTTTTAACTCTCATAGCATCCATGTCCTTTTTATGGACTTTGTGCAGTGGGAATAGAAGCTTCAGAGTCAAATAAACTAAGAAATTAATGGATGTGTTGCAGTTGCTGGATGTGAAAATACCTATTAGAAAGAAACTAAGAACATATAATGATACCTGAAGAGGAATTACATTTCCTCCTTTAGAAGAAGTTAGAGTGTACCTATTCTCTTTTGAAAATAACTGTAGTGCATATGCTGATGAAATGTTCAAAGCAAATAACTATTTTTTTGATGTTTTGCAGACTCACCTGAGATACTTGATGTGAGAAAGAAAGTCTGTGCTGTACAGGAGGGTTTCCATCTGCAGCCATTTCAACCATGCAATAGCTTTCAGGACTGCCCACAGGCACCATGTAGCTGAAAGGAAACAGAAGATCCCATTGCTGCTTATATCCTTGGTCATGGAGTGTTCGAACCCCACACGGCAAAGTTAAGGTGAAAGAGATGTTCATACTTCCATGAAGGATGAAATTCTTTAGACGCTACTAATTCCAGTTTTATGGCTATTGCACTACCCAGGAGAAAAAAGATATAAATTTTATCTACTAATGTCCTGCTTCTGTTTGCTTTCTTACTATTCTTGACTAGTGTGTGAAATATATACAGAGAAAAGAAGAAAAAATCTTTAAATATTTAAGTGAGTATAGATAAATTTGAAGTGCTAACTGTGGTTGACATACAGTCTCCCTAGTACAGAGGATTGTTGGACAAGTGACATCAATGTTGAATGATGTTGAACAGCTTGGGCTGAAATTTCCTTTTCCTGACCTACAGAGGGAACAGAAATGGAATAAGAAATGAAAGGCTGCATACCTCTGAGCAGAAAAATTACACTGCAATGCATTTATCATGACTTATAAAGTGTGTTAGTGCAAAACTCTTGAGCCTCAGAGATAAAGAAGAATGTAAGGTTAAGGGAATTTTTGAAGTAAATACTAGCAAATATTTAATAAAACACTGAGAATTCTTCAGTTTCCTTCTGTGATGAGATCTGATAAAATGCTCTTAATATTATCAGCAATGAAAATATCAATTAAAAGGGGGATAATTTTAAAAAACACTAGTTTTGTATTTAGAAAGGAAATTTACATAAACATTATTGCAGAAAATGCAGAATAGGAAAATAGTAGTTGACAGATTCTTAAAAACTGACCTCTTCTATTTCTGTAGAAATGCTTTCCAATTCAATTTTCATGTGCTGTAAAAAAGAATGTGATTGGGAAGGATGTTAAGGTTTACTGACTACATGTACTCTGCATAGGGAACTCTGCTCAGCAAAGTCACCATAATTAGGTTTCTGGGGTATGGCTTCTAACAAAAAACAATGTTACATATTTTATGTAATGCTTCACAAATGTTACACAACCAACTTTAAAATGTTTCAGAAAAAAACACCCCTATTTATATGGACTGCCAAATTTTCCATTTATTTTACCTAAATAAATGGTAGAGAACAATAATAGGAATGTCATAAATTTGTTTTTGTTGGGGTAGATGAAGTTTTATGCCAGGCCATACCCATATGAAAGAGTTAAAATATTTTAGAGCCCACTACAATCTATACACTAGAAGCATACATTTCTAATAATAGAAATTACTTCAGCATTGACAAGGACAAATTTACTCCTGGAGAAAACACATCAAGATGTACCATAGACTCAAACGGTACCTTTTTATATATCACCACCTGGTTAGTTGTATGCAGCTGCCATGACATGATTATTCCAGGTTATGCCTTGGGCTTTTTGTCTCTGCTCCTGTGTCTAAAGCTTTACTATCTCCTGTTTGGAGATTCATTATGAAATTTAGAGTCTCAGTTTTCGCCTCTGAATTTGCTGGGAACATTGTATTGACATAAATGGATGTAGTATTGGGCCCCTAATGATATTTATAAATTCACTGCAGTGCAGTGATTTCTGAGTGAGCAGCACAAAACCAGCGCATTTACTAACTTATCTTCTAGCCAGCACATCCACATCAGCAGCTGCTGCTCACATATTAATAAATCCCACCTTTCCAATGGTTATAGCACTGCTGGTTCACAGCTAAATCAGTCAATACTAATTCATTGACTTTTCACTGTACTCCGATGCATGGGGTTGAAATGTGCTAAATTATTCCAACATTTTTCTTATTTTTTAATCTTTCTTTAAAAGTCTAAGGTATTTGAATAGCATCTATTATCACCTTCTGAAATGTGGTCTAGACGACTAGACTATTCAAATGAGTTTGAAAAATGTTTATTTTTATTTCTAATTTTATGTTAAAAAGAGTCATGTTGTTAAGGTATTTTGAATTGTGCTCCTTCTTGAAAGGTCTAAAGTTAGCGTAATGTTGTGATTTTGAATATAGGGAGCCAGAAGCAGTGCCTGCTGATTTGAAGACCATCTGATTTGCACAATTTCATTATAAATGATGAATTCAGTAAACAGAACTTTCTCCTTAATAAACAATGGGTATATTGACAGATGTCAATGATGTCCTATTTAGGTACTTAAAATAAGGACAATTTTGGAGTAAATACTTCCATTATTGTGTTTTCCAACCAATTTCTGAAATATAAAATATTCTATGAATTTGATTTATTACTCCTACTCATGTTTCAGCTGCTAGAAATTATCTCAGTAAATCAGAATGTATAAAGTTAACTTTCTCAGATAATAGAAAATCAGCTCATTTAAGATTCTCTCGTGGGAGAAAAAACTCATAACCTTTTATTGATGCTTTGCACTCTGAGTGGATACTGTAGCAGATATCTAACATGTAGCAAAGCCTACCCTCTGCCCCTGCCTTGTCCCTGCTTTTCAGAAAGATTTCTGAAATCTGCATGTTTCTTTTTCTAAATAACCTCTTATATCACATATTACAATGGTCCAGCCCAAATAGAACAAAAGTTTAAGTGAAATGGCGAAATTAATAAAAAGAATGCTTATCTTATAAAAAATAAAAGAACAGTGATGTCTGTGTCAGTGTGACCATCTTCAAGCAAATAGCCATTCATTTGGCATTGTAAACTTCCATTGCAAATGCCTGGTGTACACACATTCTCACTGTTTTGTACACATAATTTCTATTGTTTTGATCCTGTACTAAAGGCAGATTAAACCTTGGTGAAACTAAAATAAGTCTTAAAGACTGCTTGATACTGACAAGTTCTTTACTTTTGGTATCTTTGTTTAGATGAGCCCAAGTTTCATAAATTCATTTAAATAACAACACAGTCATCCCGACTCAGGCATGCCTGGTAATCCATTCTACCTTTAAATAAATATGTGAGAAAAGAAAGAAAAAAAATCCAAATAAAATCCCTCAGTATCCATAAACAGCAGCTTATTATACAGTGATTTGTATCATTAGATCTTCACAAAGGACATAGAGGTGTTTTGCTTCTTTAATAAAGTGCAGCAATGAAATCTCAAAGAGTGGAGCAGATTTGTTTTAAGTCAGCCAATAGATTAGTGACTGAGTCATGAGAATAAAACCACAGGCTACAAGCAGAAAACTACTGCCCTGTATTCTGGAGTGCATACTGGGAATGCACTCCATGCTACCACTCTTTTCATCAGCATTTGCTTCCTTCTCTGTAAAGACTTCCAATGAATTAATACTTGAAATTTCTCTCTGTCTCATCATAGGCTGGAAAAACTGCCATTTGAAATGTGAACAAAGCAGATATTCTTCACGCTTATGTTACCACAAAATTAGGACTGTTTGAATTTGCTAGATTACTTAAATATACCTAGAATAGCATTTAGAAAGAGACAGAGCATGGAAAATTACAGTCCAAAAGACAGATTTCTTAGAAAATTTTAAACATATGAAAAAGTGGCAATTAAACCATAAATGCTGTCTCAGTCTTTATTATAGCATTTCAGAAAGTGCTATAGTATGGACACATGCAAAATACAATCATATTAGCTTTTTAAAATGACGGAAAAAAGAAGAGACTCGAAATATTCTGTAACAGAAATCACATGAACTAAAATACCATTCATGTTGCTCTATAACATATAGATTTCTTGTAATCTGTGTTTAAATCTGTCTTAATCTTGCAATTGAATAAATGCAGCTGTATTACTTCGTGCACTTCATAGAAGATTGAAATCCATTATCCGCATTAGAAAGGAGAAAATGAAACTGATGATTTATTCCCTTGACATTTTTTCTTTATTTTTCTAATTAACCTCATATTATGAGATACTGACCTCACATTAAGAACACCTGAGATGAAAGTGGCTAATCACTGACATCTTTACATTTTGAAGTATTTTTAGTTCAGTGTTGCTTTTTCACTTGTTTAGATGCTGAAGGCATTTCAGTCCATCTGCCTTGCATCTCAGTGGCATATTCCGGCTGTGTTTAAAGCCAGCATATTTTTCTCTCCAGAGACAGTGACAGGAGAGAATGCAATATGATTCCTATAGCAGGATAATTTTGTCAGGCACCAGATTAGTGATTCATGCACATTACACTCATAATGATATAAAAAGGATTCACAGGGAAGTCAAGAATTCGATGTGCGAGGAGCAGTTATGGCAAATGTGTATATGTGGGGGACATAAGGGCACAGAAGTCTAAACAGGTCTGGAGCCATGTGAAGCCCAACCTGTGCCTGGAGATGCTAAGATAGAGGCCTGATGAATTCAAGTACTTATTGCCATTAATTTGAAAGGAGATGTTCAGCCTTTTTGTTTGCTCTTGGCTTAGAAAATCATTATTTTTTTCATAGTTGCTGTGGATTTTATACAAAGTTAAGAACAAGAATTACAAAGGATTTACTATTTTTTTTACAAAAGACTCATGAATCTCAACAGGTGCAAAACAGTATTTATATATTGTGTCATTACTAGTTGCATGTTGATTAATTATGTACATGAACACTGGATTTCTAACAAACTGCTATGTATACATCACACTCAGGACACAATTGTGTATATTAGGTATTGGATTACTTTAGGTCTGGAACTGATAGTCAAAGAAATTTTCTTAAGATAGCTAAGGTTAGGACACCTCCAAATCAAATGTTACCTGGTATGATTTCACTCAAATAAATGTTTTAGCTTAAATTATCGCAAACTGCTTCTCCAGCTGGAAATAAAATCATACTTTTTTTCCTTTCAAGCTAGTCACCAGATGGCACTAAAGGAGCACAGTAGAAAGCATGAACACAAAATCCCTACTAATGTCTCCTCTAATAATTGGAAAGACTGACTTAAGCTCTAATTGATAGCATGATTGCTTCAGCTTCCAGTTATATCAAGGGAAACATAGTAAAGTATATTTTAAACTGATTACATATTTGACAATATGGATGAGAATAGGTCCAGAGACTGGAACTTCAGGAAGACTTTTAACTCCTTTCATGCATTATAACTATGTAATGTAATAATGTAAAAAATGATGCATTCATGGTTATGTAAACATACTTAAGAAAATTTAGTTTATAGCAGTTATATTTTCTATATAATGTTGATGATGCAGCCATATTTCTAATAGATTAAGGAGAGGTATAGCAAAATTAAAGTGTCATATCAATAGGTATAAATTACCCCAGGCATTAGAAAGAGAACCTTTGTTTTTATCCAAGCTGAATAATCATGGTGGGACTGTTTCTGAACAAAATCCTCACACTGCTAGAAGACCAGGGTTTCTAGTCTTCTGAAAAATTATTAGAAACTAGTTACACCACTGTCCATTACATAATGACACAATTGGAGGACTACATTTAGAACTACTTGCTATTTTTCTCCCTATAATCTGAAAAATGATAGCCCAGTTTAACAGTTCAACATAGGAGAAAAATCCCCACAATAAATCCCTTTACTAAAAAAGTATTGCTATTAAAGACATTAAATAAAAGTGTCCTGCAATACACTGAAACAGCGGCTTCATTTACACCCTTGATTAACCAGAGCAGTTGTCAAGGGAACACCTAACCAACTGTCAAGTAATACAGGAGATTTTTCAAGAACTGTGATTTTACTTTTGACTGAGCATATTCAATTCACAAGCGTGAAAATCTGTATTGTGCCTTGCAGTTTTAATAACCTCTTCGTACATTTCCAAAATTCTGCACTTACTACCTTTATCCCCTTAAAAATAGATTTTTAGAAGTTCCATTGCTTTAAAAAACCATAAAAACCATACCTTCACTTCCCAAAAATTAATATCAGCATCCTTCTTCCATGGAAATGTTGGCATTTCTCTTTATCATCTTCTATTTCAGTAAGGTCAAATTTTGGTATTTCTTACCAACTTCTGTTGCAACCCTCAGAAGTGACAATTATAAAAATGAATGCTGCATTTTGTGTCTGACATTTTATTTGAAATCAATGAAACATATTTCATAACCTCCAGCAATTCAGCATCAATTCTCATGTTTTCTAGTTGCTGTAAACTGACCAAATAGTAAAAGTGTGCAGAGAGGGAAGGAGAAAAGGAGACTGAGGAGAAGAGTAGATGAAAACAGAAGATGAAAAAGCTCAAATTACTTTGACTCCTAAAGTGTCTTGCAGGAGTCCCTTGATGGTCCTGTCCTTTTGAGAAATAAAACAAACTACACACAAAAACAGGTGTGTGAACTTTGGGAATGTATTAGGGAATGATAAACTCCCAGCAGACCTTGCACTCGTTTGAAATTTTCTGCTCCAGCTGTATGTATGTATAAATCTCTGGGCCCTGATGGGACTCATCCCAGAGCACTGAAAGATGCGGCCAGTGTCACCACAGGACCTCTCTTCATTATTTCTCAGTGATTGGGAGTCTGGAGAAGTCCCAGTTGACTGGAAGCTGGCAAAAATTGTTCCAGTTTTCAGGAAGGGGAAGAAGGAAGACTCTGTTAATTACAGGTCTGTCACTCTCACTTCAGCGCCTGATAAAATTATGGAGGACCTTATTCTGGGAATCATTGTAAAACATCTGAAAGACAACACCCTCATTCGCCACAGATAGCATGGGTTGATGGGAAAGTTTTGTTTAAGCAACAT
>VWYI01038283.1:0-47500 GCA_013399455.1 Anthoscopus minutus | reverse complement strand
CTGTGAGCCCCAGAGCCACTCTGGCAGCAGTGACTCGGCAGCCCTGCTCCAGGAGACATTGCTGCCCTCCCCATGGTGGCAGCAGCTTGGTGGACCCAGAGCATTGTGTCAGGAGGCCTCAGTCACAGCACTGTGGCCTGGGCAGCCACGAGGGCCTGGGCTGGCTGCCAGCCCTGCCTCTTCCCACTGCCCCTTATTGGAGGCAAACATACAACAGCCCCTGCAGGGCCCCCCTCTCCTCCTTGAAGATGCTGCCACAAAACACTGGGCACTGGGGAGTCAGGACTCCACGGTGCCAGATGGCACCACTGGGGCAGCAGCCGGGACTGGGGCCGAGCTGCGGCGGGGCGGGGAGGGAGCCCGGGCTCACCGATGAATCTGATGGCCGCCGCTCGCAGGGGCTCCTGTGGGCTCTGCAGGTACGGCAGGGCCCGGCGCACGTGCTCAGCCGTGCGGTTCCTGTCCTCGGCCAGCTGCAGAGAGCGGCAGGAGGGAAGAGCTGGCGCGGGCTCTGCTCCTCGGTCAAGCTCTCCATGCACCCAGCCCCAGTGTCCCCTGCCCGCACAGCCCTGAGGCCCGGCCAGCAGCCGCTGGCACCAGGCTCTGGGTGCAGCACTGGACATGGATTTACTCCAGAATTTAGGTCTTAGAGGAGATGGTTTCACAGTTACGTGCACACATTTACAAGACAACAGATGTCTAGTGCTACGAGCACTCACACAGCAGGTTTTATATAGGAGTGAACTACAAGCACAATTTTCACATCCAAGGCAGACAAATGATATAGAAAAAATAATTTCTATAAAGGAACCTTATTTCAAGAGTTTACATTGCAATCTAACTTGCACAGTAATTAAGGAAAGCCTGGATCTTTTAGAAACTCTTTATCAAGGAAACACACATTTCCACATGGAAACAAATATTACTGCTATTGTTATTGCTGGATGCCCTAGGATGACGTCATGCACAGCATACAGTACAGTTGGGTTATGAGATGCAGGCAGAAAAGAGCAGCAACCTTCCTGAAAGTATCATAAAGATATAAAGCTAGCAGAGAGTATCCAAAGAGGGGCAGGAAGATGAGGGGACAGTAGGGGAAGCTGCATGAGGAACAGCCGAGATCAATTTGCTTGTTCAGCTTGGAGAAGGGGACAAGGAAGATCTCAGCATGGTCTCCATCTTCCTCCCAAGGGACAGCGCCAATCTCTGTTCTCTGTGGCCAGAGACAGCACCCGAGCGAGCACCTGGAGCTGTGTCAGGGTAGGATCAGGCAGGAGATCAGGGAAAGGTTCTTCCCCCTGAGGGTATTACTGGGGCCCTGCCCAGGCTCCCCAAGGAATGGGCATGGCCCCAGGCTGACAGAGGCCAAGGAGCTCTGAGGAATGCGCAGGGTGGGAGTGTTGGGGTGCTTGTGAAGGGCCAGGGGCTGGACTCCATGATCCTTGTGGGTCCCTTCTTCTCTGACAAGTCTGACAAGGCTGGTTCTTAGCCACTGGGTGCAAAGACTGATAAAATGCTTTGCCACATAAATTAATGGCATCTGTAGTGCCTTCAGGGCTGTGCCCTCAGTTGTACCACACAAAATGTGACAAAATTCAGCTGATATTTTAGACAGCAAACAAAACACCACCTCACCATATCAAGCACTGCTCTATTTAAAGCTTTCAACAATCTCTTCTCCATTTCCAAATGGAAGCATCAGCAAATGCATCTTGTCAAAGTCAAATGAATTCCAACATTCCTAGGATACAAATTATGACTAAGGAGACAAAGCAAGGATTGCACACAAGGCATTTGGAAACACTTCCTAGATGAATTAGTCTCTCCCATGCAGGGCTGTAATAGCTGAACTTCTGCACTGCTGCACAGTTCCAGGTAGAGTGGGAAGAACTCCACAGTGTTCCTGTACAGTCTGAAATAGGGATGAAGGGTTGGACCAAAGGGTTTCCTGGGGAAGATGATCCTGAAATCCACTGCATTCTGGCACACCAGCATTCCAGATCCCAGCAGGTCTGACAGCCAGCCCATGCAAGGAACAAGTGAGACCTGGCTGCCACAGGACAGAATGGGAAGGGAGATGGATTCATTCAGACGAGCAATTAGTGCCTGAGGGAAACCCATGCACAGGCCCCTTTGGGTGAAATGGAAAAGCAGAGAGATTTTGGCAACAGTATCAGAACTCTTGGAAATAGGAGTTTTTTGCAACAACAGCTTACAAGGACTAATTGCTTGCCGCTGGACATTAGGCAGATGAGAAGAGTTTGGGTAATGTGGGAATCATGCCAGGAGATAAGCAGTCATCCCCTGTTTCACCACAACCTTGCAACAAGCAGAAAGGGCTGTTTGATCAACAAAAATAAAAATTGCAAGAAAATCTTTCTGACTCCTGCTGAGACATTGACACTCTGGTGCCTCTGAAACCGCCTGCTTGGGGATTACTGCCAGCTCCAAGCAATTGTTCTTCATGAATTGGTACCTGTGTGAGCAACAGAAAGAACTGGCAAGTAAAAGCTCCCAGCCCACCTCAAGGCTTTGCTTTCATTCTCACAAAATCAGCTCAGGTGACTGACTGGATGCCTTGTCCAGGGAGGGTGTCCCTGCCTATGGCAGATGATGGAACTGGATGAGCTTTAAGGTCTCTTCCAACCCAAACCACTCTGATATTCTAGGATCTATGAGAGGTCCCTTTCCACAAGCTCCATCATAAACCACTGTCCCCAAGCTGCTCTACTGTATCTAATTACAGCCTGCTTTCCAGCCACACTGCAGCTCCCTTTTATCTGAGCTCAAGCTGTTTGAGCATATTGGGCTAAATGGCCTCCAGAGTTCCACTATTTTACAACCTATTTTTAGGCAACTTGGAGTCCAGCACATCCTAGAACCTGCCCAGGAAATTGTGATCCTTGTAGATTTTATTAGGTGGTTGCGAGTCATTCACAAATAAATGGAACTTATGCCAAGCAAATATTCAGTTCTCCCAAGAAAATAGTGAGCTGACTGGGGAATGTTTGGCACAGGTTTAAGTTCTCTTGGACAAAACCTCTCTGTTTTGGAAGAAGGAGCCAGGCCCTAATATCCAGGCTAATCAAGTTCTTCCAGATTATCCCTTTCAACAGCTACACTTCTTAACTTGCTGCATCTAAAGATGGCAGTGTTCTCTGTGTCCATCAGTATTCTTTCAGTCTTTCACATCTCACGGGTACTTTTGGCTCCAAGCCACTTCTCAAAACTGCAGGCAAAATAACACAAGGCTGATGACCAGACAGTCAACCGGACCAGAGGCTTTGGGTCAGCTCTTCACACTGCAGCTTATTGTACAGCACACAGGAAGGCTACAGCAATCCAGCCTAATGCCCCACTTTGATAGTGGAAAAATAAACCTTATTCCTGCCTTTACTTCTGTCTTTTCTATTTGGGTTGCCTGCTCTTTAGAGTTAAAAAGTATCATGGGTAAAGGGATCCAGCATAGCATCTCCTCATTTTCTAGAGGGCCTCCAACACAAAGACAACTAAAATAACCTTGGGTTAGTCACAGTTTTTCAAAGGCAAGTGAGCAAAACAAGGTATTTTAAGCTATAACAAAAATTGATAGAAACCCCAGATGGAAAAGTATATTTTTCAGAAAGAAAAACAGAAATGAGGAAGAGAATTTGGGTCTCCTTTCTTACTCAATCAATATCAGACAATATGAACACAAGCATCAACAATTAATACTAACTCTTCTTTCAAAGACATCAATTTAAAACCACAAATGCTGATAAGTTTTTCAAGGCAGAGAATGGATTTATAGAGGACTTACCCGGCTCCAGTAGCTGCTCTTGGATTTCAGCTGCACTCATTTAATTTTACTGGAAATCTCTTTCAGAAGGCCTTTCAAATCAGAGAGCTTAAAAGAAAGAAGATTTTTGAAAAGTCCATCTAGCTGAGGGAAAGCAATGCTATGAGTAATGTAAGCAACGAGTAATTGCCTCTTCAAATACTACACCAAATGCATGAATGCGTGAAAGGACACTCCCAATTACAGTGGCAACAGTACAGGGGCAATTAATGCAGCGAGCCCCGATGTCTCTGTATTTCAGCAAGTTAACCAGCAGTTACCAGAAGAGAGAAGCAAGAGATAAGTATTTGTTTTCAGGAGAGAATTAAGGTTAGCAGATTTCCTTTCAGTTTCAAGAGCAGCATCACCAGCCACAGACTCGTTCACCGTTCCCCTTTCAGTCTGGGAAGCAAGCTATTATTTTGTAATCTAAATTATTTGACAGCAATCAAAATACTTACACTGAAGTATATATGGGCCATTCCACTTGTTAGCTTCTCAAAAATCTGTTCTTCATACCAAAACCATTCCCCACTTCAGAGGCCAAATGTATAATTCCGTCAAGCCTCAGAAAATACCCATTGTGAAGGTGTTTTCAGCATCACAGTCATAAAAAGATTATCTGTAGGACAATTCTCAATGTGCTCAGTGGTAGATTAGTAGCTTTTTATTGCACGTCTACAGCACCAGAAGCTAAACTTGACAGACACCTTTGGGAAGGGGACTTTGGGAAGCGTGTGATGCCCCTTCTTCCCATTGGTGTTTCATGGGCCTGTTACATAGCCGAGTGTTGCAGGTTTACTCTACGATGGAAATAACTTTTATTCTATTCCATCCTATAAGGAATACTGAGAAACAGGCCTCCAATGCTAAGCAAGTGTCCTCCTGTTTCATTATCCAGCACAATATCAAGCTCTTGTGGCTTGGAAGGGACCTTACAGCTCATTGTGTTCCACTCCTGCTGCGGGCAGGGACACAGGCTGCTCCAAGCCCCATCCAACCTGGCTTTGGACACTTCCAGAGATCCAGGGGCAGCCACAGCTTCTCTGGGCACCCTATGCCAGAGCTTCCCCACCCTCACAGCCAAGAATTTCTTCCCATTATCCCATCTAACCCTGCTCTCAGTTCAAAACCATTCCCACTTGCCCTAATCACTAAATGCCCTACACTGCTATATATGGAATAAAAAAGAAAAGCCCAATTAAAATGGGCTCCTGGTGACAGTGACAAAGGCTGCACATGACTCTGGAAGGCTCATCTTCCTTGCCATGGCACACCTCCCTGTTTTACCAGAGAGAATCACATTCCCAGAGCAATCTGAGACAGAAGTACCTTTGCATCCAGTTGTCTAAATCGATGCACCATCCTAGAAGCAGAAGGAGAACACAGAGCAAAGGGATCAGTCCAGATACCAAGGAAAACTTGGCTGATTACCACACCCCAACTCCCCTCAGTGTTCCATCCTCCCAGGGAGGCAGGGCTGCATGTGATTGGCGTCATTTTTAGTACAAGTAAAGGAACTAACATGAATTATTATTAGCAGGTGCTATTCCATTTTCCTTCTCAAGACACTTTTGCTTCCAGTACTGAGAAGTTTTGGCATTTGTTTGGCTCCAGCACTGCATGTCTCACAAATAAACACTTATTTGTGGACAGCAGTGTTCATGCCCACAAATATGGAAGGGTCTGTTTTTTCTTTCCCGTTCCTATCAGCTCTTTCTGATTAGGAGAAATACTTAAGCTGCCAGAAGTTAACAAAGTTAAGCAATCATACAGATGAGGTTTTTTTCTATAGCCATGTTCTGTTTCCTTGCTTTCTGTTTCTTTTTTCTCTTACACTATTACTCTGAAAACAGCGAGACAGATCCCAAAGGTAATGTTTTCATGAGCTGGCAGTCAAAGAAATATCCAAGTCTAAGTCTCCAAGCTTCAAATACCATGATTCTAAAGATCATCTTCCCCATCCCAGAGATCTTCCCTAGTAATGCTACTAAGAACAGATCTTCATCTGGATTACTGCTGTGGGAATGCCTGAAATTCTGACAGGTCTAATGATAAATATTCTCTGCTAACTGTATAATCATGGGATTATTTGGGTTATAAAACATCGAGCCCAACCTCTTCCCCAGCACTGAGAATTCCACTACTAACTCTTGTCCCCAAGTGCCACCTCCACACAGCTTTTAAATCCCCACCCTGAGATGGGAGTGCCACCACTGCCTTGGGCAACCTGTTCCAGGGCTGGACAACTCTTGCCATAAAGAACTTTTTCTTAATATCCAACCTAAACTAATGCTACAAGAAGAGTCAGCTATGGCACTGCTTCCCATTATGAGATCTCAAAACACCATGGGTAGACATTTTCTTCTCTGCAGCAGACAAGAAAGCACCATTTTACTTTAGAAATAAGAAGCACATTTATGCTGAGTTTATTTACCTACTCATTAGTTTATAAACATTTAGAGCTGCTGAAAACTTGCCTTCACTAGAAATATGTAAGAGAAGAGAACAAAGACAAAGACAGGCAGACTTACTCTTCTGATGAATCATTTGCCTTTGTATTGATTTTGACAAGGTAGTTTTCCTTCATGACAGCTTCCCATGCCAGGATTTCATTGTCCTCATTTCTTGAGCCTGGGAAATGTATTTGAAGAAAAAAAATACTTAATTTGTCTTTCCAAAGCCATGATGCAAAAAGGCTGGGTCAGTGTGTGCGTTCAGAGGTTTAATGATTCCCTTCTACACATCCTGAGCACTTGCAGACCCACAGCCCATCTGTGACTCAACTTGGACAGATGTGACACTAATGCCTTTCACTGAGTGCTTCTGGCAACCAGAGTTACTTAAAAAGACAAAATAGGAGCAAATAAAAAACCCAAAAGCCCCCAAACAAACACACACACAAAAAAACCTCTCAACCTTATAAGTTCCAAAGTATTTCTGGACTTTTTTGAGTCTTGGTTAACACAGATGCCTCTGCTTGAACAGGTATAGGACATTCCAGCAAGTTCCCATCTGGGTTTGAGCTTTCCATTTGATTCTACATTATCCTATACTGGATCTTTAAGAGTGACACTTAAGAACCATCATGGATTATTTTCCATTGAACTGAAACACTCCAGAATGACAAAGAGGTGTCTTCTCTAAAAAGCATTTTGTGGTGGTGCTGTAAATTCAGGAGCTGATAAGAGAGGAGCCCACTTTGAGACATCAAAGTCCTCCAGGGTAATACTTGAGCATTTTATCTTGTTCCAAGAGGATAGCATAAGCCACAGGGGTTTAAATAAAAAAATAAAATTAACTGAGACAAAAGAAGCCCAGACATGGCAAATGGCTGAAAATCCCCTTTTTCCACCCAGTGCTTCTCTGACCACACACAGCCCTCAGCTGTCCTCCCACATTCCAACAAGCATTTAAGCACCCAAATCCCAACCATTTCCATGAGAGTTAAATGGGAATGGCAGGATTTTATAACTGTCATCAATGTGCTTCCTCCATGCAGGTCTCAATTCCTATCATCAGCAAAACCACAGTCATTTTCTGGCTCTAATTAACTCTCCCATTCTTTCAGAGCCACAACACCAACTGTGTATCATTGAGCAGGAATATCTGCCATCCAACAGTTTCCCCCAGCAAGGAATCCACACAGATTTTGACAGCCAAAATTATTTAGTGCTAAGCAATTTTATACCCCAAAGTAGGCTCTTCCTCCTAAACTGGTAACAAATCCAGCTTCTGCTGGTTTCAGCAGGCAGGTTGCTGATGGATGGTAACAAGCCTGTCAATGGACTCACTTATCCTCTCCTAGCTGAGAAAACACTACATTTGCTGGGGGAGGAAAGGCTTGTTAAAATAATTCCTACCTGTATCCTCTGACAAAGAAATTAAATGAGAAGTAGCTCAAGAACTGACTTGCCACATTTTTGAGGTGTCTTTGGCTAAATCCAGAGAGCCAGGAAACTGTTTACTCTCTTTCAGTCACTCACTAGAAAGCAGAATGAATTACAAAAAAGCCAAACCTGCAACCTTGCAAAGCTGGGAAACAGCAGAGGCAGCCCTAAAGAGTTACGATGAATCTGAAGTCTTAATTGATTTACATACACAAGGCAATTCTACATTGAAATGGCTTGGACAAGAGAACTCTGGATAAATCTCACTTGAAAACTTGAATCTTACTGAAGAGACTTCCAGCAGCACAGTGGATTTGCATGACAGAGGTCTACATTGCCCTTGGAAAATTCCCAGCGCAACACAAGATGCCTGGAATAATCACTGGATGCCGTAGAGGAACTGCAATGCACCTGCTGCAGAGATGACTTTTGGGCAACAAGGGAAAATCCAACTCACAACAAATCGATGGCTCTTTGCTTTCTTTGTTACAGCAGCACTTGAAGCATTTCCTCATCACCATGAATATGTAGGCAAAGATGACAAAGGGGAAGGGGATGGTCAGGCGACTGCAGTATTCTTGGACCAGGAAAAAACGCTGGAACTTCCACACCTGGTCGTTGTTCTCTTGCACTGATCCAACAGTGTAACTAACGGGACAGAGAAAATGCACTCAGGATTAGTTATTCACCAAAGAGCTGCATCAGAGCCCAGAACAAAGCATTGCTCTGCTGCACCAGGGCATGGTTCTGTAGTCACAGAATTCCAGAGTGGTTTGGCTTGTGAGTGACCTTAAAGCTCATCCCATTCCACCCCCCTGCCATGGGCAGGGACCACTATGCCACGCTGCTCCAAGCCCTGTCCGGCCTTGCTTTGGACACTTCCAGGGATCCAGGGTCAGCCACTGCTTCTCTTGGCACCCTGTGCCAGGGCCTCCCCACCCTTACAGGGAAGAATTCCTTCCCAATATCCATCTATTCCTGCCCTCTAGCAGTGGGAAGTCAATTCCCCTTGTCCTGTCACTCAAGACCCTTGTCCCCAGTCTCTCTCCAGTGCTCCCAGAGCCCCTTTAGGCTCAGGAGCAGGCTCTGAGCTCTCCCTGGAGCCTTCTTCTCTCCAGGTGAGCACCCCAGCTCTCCCAGCCTGGCTTCAGAGCAGAGGGGCTCCAGCCCTTGAAGCATCTCCTCTAGACTCGTTCCAGCAGCTCCATGTCCTACTGATGTTAGGGACTCCAGTCATTCTGACGGTGGTGATTTTTATTGACTAGGAGGTTATTTAGTTTGTTCTCCTTAGAGACTAATCTGCAAATGGGAGGAGCTAAGACAGAGAAAAAAACCTTGAAGTTACAAATAAGGTGGAAAAAGTCTGAATAGGAAGAAAATAATTTTACTCCCTCAGCTCTAAGCAATCTTCTTCTAGCCTAAACACATGAGAACAGGATGCTTCTTCATAAGATATTGTGTCTTATTGAGTAGATAGCTCCTTTCTTAAGAAAAAAAATAAACCACCTAAAACTAGAACACTTGCAAAAATTTTAAAAGCTCCTTAGATTTTAATAGAGGTATTAAGGACGCTCCAGGCATGTATCAAAACATGGCAGAAAGCACTGTATGAACCCAGCTAAGCAACAACCACAGGAGCAAGAAGCTCCCAGGCTGCCTGACCTTTCATTGTGACATGAAATGGCAGATTTTTGCTCCCAAAATTCCTCTGCTAAAAGTCTAATGGACCCTTACATGAGATAAATGAAAACCTTCACCTGGTGGAAATTCTTTTTGTTTAAAAGAGAAATACAATGGCAAAAACTAGGGGGTTTGCATATCAAGCATAAATAAAATAGCAAAAACTAGAACATTTACCATTTAAAACTGTTAAAGTAAGTGCCCTAGCAAATATCAAAAGCTTTTAGGGTAGAGCTGGCTTACTGCTACACTTCCCTTCATTATTGTGAGTTACTTGCACTGTTTCAAGGGAGCATGAGCAGGCACAGATATGCCATACCCACCCTGGCTGCCTTACCCAAAATAGCATTTTCAACTGCCTTTAGAGTCCAGGTCAGCCTGGGGAGAAAGATTCACAGCTGAGGGGAGAGCAGTACCTAAATCTGAGGCATTCTCAACTTGTCACAATCAAGCATCTCACCTCAGGCCAGGAAACACCAGCAGTGTCATTCAGATGAGAGATCCTCTTGGGCAGCACCAAGAGTGCTATCAATACTCTTGTTGCCAAAGCAACTTTCTGCCAAGGTGCCATCAAAACACAGAAATTAACCAAGTGGTCCTCAAAAATTGTGGCCTGAGGTTTTGAGTACTCATGTGGTGAATGAGTGTAAAGCAGAAAAGGAGCAGGGCTGGGAATGGGAACAGAGCCACAGCACTAATCCAGCTGCATTCCCAAGTGAGACATGAAGGCAACACATCCCCAAAGTCTGATACGGAGGACGTCCCATGATTAAATCAACTCCATGGCAGAGCTTGCAGTAGATGCAACAAAGATTTGTGCAAGAAGCTGAGGAAGATGTTCCCTGGCCTTGCTGGCCTAGAGGTGATGGCACTTGTCAAGACAAAGTCCTTTTGTATGTCCCAAGGGGATGTGGCCCACTGGCTGTGGTCTAAGCCAGAACAATAAATGGCATGTCCATCAAAGCAGTACCAGACCCATCCTCACAACACAGCAGTTCAGGTTAATAAAACCACAGTGTCCTGAAGACTGACAATAACTCATTTATTCACTCTAGCAAGGTCTCTGGTGCAGCAACTCACACTTAGTAAGGCCCTGACCCAGCATCATCCCGTTTGACCAACAGGGGTCCACACCACACCCACTGTCCAGAGGGTGCTTAGAGGTAGAGGCAAGGGACAGGCAGCAATCCCTCCCCTGGACACTGCACCAGCTTCCCCCAGGCTGCTGTGACATTAAGAGACAAGGGCTGGCTTTCTGCTGTTTTGTAGCACTCCCTTTCCCAGAGACACATCAGTACAGAGGCAACCGTGTCACTCCTTTGTTACGCACCCAAACATGGCCACGAGCAGGTTCACGAGGAGGATGTTGGTGGAGAGCATGTAAATGCACACAAGGGGAATGGTGATCCACTCTGGGAAGCGGGGCTGGTTGTTGGCATCCAGCTCCACACACAGGGGCTTGGACTCATTCCCAGAAAAAGTGCAGTGGTCAAAGTTGTAGGTAGTACCTCAGAGGGCAAGAGGGGAGAGAGCAAACAGTGAGCTCCTCATTCTGCTGGGCCCAGCCCCAGGTCCTGCCCTCATCTGTCCCTGCCTGCCCATTAGACTTGGAGGCAAGGGGTCAGCACAGGGCTGGACAACCTCTAGAAGGACAGAGCCTTCCACCCACCCAGGAGATAAATACCATCAATATCATCAGGGTACTGGCCAAACATGGCCAGGTAGGGCTCGTAGATGACTGAGCGGAAGATCCACTCCCAGCGGTGCTCATTCTTCCTTAGGATGCCTTGCCTGGCCACACCAAAGGCCACCATCCACACAGCAAAGAGGAAGAGGAAGAAGAAGACATCTATCATCTGAAAAAGGACAGCAGGCATCAATCAGTGCCCCACTGCAGGTCTGTTACAAGACACACACAGATGGCTTTTTGCTCCTAATTTCACCAACACACATGGTAATAACTAACCACTCCCACTCAGAGAACTTCAGAAATATTTATGCAACCATAAAAGCAAGGCATGTTTCAGAACATAGGATATCCTTCTGGCCTCAGGCTCCACAAAAGCCAGAACCAAGTAAAAAGAACTGTGGCTCACACCTCATTCCTGCGAGGTGGAAAGCTTCTGGAAATGCCACTCTGGATGTCTTCCAGGCAGCATTTACATCCCAGACACTCTGGCCAATAGTTTCATGAGTTTCTAGCACTGCATGAGAGGCTCCTCACCACCCTTTTCCTTGGATCTTGTGTGATGGATGAAGTGGAGGACCAAAATCCTCCTCCTGTACAATCTACCATCACTGTCTTGTTTGGGGAACATTCATGGCAGCAACAGAAATACCACTGAGACTTTTGAGGCATGGAAAACAAAAGCTACCAGGAAGCAAATTTCCTCTTCTCTTCTTCAGCCTGATCCTTGCTTTTTCTCTTGACACAGAAAAAATGCCCTACTCTTAATTAGGTTCCATTTAAATCTTAATTCATCCTGTTTAGCAGATTTAACTTGCTGCCATCATTAGAACATGGTGAGTTCACTCTTGAGGGGGGGAAAAAGTGTCACATCATTTATTTAGATTTTATTTATCTCCTGAATAGCTGCCAGAATCTTACCATCCTCTGCAGCATAATAATTTTGGGTCCTAGATTCCTGCTAACTGTGAAAATATGGATGAGCCTCAGGGTAAAAACTATGTAGTCCAAACAGAAAATTACTCTCCCGGAATACCAAGAGCTTTCATCAGAGTGAAGCCTGATGGAGAGAGCAAAAGAAAACAGAGAAGGCTTAGGTGAATCATGCAGAAATCAGGCAAAAACACACTGAAACATTGAAATGAAGAGTGAGAAGTAAGTAATTGGAAAGCAGAGCACAGCTATCCAGGGCCCCATGGCCTCCCCCACCTAATGACAGGTGACAAAGATGGTTAATGCACACCTTGCTTACACCCTTTCCTTCCGACCTGCATCATCCCTGCATTGTTTTCTCTTATCCTTAAAGCTATTAAAGAGCAAAGAAATTTGTACCTGGAGCTACTCTCCTACAGCTCTCCAAAACCACCATAGTGAAACAACTGCTCCACTGTGCTGAGGCAACAAGAACTAAGTTACAGCTGACTTTGGACAACTGCTTTGGAAAATGTGTTTCCATTATTTCTTTGCCATGGTTTTTAACTCACTCAGTCATGTAAAACAGCTTCTGGGAGATAGCGACATTGTTAGGCTGCTGTAGGAACAATAACAGCCCTCTTAGACATAACACAAAGCCCAGGTGGTCATACTAAATAGTCAGTTACAGGAGCCACAGGAAATCCTAAAGATCTCCTGATTTTTTCTTTTTTACCTAAAACTCAGCACTTTTCAGTATCTGGGGCCTTTGTAAAGGGAATTTCATGAACACATTACTCCCCAAAATTTCATTACAGGTTGTAGTCAAAAATCCACCGAGGAAGCAAAGCCATAACATGGACACAAGAGAAGGCACTACTCACCTGAACACAATCCCTGCTATGAAGTAGAAGATTGCAAGGGTATCCATAACATTCCACAGGTCTGAGAAATACTTGCTGCCATTCATGTACCACTGGGAAGGAAAAAGAACAGCAAGTAACCCCACATGGCATAGTTTCCTTGTCCAATTAACTTTTTTTGTCACACAACATTAACACCAGAGTTCAAACGGCTTTCAATTTCCCCACAAAGGGGGGTTTAGTGTACCCCATCATGCTACAAGTTATTGGCAACCTGTTTTTCTGGGTCTTGGTGTGACCCAGGAAACACTGGGGGGGAAACGTGGGGGGTCACAGTTTAAGGGCAGCTGATGCATTCTGGCTTCTCTCCCTTCACAGAGCTCGTTCACTAATCTGCTCCTGGCCACATGCACATGCTTTGGATCTGAGACGCAGATTTAACTTATCCTTTTAATTACATAGCTCTCTATTCTGTATTGCAAGCCTAGTGAGAATCCCTGCTCATTCCCAGACTGACTGGCACAGCAGCCTGGATCCAAAGTCTGTGCAAGAACCAACTTCTGGAATCAATTCAGAGGTGACTCAAAAGGACAAGAAGCTTAATCAGGACAAACCTCTGCCAGGCCTGGAGAAATAAACTGCATTCGCAATCACAATTCTTTTTAATTTCAATTTTCATTGAAATAATCGAAACTTTGGAGAGTATTGTTCAGTCAATCTCTAACTGGCATTTCCAAGGAAGGCAATTCTGACCTTAGTACTTCTATGGGAAACAGAAATCAAAGGGTTTTCTCCTAGGTGCTGTCTCTGTCCAGCAGCTCCCTAAACCAAACATCTGGGATTGAGGTGCAGGTCAGTTCTCTGAATTCCAAGCAGTTCCCACTGCTGAGAGGTGAAGTGCAGAGAGGTTCTGTCCAGATTCCTTCTCCACTGGAGAAAACAAGGCTTTCCTTCACACCCCACCAGTCCACCCACTCACCTGGCTGGAGGCTACCTCCATGTGCCTACGGAGACAGCAGGGAAAGGCCTCTCCAAATTCACTATGGCCACGATAGCTTTAAACAGGACAGGGAGCAAGTCCAGCTACTTATAAATCCCTGGGACCACCAGAAGGGAAAGCAGGCCTAAAACAGTGGCTTACAGTTATTGTAATAATGTCTGATTATTCCAAACCAAGGGCTGATTTCTCCCCAGAACTGGTTATCTGACTGCAGCAGCTACAGCGGGACCCCAGGCAAGCTGCTCTTACTTTGCCTTGGATGTGGAAAACAAAATCTGACATACCACTCACTTTTTTTCCTTTGAATATAAAGGACACAGACACAATTTTGATGCAAAGTTAGGCCAATGCACCCATGGTCTATCTCAGGGGAAGCCAGGGAGGAAGTCCCCTGGAAGTTTAGAGGGCTGGGACACTGCTCTGCTTTCTGCTCCTTTTCCTCAGGAAAACAGCTTTGCAGCCAGAACACTGGCTTGAGATCACTTTAAATCTTTGAATTCAGTGACCTCCACTGCCTAATTGGTACAGTCTGGCCACCAGTTACTAATGGGAATCGCAGCAGTTCTACCTGCCAGGGTTGTGAGAAAAAGGGACATTGTTAGGAGAGAAAGGTTTCTATCCCTAAAGTTTTCCCCAGGACTTTTGCTGGGTATAAACAGGATGTGCAAGGACAGGTCCAGAGACACCAGAACCTAAATCAGCAGAAACAAACACTCCATTAGTGTTTTCATGGTAAAAAAAAATCTTTTACTTTTCCCCCATTTTCTTAGCAAATAAAATTGCCATATACAGGGTTCCACCTTGACTATTAAAAAGGGAAAAGACCACAGTAAAAGCAGCATCAGAAATGTCATCTGAGCTCACATAAAAACCATTATTACAAGGTGGGATGATCCAGCAGACCACCCACAAATACCCACGAGGTGACTCAGGCCTTACAGGAGAGCCAGAAAGCAGCACTGCACCAAACCCACACACCCACTGCTCTTCTGACTCCCCCAGCACCCTCCCACTGCTCTGACCATGGACTGGCGGAGACCAGCTTGCCCCAAACCCACCAGATTCCATGGGAAGCGAGGAGAAGATGCCAGATAAGTGGCTAGCTATGAAGGCAGTCCCACATGCTGTTCCCACATCACAAGTAACCCAAAGCTGGTCCCCGAGTCTACACTAAAACAGCAAAAACTGTACAAATGATTAAAAGCTAAATAGAAATGCATAAAGGTGTGTGGCTTATTGGCAAAATAAAAAATTTAAGGGGTGGAATGTAGAGAAGAGAGGCAGGAATGACTTAATCTAAAGTTTTGCACCAAGATAAATGTGCTAGATCTAGTCCCTTTATTATCAACTACCTTGGCAAGCCAAGCATTCCTGGGAAACATCTACACTGGCTTCAGCTTATCCTCTGCAGCTACAGGTGCACAAGGAGGAATTAAACATCAGAGGGAAAAAAAATCCCTCACTGAGCCCTGAGCTGCCTAAAGCACCTCTGCTAGGAAGTGGTTCCCCTGGGCACCAGCTTGCACTGCCTTGGAGGGGAAAAAGCCACAAGGCTGTGGCTCTGACACTAAACTTTCTGGGGTTGCAAGCGCTGCCTACTTGTCTCACTTCATCACAAAGCAGCACGAAGACCAGCACGTAAAGGATGATCTCCAGGGCCGTAGGTTCCTTCTGGAAATCCATAAGCAACACGTAGGCGAAGAGCAACAGGAAAGCAATGTAGAAGATGACGTTCCAGGAGAAGACCACAAAGGGGGAGGTGAAGAAAGACACATAATATAAGAAGAGTTTCTTACTCTTCTCCACAGGCTTTTTCCTGAGGAATTAAAAGAGGGAAAAGGTCTCAAAGCATAGCTTTTATGCCTGGAAACAGCTGTGTTCTTCAAAGAGAAAGGGGGAAGGGTGAGCTCAGGATGTTATTTTAGAGGTGAAGACATCCTGCATCCACTGCCCTCAAGCACTGCAGTAAACTGGTAACTCTTCCGGCTTGGATGGGGCTTGGAGACACCTGAGATAGTGGAAAGTGCCCCTGGCTCATGGCAGGGGCTGGAACAAGGTAAGCCTTAAGGGCCCTTCCAACCCAAGCCATCCCGTAATTCTCTGATCTTCAGTCTAAGATCAGAGTGAAACACAAACTGTCAAAAGTTCATTCAGCTTTTTAACTTCTTTATCTGAGACTGGGGAAGCTGTTTTGTATTCAGTCAGAGTGGCTGTGGAGTCTCTACCCTTGGAGATATCCAAAACTGTACACAGTCCTGGGCAACCTGCTCCAGCTGACCCTCTTTGAGCAAAGGGATGAACTGGATGATCTCCACCCAGCCTGACTTGTCCTAAAGATTCTACAATTAATTAACTTGCTTTCCCTCTGAAAAAATTTTCCCATTAATGAAAAGTCAGTCGATTACCTGAATGAGATGAAACCACAGCCTATCAAAGGGAAAAAGAACAGGCACAGTATAATCTTCCAGTTCTTAGTGTCTCTTGAAATCTCTCCATACCACTGCTTGGAAAGGAAATTCTGCAGGAAAGAAGGAAACACCCTCACTTGGTCTAACAGCAACAAAATAACCTAGGAATGGTGTTTTAGAACATCTGATTTGGTAACAATAAACCCTGAACTTTGAGATCTCAATCAAAATGCTAGAGATTCCTGTTTCAACAGAACAAAAAGCTTTCTGCATCAGTAACAGCATGCTGGCTCCTTAGGGCAGCCATCCTCCATCTGCATGATGAGGAGTTAAAAATGAGGCGGAATAGGACTTGACCTGATTGATAAAACTCTAGCAAACCACTGCACTATATACAATGCCCATCCCTGCTGGGTGTTACATCCACACTGTGCATGCCCAAAGCAGAAATCATTTCAGGCAGTCTTTTCTTATCCAGTTCCTTATGATTTATAGCCCCAATACATTATTTTTTTATCTCCTGATTTTCATTTGTGGGTAGAGGAGCCACACCCCCTGTTAGAGCACAAGAGGTACAGTGACCTGTTCACCTCTCCTTCACTGCCATTACCTGCACACCTGGCTGGGCAATAAACTGCTGGTCTCTGGCTTCCACTGCTAGTTCCAGACAGTTGCTCCCTCCCCAGGCTTCACAGGAATAAGTCAGCAGCTGCTCAGCCAGGTCTTCATCATTGCTGTAGCACTCAGTGAAAAGCTCTGGAAGAAAGAAGCAGCTCCACACTGAGCTCCAGCTTCCTTTCCCACCAACTTGGGTGCAAATATCTTTAATGCAATATTTGGAATATCAAAGCACATAGAGAAGAGCCCTTTTCATGTCTTTTGCATTGCAGAATGACTGCGCATCTCCTTACAAGCCCACTCACACATCTTCAGCTTCTCAATTCAACAGAATTTATGCCTAGATGTAAAATCACTAAATCACACAAAGAATTTAGTTCTGCACTAAAAAGAAAAGTAAAAAATGTGTATTTCTCCTTAAATGACTCAGTAAATCTATTTGTTGCATCCTCTTTTCTTAAATTCCATTTGATGCTGATCTAATGAATTATAGTCAGTCCAAAATTCTCAGTAGGGTTGAAGAAGGCAGAATCTGATGCTTTTTCATTGGGAAATACACTGTTCACTTCTTAGTGTCTTGCTAAATCATCAGGCCTGGGGGATGCAGATACCTTTAAAAAGCAGTTTTTGCTTTGTGGAATAGGAGATACTCTCTGGAAACAAGCAAGATATTTCCATTTTGGCCTTGAGCTGGCTCTTATAAAGTCACAGAATCAGACTATCTTTTACCTACAATTTGTTCTCACTCCCCAAAAGTACTCCCACAAATCTTAAGGCTGGCTTTTCACAATTCTGAATACTACCACTACTCATGTGGAAAGTTTTCCCTTTTCCATATTCTCCCTCCTGTTTGTGGGCATCCTTCTTCAGCATTGCCAGTAGAGCTAAATAGCTTTTCTTCCCCATGATAGAAATTCTCCACCTCCAAAAAAAAACCCCTTGCTTCACAACATCCACCTTTTGAAGCCAAGCTCTTAAGACAGGACACAAAATTTCTACTGGGAACAAATGATGTGGAAGGAATTTCCAAGCAGTAAAATCACATGTTGACATAGAAGAAAAATGTACTTAATGTTGGGTATCTAGTTTTTAATTCCCTGGTCTCTGATCCTTCCCACTAAATTTCTAAAGGACTCACAAAGCAGGCACTTACCTACTGCTCTTGTCTCATACTCATTAGCAAGTTCCTCAGACTCACCAGCAGCATTTATATCATTCTTCACTTTGGCCATGCTTTTCAGGAGCTTACTGGCCCCCAGGGCTGCCAAAGTGCAGCCTCTGGTCTGTGGAGAGAGAGTAAAGTCATGCAAATCCCTCTGAGAAGAGAACATGATCATAGAACCCTGAAATCACAATGATTTGGGTTGGAAAGGACCTTAAAGATCACCTCATCCCAAGCCCCTGCCACAGTGGACACCTTCCACTACACCAGGCGGAATCCCTAAAACTTATTCTCCATTTTGCAGCTTCTCAGTTCCCACTCCAGAATGATTTCTTTGATCCTACAATCATTAAATTACTGTTTGATCCAAATTAGAAACTGGATTTCAATTGAACACCTGGAATCAGAATCCATCCATGCTGTGGAATGGGTGGAAACTCAGCATCCTAGCTTGAGCACAGATGACAACATACAGTGGATGTAGACTGCTGACTGACACACAACCTTAGGAAATGAAAGTATCAAGTCCACACCAAGACACAAAATGGGCAACATAAAACCTACTGAGAGTCATCTAGCAATTATCTCTTGTGGTGTTGTGTTTGAAGCTGGACGGGGAGCCTTCAGAGGCTGATAAACCAAATACACTGCACTGCTGCCAGGAATAAAGGAATATAGAGGAATAACAGAGAATTCAACTTACTTGCTCCCAAATTACTTTGGACAACTCTTTCTTGTTCTGAAGAACTGACCAAATAAACAGAGCTTGCAATGGGTGCCTTGTGATAGGACACTCCTCCTGAAAGAGGGAGCAAGAACTCAGTCCTAAGCTCACCAAATGTTTTCGACTGGAAGAAAGCTGACCTTGGACTGTCCTGGTTTTGTATTTTCTTCCTTTCACATCCACCCCACCAATCCCTTCTCTCAGCTCTCTGCCAGTTGTCACACACTACTGTGAGTTAGGTTACATTTGTTATTTCTATTAAAGCCTTTTATTTGACAAGGAAGAATCAGCCTCCCTGTTTTTTCTGAGGCTAGCATTAAAGATTATTTGTGTAAAAGGCACTTCCTGCTTTAACCACTGCAGTCCAGATAACCTCATTCACAGAAGGATCAAACTGTTCATCACTCACAGAAAGCTGTATCTCCATCTCATCCTTGCTGTTTTTGTAATCTCTTTTGAAACCTCTCCGGAAATCCTCCACCATCTTCCACACGAAGGTGAGAAGGGCATCATTGTAGGAGTTCTTGGCAATCTGCAGGTTCTTGAACACCAGGCTGCTGAAGTTGTTGGTGTACAGCTCCCTCAGGACCTCTGTGGTGAGGAACTTCCGCAGATCCAAGCCATTTTCCAGGAAAAGCCGGACAAATTTGGGCCTGTCTTTCACCAGGGCTGTGAACATCACATCCTGGAGGTCAGCAGACTAGAAAGAAATGGAAAAGCAACTGTTAGAGACATGTGAGTCTTATCTAAGGCCTGACACATGCTCATTGTCACATTTTCATCAGAATCAGGGTCTTTTTTCTGTACACAATTGCCTTGGCTGGATGGCCCACAGCATTTATGGCATGGGCAGATCACCTTTGCAGCCAGTGATCATAGAATGGATCATCATGGAACAATGGAGCACGGCTTTATGGAATATCCTGCGTTAGAAAGGACCCACAAGGATCATCAAGTCCGACACCCCTGCACAGACACTGACAATCCCAGCCTGTGCATCCCTGGCAGCATTGTTCAAATGCTCATTGGGCTCTGGCAGCCTTGGGGCTGTGCCCATATCCTGGGGAGCCTGGGCAGTGCCTCAGCACCCTCTGGAGGAAGAATCCTGATATCCAGCCTGAACCTCCCCTGACATAGCTCCAGCAGTGCCCTGGGGTCCTGTCCCAATCACAGTGGAGATTAGAGCTCCCCCTTGTGAGGAAGCAGCAGCTCCCAAGGAGTTCTGAATGGAAGTGACAGTCAGTGCTGGAGCAATAGTCACTCTCTTAACAGAGGCTGAGGTGCTGAAACAGTGGCTCCTGCTGGGATGTGTCCCTCCCCAAAGCTCCCTGCACTCACTCAAAGGGGGCTGTACCTCCCAGTTTCGGTCATTGGTGAAGATCTCATCGCTGGCCAGGTCCAGCTGGTTCCACTCCAGCAGCAGCTTCAGCTGCCCATTCCAGTTATCCCTGTCATGTTCGTTGGTGCTGAAAGCTGAAGAGGAGGAACAATCTCTGGGTAAAGACCAGGCACATTCATCAGCTCTACTTCTCACACTACCAGGACAAGACTCCTTCCAAATGGCTTTCCCCAGACTCATGCACGTCTTCACGCGGGCTAGAGGATGCTGAAGGCTCAGGGATGTATTTACGGTCCAAGACAGGCCACAAAGGAGCTGCCAGGAGCACCTCAAAACCAAGATCAAAAGCACAAGGTTTCCTTCAGGCTTATCAGAGTCCTGCGCCCACTACACAAGAGAGATTCTGCAGGACTCCCAATGGGGCCCCTATCAGCATCCCCAAGGCTCTTCAGATTGCCTTCCCAACCACCTGGTTTGGATCTTTTCCACACTGAGAGATCCCATACTGCTTCTGCAGCCTTCCCACACCCCTTCAGAGGAAGACAGGCTCCACACCATGGCAGGAGCTTAGCCGCTCTAGAGAACAAATAGCCATTCTTTTTCCACTTATTTTTAAACCCCCAGACAAACCCAGAAAAATGATTACTTGCCTTTGTACAGGGCAAAGGAAATGGCATTGCTCACAATTTCATCTCCAGCTTCTTCTATTTTGATCACTGTCAGTAAATGAGGGCTCTCAAGGACTTCTTTGATCTACAAAAAATAAAGTTCTGTTTCAAAGCTATCAAGGCTGTTTAGTGGCAGAACTCCAAAATCCTTTTAAAAAGAAATTTGCCACCACAGCATAGCAAAGCTGCTTTTCATCAGTCCTGGGTTTTAAGAAATTTCAACAAGCCCAAATAGAAGTAGATAATGAGCTTGATTTTTAAGTCACCAAAGGACAGCATTAATTATCCTCTGAACATAGAGCAAATAACGGTGATTCCCCTGTACAGATCATCTTTAACAAGAAGATATAATCTCAGTAATTAGAAGTGACTCCTAAACTAGAAAAGATTGCAATAGCCCAAGTTTCAACTTAGGTCAAGCAGTTTGTTAGAGAACAGTCTCTACCTCCTTGTGCTTTGTCAAAACCAGATAATTTCTCACAGAATGAAGCTTGTAGAGTTAATTTCATTTTAGCACAAAGAAGACTAATAATCTTGGTCATTTCTGATGCAGGAAGAGGTACACTCCAAAGCAGCCCAGCAGAAGCTGCAAGGAATGTGGCCAGACAGGAAACGCTGCCTTCAGTAGCTCCACACTCCACAGGGATCCTTCTGGAACCATCTTAGCTTTACTCTGATCAGACTGACTTGATTGCAGCCCCCTCAATGTTTTTGTCTCAATCCCCACAATCTGAATGTAGATTCAGAATTTTTCTTTTTTAAATCTGCACGGACACAACATGGCAAGGAGCCCTGCACAGCCCGTAGACATCACCAGATAGCAACACCCCTGACTTGAAGTCACCAGCTGCTCCCTCTACCCTCCTCCCACAGCACCCCACACTCACCCACTTGATCCAGCTCTCAGTCTCCTCTTCTGAGAGCCTGGAAATGGTGCGAGGCAGGAACCTGAGCAGGCTCTCCTTGACACAGGAGGAAGCAAGAGTTCCTTCAGCCTCCACCAGGCTGGCAATGACATCAGCAATGCGCCCAGAGCCTTCCACCACCACACAAGGAATCTTGCTCTTGATGGCCACGTTGATGGACTAAGGAGACAGAGGGAGAGGAGAGCACTTGAAGCATGACTGTCACTAAAGCCCGCTATGGAGAAAGGAAGCCTAGAGAACAACAGAAACCCACAGTCCACAGCAGTATTTTTATTATTATCCACAGATATATCAGCAGTGACAACTCTTTAAAGCATCAATCCATCTAATGAGAGAGGGCTGTGAAAAGCCCCAGAGCCTGAGGGTCAGAAATCACCATCTGCCAAATTTTCATAGAATTATAAAGCAATTTATCTTGGGAGGGACCTCAAAGCTCATCTTGTTCCACCCTCTGCCACTAGACCATGCTGCTCAGTTTTAGAGTGGATCAGCAGATCAGAACAATTGCCAAGTAGAAATGGCATGCGGGTCACACAACAGTGCTGTCCAGCTACAGTCACAGCTGGTTTATGGCGCAGCATTGCTCAGCTGAGACCAAGGGCTGTGGATTTATTTGCTGGAGGCAGAAGCAGCAGTGTTTTACAGAGAGATCTTTTCTGTAGCACCTCAAGAACATCAAACTCTAATGTCACTGGAATCAAACACCTCAGCACCTCAAGAACATCAAACTCTAATGTCACTGTCCAAGTAGCCACTTTCATGATTTCTCACACAGCAACACTGTGCATGGATTAATAGCAAGGCAAAAATCTGATGAAATAATGCTGGAAAGATCATTAACCTCCTGGTGCAAGAACCACCGTAGGAGACACTGATTTCATTTGCATCACTACACTGAGAATAGCTGCAGCATAAGCTGTCCACCAGCAAATTGTACAAAGGGAGTTGATGCAAGTTATCCAGTGAAGCACTGGAAAGACAGAACATCTATTAGTTAAGAGTGTTTCTTGAGTACAAAAAAATAAATCAACTTGGAGCCATCAAAACTGTGTACACATTCCTCCCATCAACTGGAGACCAGGTCTCTGACAGAGGCAAGGATGTTTTTCTTATCAACTAGATGAAAGTGGTTTTCTAAAGAAGGGTTCAGCTAAAGTGCATGCTTTACACCACAGTGAATTTAAAGTGGAAGCTTGGACCAGCTTTACTTCCCCCTTGCTAGTACTGATTCTTGTCATCATGCACCAGACCCAGAAGCTGAGAAAGAGGGAGCCTTTCCTGGGCAGCACTAAGACCAAGGCATGGCAAGGACAGACATGCACAGCATGGACTCTGCCGTGTCATTTGGGCTGGTCAGAGACTCAATTCATTCCTTGAAAAAAGGCTTCACCTAAAAATGAGCAAGAGGGCAGGCATGAGTATCTCAGTGCACTTACAACACTGAGAAATAAAAACTCAGCATGGCATAAACCAGCCTTAAGTTGCACTAGGAGAGGTTTAGATTGGATATCATGAAAAAATATTCACAGAAAGGATTGTCAAGGACTGGAACAGGCTGCTTAAGGAAGTCACCATCCCTGAAGTGTTCAAAAAACATGTGGATATAGCACCTGAGGACACAGTTCAGTGGTGAACATGATAATGGTGCTATGTTGACCACTGGACTTCAGAGGCCTCCGACCTCAATGTTAACATGATTCTATGAAATAGCCAAGAGAGTGAAAAGAACCCTTAGCTCAACCATCATCCAGGTACTTCCCAGAGGAACCTCTTGCCAGGAATTATGCATTTTATTTAACAAGGCTTTTACTCATTCCGGTTAGGCAGCTACTAAGTCTGTGTTATATATCACTGCTTAACAGTGGGTTTGAAGTCTCTCCAAAAAATTTTAAGTCTGCACAGCTACAGCATCTGGCAGCCAGCTCCTACAGTTATGGGCAAATCCTTTCTCAAACATCAGCAATTTGGAACTAAAAGGAAATGGACACATTCAACACAACCCTTTGAGCACAGCTTTCCTCTAAAAGCTGAATGGATTCTTCATGTCATCTCAGGACCTCTGATTAACACTGCAGTTGCATTCATCTACAATGAATGGGCAAAGAAAAAATTCATCATGTGAATGGAACCAAACTCACAGGAAATGTAGAGGGAGGCTGGGATAACGATATGGAATTTCACACACTGGTTCAGACCAATTGATTAACACCAGCAGTGAAGTGGCAGCAGAGATCATGCTCTGAAATCACATTGTTTATCCTCCTGACAAGCCAAGTAGTTTGAGTAACCCTAACAGTAACAGCACAGCTCTGGTTAGAACAGGAAGTACCAAGATAACATCTACAAAACAAAATAATCAGAGATATTATGCTGCTTCAACTTTATTTTTGCTGCATCCTACTCTCTTGCAAAATCCAGTCCCTTTCCAAGCTCTTTAGTACAGGCTAAATCAGCTCCTCCTGTAGCTGGTCGGGGTTTGTCCTGTCACTGTTCCCCTCCCACAAAGCCCAGCTCCACATCCCCTCACTTTGAAAACCCTGGGTTACGTCCCTTTGCTCCTTTAGGCCACACAGCTTCACTCTGGCAAGGTGAATGGGCAAGTAACAACCCTGGTTTTTAATTCAGGGAGATTTAGAAGCCATCTCCCCTTCCCCGAGTGTCACTTAGAGATCCTGTTTCAAGAAACTTCTTTGTTCTCTTCATCCTTTTCCTGCCTGTCAGCTATTCAAAGATGATGCCTGGTCCTTCCCTATGTAGGCTTAGAAGTCAGCAGAGCCCTCCTCCCCTGCTCAGCTGTCAAGATTTAAGCCAAGTCTAGACCAAAACTAGATTTAAATGGTGGCCTTTCAGTACTTAAAGGGGTTTATTTACATGGGGTTTTTTTACATGGGCAGACAGTGATGAGACAAGGGGGTATGGTTTTGAACTCCAACAGAAGTTTATATTTACATTAGGTGGAAATTATTCACTGTGATGGTGAGGCCCTGGCCCAGAGAACCTGTGGCTGCCCCTGGATCCCCAGACATGCTCAAGGCCAGGCTGGACAGGGCTTGTAGCAACCTGGGACAGTGGAAGGTGTCCCTGCCCATGGCAAGGGCTGGAACTGGGTGGTCTTTAATGTCCCTTCACATTCTGTGATATGGAAGAACTGAGACAATTGAACTGCCCCAGCCAATACTTTTCTAGGATGTCAGTCCAAGGCAGAAACCTTGCACAGGAATTTTAACATAAACAAACTTCACAAGCTTAAATTGCAAACAAGGTCCTTCTGTAGCAACTGCTAGGCAAGTTTTTGTTAATAACAGCTCTATCTACTTCATCAAGTTTCTTTTGGAGTAATCAGTCTTCAATTAGAGCAATGGCCCTATTGTCATTCCTGGAAACATATAAAAGAAATAAACTTACTTTCAAAGTCTCCTTTCCACCACCTTGGGCAAAACACACAATTGGGATCTTCCCACCATAATTAGATTCTGCGAAATATGCCAAAAGGAAAAAGAAGGAAGAAGATTAGATCAATTAATGCAGCTTGAACAACTTATTTTTCCTGATTACAATGAAAGAATTTCCAAGCCATTCATGCAAATACTAGTTTCCTGTTGACTTTGCCAGTTACTAACAGCTGTTTTTAACAAAAACTCAGTTCTGCCTAACATTCTGCATAACTGATGTCAGACACTCTTCTCCAACAGAAGCTTTTCTCTTCTAGAAATCCTAATTTTTGGAATTTTATTGTATTTATCTGCTCCTTTGACCATTTTGAGTCTCAGTGAAAGGTTCTTATCACAAACTCAAGATACAGAACCTCTGAGTTCACATTTTCAATCATAAAACAAAAGTAAGAATTCTGTAACTCTAGGAGCTAGTGTTTTTGAGAGATGTTCCAAAACAAAAACAAACAAACAACAAAACAAAACCCTCAAACAACAACAGACCCAAAAGCTTTTTAAGAATTTCCTGCTAAGGCCTTTGTTTTTTTCACTTTGACAAAGAAGCATGTGAGAGAGAAATTATTTAGCAGCAGGTTGCAGGTAGCTCAATCACTCTCATAAATAAATATTTTGAGAAAAGCCTAATTCCAGCTCCTGTGTAATTATGCTCCAGCTACCTGGAATTCAGGTGGGATGCATACAGAAGGGTCAGCTTCCAAGAAGAAGGGAGGGAAGGGCTATGTGGCTGAAATGAAGATTTGCTGTGACACAAAGGACATGCAGAAAGATGAAGGAAAGTGTTGCTCCTGAAAGGGTTTCAGATGCATTGCAGCTAACACATAGATCCCTTCCAGCTCAGCAGCCACAGGATGCTGCCTCTACTTCCTCATTCCACGAAAATCACTGTGGATCAGCCCCAAAGCATGCACAGATATGAGGAGGAGGAGGATACCTGGGATGACCCGCTCTGAAATGTACTTCTCCAGCTGGGTCCGCACTTTGGCCTCCGTTGTGGGGTGCCCATGGGTGCCGTTATCGACCAGCAGGAGATGGGTGTGGTTGTTGTCCAGGCAGTACAGGGGGTCTCTCTTCAGGTCATCCATGATGTAGCGGGCCAGGAAGCTCCCCTGGGGGCACCAGCACAATGTTGGACTGAGATTCAAGGACAAGGACACACCCACCTCTCATTTATGTGGTAGGACAATTTTTAGGCATGTTCTATCATGTGGAGTGGAGAAGAGACAAGGTGGGCTACCCCAGTGCATCTGACAGGTAGGATGGCAGTGCCAATGCAGATTCTAAACAGGAGCAGCAGGTATCACATGCCTTAGCTCATGGAAATCCCTACTGTGGGGGTGTGCATATGGATTTCAGAGCTAGAATAACCATGGGAGTGGTTCCTCCCTAAAGTAATGCCAGACATGGAGTTAGAGCAGCTGAACTCACACACGTGAAAGTCTGGCACAGCTAAAATCCTCCTCACCAGGCCTGATGAGTGACTAACTTGTGTGTGAGAGAACATTTTACTTTCCTCCAGGTCTGGGAAGAGCTCCTGACATTCTGAGGCTGAGCCTCTTCAACCCATCCATGCAGCACATGAGGCTTAATAGTGAACATGGTGGTAGTGCTGGCCTGACAGCTGGACCTGATGATCTCAGAAGTCCAAGTTGTTCAACCCTAACTTTAACCTCCTGAACCACTGCATGATCCTGTTTGGTGCTTACGTTGCTGTCAGCCGTGCGGACGAGGGTTTCCCGGTTGGAGATCATGCCCCAGGCCGCGATGCCGATGGCCACCACATTCTCCTCAGAGCTGCGACTGATGGTGTTGTCTCTGACCACCTCCCCAATGTACTTCATCAGCCCATAGTGTGTTCCCCCGGTGAAAATCCAAGCTCCTGGAACAGCACTCAAGTCACCCAGAGGAGCAGAGCCAAGCACCCACCAGCCCACAGCATTAAAGACACAACCCAAACCCCTTTGTGACCCTGGGGGTTTCTTCAATTAAGCACATAAGAGGTGCTACACAACTCACCTTATGTTACCACAGGCTACTTCTACCTGACTAAATCCCAATCCTGTTACTTCCAAACCATTAATGTCCCACGTGTCCCAGGTGCAGCAGCCAAGCAGAAGCAAAATGAACACTCTGCTTCCCCATGCACCCTTTGGGCTGCTACCTCTGCACCCCTGTTGTGCAGCAATAAAGTAGCAGGGCACAGAAGCAGGTGATTACCCTTGGACTGGGCGATGTAGATCAGCCTGCTGAATATCTTGCGCATGCGGGGCTTGAGCGCAAAGTTCTTGGCACCGCCAGTGATGGAAATGACGAGGTTTGGGGTTTTCAGGTGCCAGTGCTGGGTCATGAGATCGTAGAGTGTCTCTGAGTCAGTGTCACATGACAGGCGGAGGTACTTGTGGGAAAGAAAAATAGGGAACAAATATTGCAGGAGGTGTATTGGGGAAAAGCCCTTTTCCTTCTGTGCTGCACAGCACCTAGTTCCAGCAGCCAGGAGACGATGAAAGCCTTGTTTCTTCCTCTGAAGCACCTTTATCCTACCCCCTACAACCAGAGACCCACCTTCCTCTAGTGAAGGCAAGAGCAGTTACCTTGGGCTTCAGAGGAACTCTGCAAGGATGAACACAGCACCACTACAGCAACTAACTCCAACGCTGCTATTTAAAGCTTAGACTATGAACCAGCGGCAGCATTGTTGCAGGTGATCTAAAAATAATGACAGCTGTATTTTGATTACACTATTCAAATAAATTCCAGGCTCCATGTGAGTGGTGTCCCTATCACAGCACATACCCACTCCAGTGCTTCAAGTACAACACAAGACAAATATATCAAGTTTGTAGTAAAGATTGAACACTCTATAAAGATGCCAGAAAACATGTAAGAGATAATCTGGCTTCAGGTGGACTCAACATGTGTTAATTTATGTAAATGCTTCTCTGGCCTTGACTTGCTTTGCTTTTCAAAAGCCTCTTCAGTTTCATCACTTCTGGAAGACATTTATGGCTGCACAAGCCAAATCAAGAGATGAAAAGGAGTAGCTTGGACCTGAATCACAGAGGATTTCACATTGATTGCCCAATATTTGCAGGAGAGCAAAATTAAAGGATTATTTGAGGAGGAAATGCCCCCACCAAAGAGACACTGAACTTGAATAAAAACATTCATGTGTCTCAGGACAGGTTCCCAGGAGTTAAAGCATTTAGGGCATCACAGAGGGTGTTGAGCAGGCTCCAGCAGCTACATGGGAGAGCTAAGGGACTCCCACAGCTTCAGCCCTAAGAAGCTCCAGCAGCATGAAGCTTGGGTGTTTTTCTGGAGAGGATCCCCTACAGGAGAGGGTGGAGCTACCAGGAAAATTACCTGGCCAGCCCTATCTGCAGTAAACCTGTCGGCTCCACTCCAGCCAGTGAACTCCGTGGCTCAGCACCTCCCTCCTCTGAAGTACAATGCTGCTATCTCCTGGTATTGCTGGATACTGCTTCTGGACCGCAGCCGTGATTCAGGGAAGTCTTTTTGGGGTTTGGGCTCACAGAACATTAAATGCAGTGACTGCAATGCTCCTGGGTGTTACAGGGTCTGAGCAGCACAGCAGAAAGTAAGAACTCAAAGGCTGGACTTAGAGAGAGGGAGATTTTAGAGAATACCAGAGTGGTTTGGGCTAGAAGGGAGCTGAAAGCTAATCTAGTCCCATCCTTGCCATGAGCACCTCCCACTATCCCAGGTGGCTCCAAGCCCCATCTAACCTGGCCTGGGACACTTCCAGGGATGGGGAAGCCACAGCTTATCTGGGCACCCTGTGCCAGGGCCTCTCCATCCTCACAGGGAACAATTCATTTCCCATAACCCATCCAATCCTGCCAGTCCATCCTTTGTCCCAAGTCCTCTCCAGCTATCCTAGAGACCCTTTAGGCACTGGAAGGGGCTCTGAGGTCTGCCTGGAGCCTTCTCTTCTCCAGGCTTAAGCACTCCCAGCCTGTCCTCAAACCTCATTATGGGTCTGTTCTCATCTCATTTCTGCTCAGAACATTTAGGACTCATCTGTCCTAAAAAGCACAATGTAGGGTATAAAACTTCCCATCCCTCACTGACAATTCTTTGGTCACCCTGAGGATGAAGTCTTGCCTGCTGCCCATCAACAGAAAATACTTGGCAATCTTCAGGAGCAGCAGGTGCCTTGCTGTGCAGGGAATAAGAACAGGGAATTGAGATGTGATTCCAGCCAACATTCCAGTGGGATGGACTAGGAGACTTATATGCAGTGTTTGAACTAAGTATGCTCTGAAATATGCACAGCAGCCTTGAGAGTCCACGCAGAACAACTGAGGGCACATAAACTGATTTTCAAGGCTGGAAGTGGGGAAGACACAACTTAAGGAAAGAACATTTAACCTTTGAGAAGTCTGAAATATTGCTACAGAGCAAAGCACTTTTTGTTCCAGTACAGTCACACAGCAGCTTACAACAAAGTAGTACAAAGCCAAAATGTGCATATCTGAAAGTATGTGAAGTACATGGATCTGTTTAAGGGTGATTTGAAACTTTTGGTATAATTTCCCACTCAAACACCTCTTATTTCTGCTACTTTGCATAAAACAAACTGAATTAATTTACATAGCAGGCTCTGATTTTCCTCATTTATTCTGATTGTCCCAAGCAACCTGCACTGGTGTTAAATACCAGCCATTTAGAGGAGTCAGATGAGCTCAGCTATATGTGACTCCTCACAAGCATCAGTATAAATCACCAGAAACAGCAGCTATCTTCTTCTTCCCACACCTCCACTGTCCCCACCCCAAGCAAAGACACAAGGAAAAAAAACCTAATAGAATAAAACTTTTGAAGTTCCACAGATATTTTACATCCCTCCAGAACTGACTCTCATTGCTGCATCTCCACCCTGGGAAATATTCAATATTCAATTGGTTATAGGCCTGAGTGAGCTGGTCTATGTGGATATAAAATAATATTTTAATATCACCTTTATTCACCCATTCTCCTGCCATGCCTGGAAAGAGAGAATCTCTTTTCACTCCCATCACCAGCCTAAGCAACAAGTAACACAGAAGGAATTATCCTTTGTTACCTGTTTTCAGGGCTTGTGTCCCTTGTAGCCTATCTTCTGCCATTAGAACAAAATCCATTTTACCTTCCTTGCTTTAGAGAAGCTCCCACCAGTACTAAACAGGGACCTCATGAAATCCTTAATATTTCCACTTACCTTTCCTCTTTTTCCCAAGTTTTCAAACTGTATGTCCCCAAAGGCGTCAGTAGGAAGCTCCTTTGTGTGCTTCTTGTAGTTCCATTTCTCAGTAGTGTTAACCTGGGTGCCCTCTATGTGCTGATTTTCAGGGTATCCACATTTACATAAGTTACCCCTGAAAGAAGAATGAATAGACACGAGACCCCTGAGGAATCCTAGGCACGGAAAAGTGAGCTCTGACAGCAAGGAAAGCAGCAGGTGGAGCTACAGAACCAGTTCTGTGTGGGACCCTACTGGGATTTGCTGCCTGACAAAGCACAGCAGCACCTGATCCTGCTTCCTCCCCCATAACCTGCTTCTGCCCAGCACTGGGAAGTGGAACACAGCTCAGGAGCCAGGCTGTTCTGAGGAATTTCTTCCCATTTTTATGCTCATAACCACACAGGAGGAGTTCACTGCATCTCCTCTCCCAATTAACAAGTGACAGGTCAAGAGGAAAAAGCCTCAAGTTGTGCCAGGGGAGGTTCAGATGGGTATCAGGAAAAAAAAATCATGGCTGTCAGGCATTGGTGCAGGCTGCCCAGGGTCATGGTGGAGTCACTATGGTTAGATGTATTCCAAAATCATGTGGATGTGGCACTTGAGGACATGGTTTAGTGGCAGTGTTGGGCTGACTTGATTTTAAAGGTCCTCTCTTGTTGCCCACACTGTTGCTTCCTCAGAGGACACAGAACGGGCAATTAATTGCTTGTCACCTTTAGAAAGGTTTTTTCTACTCTGCTATACCTTGCAAATGAAAGCAGCTTACCTTAAAAATAACTAGACAAAAATAAGCCAGCAAGTTCTGCAATCCTCTCCCAGAGGACTGTCAGGAAGAGAAGCTGATGAGAACCAGCTCCTCCATACTTTGTTGGTGCCTTGCCAGACATCTCATTTTTGGTGGCAGAGGGGGACCCTAAGCGAGACTTTCTGAAATGAGACCAATTTCCCTCCCTCTCTCTGAGGCATTTTTCCTCCCACCTTCAGAGAAGAGTGGTGTTGGAGAGCTCTCAGAGCTTAATGTTAGGATTTCTGCAGCTATATTAGTTTGATCACTTTTCTCCCGAGACTGAAGAAAAACCAATCCAAAAAAACCACAAAGCAATGTTATGGTCCTTGAACTAGCATTGCACTGGTACCTAAAAATGGAGCCAGTTTAATATCCTGTTGTAAGAGAACATCAGCCTGAGCAAAATCTAGTGCCTCTGCAAGGCTTGTGCATGAAATTCGTGATTAGGGTTTAAAAGGAAAATTTAAATTATGCAAACCTCTGATACATACCTCATCATACATCAATAACAGTGCTGCATTCTTCAAAGCACCTATATATTGCCCCAAATGCTAGTTTGATATTGAATCCTGTGACTGAGCTGCTGGAAGATCAGACCCCTAGTTCTGCATCAAGTTACTTGTGGAGTAACTTAAACAGGGGGACTGAGGTGAGACTGCACTGCTAGAGCCAGACTCCAAGCAAAAAACCCCAAAACTTGACTCCCTGCCTTTGCAGACAGAAATACGTTCATCTACCAGCCCCCTGTTCCTGAAAAAAAATGTATCTGCTTACATGGACTTGGTGTCTTTTGTAAAAAAGACACATTCTCTCTTCTTAAAGTTTTCTTGGATGAAGTTGACCAAATCCTGGAAAATAATTTTTACAAGTTTATTTCCGGTAACTCACAAAATTGAAGAGAACTCAGTAACAGCACAGTCAGTGTGAACACAAATATACTGCTTAAAAAACCTACAGCAAACATTCTTCCCAATTGTAAAAAAATATATATATAATTAATATTAAAGAAAGGGAAGACAGTAAGGTGGTTCTTTAGGGAAGGGGCTGTTTTAATTCAACACACAAAGACCCCAGCAGGAGTCCAGAACAACTTCATGTCCTCTTTTATGGGAGCTCAGTAGAATGTGAAGTCTGTCCAGTTTGTTTAACCATTAACTTTCCTATTAACCTTGAAACTCCCTGGAGAAGCTTTCACACTTGGGGAATGCAAATTCATCCCTGATCTGCCTCTGTGAGCTAGGAAAGCCAAGAGAAATTCTCACTCGCTGATAAAGGATGGGGGTTTTTGTTTGCTTTCAAGCACAGCTTTAATTTGAAGGGCAAGATTTCACTTGGGACACAAGGGGAAGACACACAGCTATAGTTTAGTTTACCGCCTAGAGTTTAGTTTACCCGGTTGACACAATACTTGTGGTTAAACAGCAGGCAGAAGTTATTCCAAGTAGAAACAATATTACAAGCATTATATCCAAAACAAGGAAAATGGAAGGGAACCCGCATTCAACCATCAAAAGTCACAACTGTGCAAGACCAAAAAAAATAAAAGGAGGGGGAACTACCTGCTAAAGTCCTAAGAAGCGGCCTTTAAGGCCTTTTGCAAACCCATCAGGAGGGTGGAATCAGCAATTTCAGGCGTGAAAGGATGTTTAACATAACTGTATGTAAAACCAGAAGTGATGAAGAAAGCACAATAAAGAGCTAGGGGGTTCCAAAGGAACAGCAAAACACCCTTAGAGTTTCACCGTGTCAGCTGCTGCTTGAAGGTCGCCGGTCAGGAAAATTTCTCCATAAAGGGGAAAATGACAAATCCATCACCCCACTCCTGACTTGGTCCCCCAAATTCACCCCTCCCAAGATACCAGCATGTACCAGGTACTCACAGCATCGCTGCAAGCCACGTCTATGCTGCGAGACATGCTGGAATAGAGGAGCCTGGAGCTCTCAAAATTGCCATTTCTGCGGTGTCTCATGCTGCCCATGGAAACCTGGAAAAGCATGGTAGAGGGGGAGATGGAGGAACACTAGACAACAGCAAGGGCACTTTGCGCCCTGGCAAGGCAAGGAAGAGGTTAGCTGAATCCAGTAGAAATAATTAGGAAGGGTATTACTCCTAAAACGTGAAACAAAAATTCAGAAAAAATATTTTCTGTTATTTCACACCACAAAGAGACTTTCTTTTATCTTTCCACTCTCCAGAAGAACTCTAAGTCAACATCTTGGGAGAAAGGAACATACCTTATATGCCATGCCGTTCAATTCATTTTAACTTCTGTCTCTGAGGAGCAAGCTGGTATATGTAAAGAGTCCTAAATCCAATGTATTTACAAATTAAAGGGGATATTAAGAAGAAGCATTTCAGGCACAGAGGAAAAAGTGCAGTGTTAAAGCAGTTGGCTTAAGCAGGAGCTTAGAGGAGCAGCACCCACCACTGATCCCACTCCTGGAACAAGGACAGTCAACGTGTGCAAACTGAAGAGCAAGTGGATTTAGAGGGAATTGGATCAAAAAGTTAGGAAGTGACCTGTAGAAGCAAACACATTTCAATTGCCCTCTAAAGTACACCCCAGTGTTGAAGTCAGTCTTTGAAGGAGCATCACTGCACTTTGCAGCAAAGTACAGAACAAAACCATATTTATTCTAATACAAATATTTCCATTTATTTTCATGTTACTCTGTGAATAATACTGGAAGAGGCCGTTTCCTGAAAGAAAAGCTCTCAGCCAGTGAGCATGAGGAGCTCACAGCCTACTCGTGCTTGCATCACTGTTTTCTCTCCTGCCTTTTCCCTGGCTGTGTGCTCTGGATTTGCCCCTGGGGTGACACTGCCACTGCACACAAAGTACCCTTCCCAGGCACAGCAATACTGAAGCATCATCCTGTAAATACAGAACTTCTGAGAGCCAAGAACCAGCAAGTGTGAAAATTTCCTTGGGGCACTTAACACAGCAGGAATGGCATAGGCAGTGGGAAGCTGCAGATGTAAACAGAACAATGGAATGTGATGTGAGCAAGCCCCCAAAGCAGTATGAAAAGGCAAGTTTCCACAAAGACATGTATATTTATGTGTTATTTTAAAAATCCTTTGAAAAACATTTCATGTTGAGGGGGAGAGAAATGACAGATGTCTTTACAAACAAACTGTAGGTCTGCTGGTAGATAAAACCAGCACTGAGAGATAGAAGAAAAAATGGGAAGGATTCCACTGATCGATGAATGGAAAAAAGATATTTGCCTTTACAAACAAACTGTAGGTTTGCTGATAAATGAAATTGGGCGTTGAAAGATGAAAATAACAGTGGGGGAAAACTATAGATTCCTTAAGAGTTAAAAATTAAAAGGGAGGCTTGTACAATTAGAAGGGAATCTTGGGTATCAGGCATTCTGGGAAGTCTGTACCTCTCAAGTACCTCAGCCAGTGGGGAAAGAGAGAGGGAAATGCGGCCAGGAAATTGGGATAAAAAGGAGGCTGCATCCTCCAAAAATGTGAGAGATCCCAGGGGAATGCTCTATGGCCTCTTCCTTTAATAGGATAAATAAAAGGACTCCTCTGTCTTCTTTTGGGACATAAACCTCTGGTGTTTGTGGATTGATTTTCCTAACACACATGACAATATAATATTGGCTTCCACATTCATAGATTAACTTTTTGTATCACAAGTATTTTGATATAGTACAGTTTATACTTACTTTTATCTGCTTTTGTATAATCTGTCCGTTTACATATGCACTACATAATGTATATGAATCGTAAAGTAATAAATACATTGTGTCATGGGCTTTAGCAAACTGTTAAAAATAGAGACTAAAAATACCTCTTATGTAACCAACTTAAAGTATGGTGTAAAAACAATTTTTCTTAGATCTGTGGACTGACTCCTCCAAATGATAAGAATGATGGAAACCAGAGCATAAGCATCTAGGAGTGAAACAACAGGATGGGAACACAGGAAGACCTAACCTATGGAATATCCTGCAGGTAAGGAACCTGAGATATCAAGAGTTCCCAAGAAAGTTANGGAGGCTGCATCCTCCAAAAATGTGAGAGATCCCAGGGGAATGCTCTATGGCCTCTTCCTTTAATAGGATAAATAAAAGGACTCCTCTGTCTTCTTTTGGGACATAAACCTCTGGTGTTTGTGGATTGATTTTCCTAACACACATGACAATATAATATTGGCTTCCACATTCATAGATTAACTTTTTGTATCACAAGTATTTTGATATAGTACAGTTTATACTTACTTTTATCTGCTTTTGTATAATCTGTCCGTTTACATATGCACTACATAATGTATATGAATCGTAAAGTAATAAATACATTGTGTCATGGGCTTTAGCAAACTGTTAAAAATAGAGACTAAAAATACCTCTTATGTAACCAACTTAAAGTATGGTGTAAAAACAATTTTTCTTAGATCTGTGGACTGACTCCTCCAAATGATAAGAATGATGGAAACCAGAGCATAAGCATCTAGGAGTGAAACAACAGGATGGGAACACAGGAAGACCTAACCTATGGAATATCCTGCAGGTAAGGAACCTGAGATATCAAGAGTTCCCAAGAAAGTTAGAATAATAAAACACATGAATATGCATGAACCTCAATAATGTTACAATATAAAGATAACACTGCTCGAATCCACAGTGTGCTCTCTGGCTACCCTGCGCTGGATATTTTTGTCCCTTTTTTTATCCCTTATTAAACTTTTTTAAAATTCTGAAGTGTGAACTTTGTTTTTCACAGATTGAATATTAGGAAAATTTTCATCACAAAGGGACTGTAAGGCACCAGAATGAAGGGGCAGTAGTGGAATCACCTTCCACAAAGCCCCATCACAGTTATTTGGGATTCTCAGCCCTGTGGAACAGCAACTACCACTCCTTCTCCTCTGAGCCCCAGTGTGATCTTTTCATCAGCGATCACAAAGTGACTGAACGAGAAAATCCGAGTGACAGCGAATAAGGGACCCAAACCTGATCCAAAACCGGTCAGGAACAGTGAGAATGTGGGAATGTTTATTCAAAAAATGTTATCTCTGACGGGGCAGGTTTGTCAAATAGAATACTAAGGAATAGAGGGAAGTTGTACACAAAATACTGAGAGGCTCAGAGCTGGCACACATCACAGAGACATGAAAAAAAACACCTTGACAATCACAGGCAGCAAGAAACTCCATGAAACTGCAACTTGGCAGCTGATAAGGATGGAAATCTGAGGTTTAAGGACACAGGCAACCCTGCACTGGGAGATGTATTTCCTAATAACCCAGAAAGCAATTCTTAATATTTCATAATATTAATGTTCAGTGTAAAGATAGTTTTAAAGCTGTAAATCAAGCCCCACGGAGGGAAACTACATTTAGGTGTGGATCTACACAACTTATTTATTGACAGTTTTGCTTACATTGTTGATTTGTTTAATAAAGTTTAACACCAGAAAAGTGACTATGAACATAACTGCACAGAGAGGAGATTAAAAGGAAACAAGGGCATTAAATTATTAATTCCAAACACTAGGATTTCAAGTTTGCCTTTGCTGCTTTCATAAATAATTGATTAGAAGGAACGTGCAGCAAACAAATTGAAAAAAGTTAGCGAGAGTGCAAAGAACCCCGCTGAAAACCTGGTATTTAATTTTAAATTCTGAAAAGCTTCATCGATAGCACAATGTTTAGCTGCTACCAGTGAGCGACACTCATTAACACCATGAGTGTTGGAGATAACACAGCAACTACACATATTTTAAAAGATGTGGCACAGCTGCAGCCCATGAAACAGGCAAACTATTCTTTTTCTATCACATTTCTAATCCATTAAATATACAAGATATTCAACGCATTGAAGCATAACTTCCTTAAAACAACACATATTGAGACTAAAAACCATTGGATAAACTCCAAGATAATCCTCTAAAGTGTAAGACTATAACTTCCATGGCAATTTAAGGAGGCATATCTAAGGAAATCTTCAGCTTGAGGTGATAAAAAAAAACCCAACAAAAATTTTAAAAAAGGAAGACAAAAAATATCTAGTTCTAAAAAGACAAATTAAGAGGCTTTTAGAAGTTTGCCTGTAACTGAAAAAGCAAGACCAGCTCCATTCTCAGGAAGCTTCCAGATAAAGGTAACCATTACTTACATTAACAATTCCCGGCATTGGCTTTACGTGAAACCTCTTCAGCTGCATTCGCTCCCACAATTTCAGCAAACTCAGCCTCTATTCCCTTAAGGACAGAAAAACCAACATCGAAGCAGTAGCACAGACTTACCAAAGTCTCCAGAATATGCCCTGAGACTCCTTCTGCAATCATGATTCCAAGAGGAAGGCTTTGAAATACTCAAGCAGGCAAAGCCCCACCTTTATCTGTGTCATGCCTTCCTTTTAAAGGAGGGAGGGCTCATGGCCAGGAGCAGCAGAATTATTCACCAGATCCTAGTGAGGGCTTAATTGCAGCAGGGTGCAGGAAATAGCAGCTGCAGGTTGTTTCCAAGAGAGATGTTGTCCCACCTGCTGCCCATGCATGAACAGAGAACCCCACAGCTCGTCTGTGGCACCAACAGCACCAGTAAAAGCCAGAAGTAAAAGAAAATGCTTGTGGGAATAAATAATTAGATTTTAATGTAGAAGATAATGAAGCAGCTGTAAAATCAACACCTATTAATCTAATTTACTACAAGGTAGATGAAGCACTGTTGAGTGCAATAGAGGATTTGAAAAGTGTTTTTACTCAAGAAAAATCAGACTCCATCCCTTAATTTTTGGTTTGACAGTCAGCATGGAGTAGTCTGGTTTTCTCCTGCCTTTGACTTCAAGCTTTTCACTGGGGTAACTATTGCTGTAATATTCAGTGACTCCTTGGAGAGACGTATTGTTCCCAGGCCACTTTCCTCCTCACAGAAAGCAGTGCTATCCCATTTGCTGCTGGAGAACCTTCTACTGCCTTTTAATCACCCAGTTTGGACCAAAATTAGGCCAGGTTGGACAGGGCTTGGAGCAACCTGGGATAGTGGAAGGGTCCCTGTCCATGAAAGTGGGTGGGAAATTTGAGCTTTGAGGTCCCTTAAAAGCTAAATCATTCCAGGATTTTAAGATTCAGTGTCATCTTTCCTTCTGTGATGGAAGGTAGCATTATTCGTCTTCAATCTCATGCTATCTTGGCATATACACATCTGCATTTTCATAAATTATCACTAAGGGGTTTCACCCCATATGGCAGCATCCAACAGCTCCCTAAAACGTGTGTTGAGGCCAAAGACAGAACTCATTCAATGATCCACTGCTCCTAAGGAACAAAAAGAAAGCAGGTATTAAGGACTTGCAGCTAAACCTGAAAAGGAGCTAAATAGCACCTGTGCATTTTCTGTCACCCTACTTCCCTAAAGCAGAGTTTTTATGGACAGCAGCACTAAGGTCATGCAGCAACATTCCTGAAGTACTGAACATCAGTTTTTACTGTGGTTTATACCTGCAGATAGTCCCTTAATCACTACCCTGTGAAACCTGCCTGGCTGGCAAATCTCAAGGAAAATAGCTACTCAGCACATAAATGCAGAGCTCAGTTATTCCTTTAAAAATGTTAGTGCACAGCTGAGGAATAAACCCTTCTGTCTGGTCCTCTTAGGCAGAGCAAACCTGTAAAAGATTCAGATTTTTGGGCCCACTTTATGCTTCTCAAGTAAAAATTTGGTAACCCAAACATAACTCAAAATGCTCTCTGAAACTTCGTAGGGTAATGATAATCAGTATTTTCCAAAGACAAGAGCACCTCCTCCAAGGGCAATAATTCACACTTACCAGCATTCCTGTATTCTTGGTTTGAGAACATACATACAGGTATTCCAGATCTACAGGAATATGTTAATATTTACTGCATTCCAGCAAAATCAGGGCTGACTCCAGCAGAGATTTCAGTGAGAACCTGCCAAACTGCACAGCATGTCCTGTCTCTCACAGTCCAAACTCTGGGTTTGGACTAGACAGAGATATCTGTGAACAACCAAAAGGTGTTGTTATGGATCCTGGCCAAAGAGCTCCGTGTCCTTCTGGTGAATGAAGTAAAAGCTGTCTTAGGATCATGATCCTTGTTATATATGCATGAATAAAAATGCAGTGAGCATTTGTATTACTAAGAAGTGGAAATTCACATAGCTACAAAAATATTTTCCATTGTATTGAGAGCAGTGAAGAGACTGTGAAGAAAAAATATTCTTCTGCACCTGAATAAGCCTTATGTTTGTTTAAAAAGAAGTATAAAGACAGAGAGCAGATTTAAGGAAAATGGTGCCTGAGGAGCCACAGGGATTTGAGGCCTGCAGCCCACATTGTGCAAGAAAAAAGGTTACAGTGGGATTTAATTCAGTGGCTGGCAGTAAATCACTTTCTATCCCCAAATCTGTGAAAGCTTGAGAGGGGCTTTTTATGGGTGAAGGCAGAATTGACAACGTACATGTGAAATCATGTAATATCACAGAATCACAGAATAGTTTGTGTTGAAAGGGACCTAAAAGCCCATCCCATTCCAACCCCTGCCATGGCAGGGACACCTTCCACTATCCCAGGTTACCCCAAGCCCAGTCCAACATGGCCTGGAACACTAGCAGGGATAGATCAGGCGCAGCTTCTCTGGGCACCATGTGCCAGCACCTCTCAACCCTAAGAGGGAAAAATTTCTTGCTAGCACCTCATGTAAATCTCTCTTCTCTCAGTTTAAAACCACTTCCCCTTGTCTTATCACTATATCCCTGTGTAATATATATTAACCCCCCTGTAGAGTTTATTTTGGGGATGGGGGAGTTGTGTGTCTTTTTAACATGAAGTTAGTCTCGGTTCACCACACCAAGCAACGTTTTTAATGCCAAGGAGACCATCATGGGCTGACAGCATTAAGATCACCATTACTGGCCATGGAATTCCTTTCTAGGAGCAAGGCTGTTTTGGCTAAGCTTTAAGCACACATTGTAACAAGCTGGTCTAGTGGAAGGCGGCCCTGCCCATGGCAGAGGATGGAAGAAGATAGAGCTTTATGGTCCCTTCCAACCCAAACCATTCTGGGATTCCATAATTATTATCCCACTGTTTTAAGGCAACGTCTTACTGGAGATTTGTATGTGGGGTTTCAAAGCTTAGGCTCCACAGAATCCAATAGTTAAAAGTATGGTGTATCAAATTAGGCAAAAAACCTAATACTTACTCTGTTGAGTGCTAATCATGACCATTCCCTCATCTCAACTCTCCCCATGGATTTCCAGAGATAACAAAATGTCAAACACTGTTGTGGAATAGCCAGGGTACTTACTAATTACAGCAGCTCAAAGAAAGCCTTACATGGCAATTCACAAAGAACATTTCTATCCCTAAAATCCCTCTGGATTTCTCTTGCTTTGGCTGCAAACTGTTAACACTGCTCCTGTTTCTCTGCAGGAAACTGGCACTGATGCAGCTGCACATAGAATTTCATTTGCTGTGCATGACCTGCCTTCTGCACCCCTTTACTGCTTGTACAAAAATCCACTTCTCCCCTTTTTATCCAAGCTGCTGGAGCCCACCTTGAACAGGGGTAATATTTTGTGTGTGGCTCCTCACCCTTTTTATGTTGAGATTTTGGAATAATAACCTAAAAGGGAACTATAACATTAACATTTAAACTATTGAGCACTTCTCATCCTCAGAAGCACCTCGAACATAATGAGCATGAGCACAGCAAACCTGGGGAGAAGAACAGAGAATTATCTGCCATAATAATACAGGCAATTTGTCATTTTAATTTTGGGTTATATGAAGACACAGTAAAATGAGGAGCCACAGAAGGACTTCTTCAGTGCAAGAAAGTTCAATGAAACTAGTCAAACTAGACCTGAGTCCTACCCAAAGCATAGGTGGGATAAGTCCTGTTACATACAAATTTGGCAACAAAAGTACAGACAGCACAACTTCTTTGGGGTCTGGGTCTTTAAAAAACTCAGAAAAGTCCTAAAGAGCACTTTTCTGTGGTGACAACTGCTCGAGTTCTGCGTGCAGGCAATGCTTTCTAGTTCCTCCTTTCTTCTGCATTCAGGAAGGCAGATGGACTGCTGGAGACAAACCAAGTTTCATAGAAGATCCCAGCTCCAGTGACTCTTACTCATTTTGAATGGCAAATATTTTAGAATGGCATATTTCCAGCTGGCTGCTCAAGTCACTGGCATTTTTAATTTAATATTAATTACTGAAAGCAGTTTGTAGCCATTTACCTAAGAGTGTAACAGAACATTCCATCAAGCCTACAATGACACACTAAATGGCACACCAAAGAGAAAAGAGAACACAAGCTGGTGCAAAATGGCAATATTTTGGCAATTAGTGATCTTGGAACTGTTCAAAAAGGGATTTTTAATGGAATTTAAATCTATTAGAAGCATTTCTGACTAGTCTGAGTGTCAAACTAGTCTCGCTGAAAGATGAAAGTTGAAAATGGGGATACAACAAAGCAGAGAGCTGTTGTCCTGACCTCCCTCAGCACCCATCCTTCTGTCCACAAGCATTTAAAACCCTTTTTCACAATTTACATTCCTAAATGCAGACACTTGGATTTCCTTTCAGTGTAAGAGTGCATTGCATTTGAAGAACAATGAAATCATTCCAATGTGCATGTCAGCCCAGAAAGCTCTGAAAGTGCATTTTGGTGTGAAATATTAATAGGTAGGAACAGAACACTGGCATATTCTTTCTGTAAAAGCCCTAAAAATAAAAATTAAAAAAGAAAAAAAGAAATCCACCAGAAAAAATTATGTAATTTTCAGCTTATCAGTGCTGAGTGACTAGAAATTGTGCACCTCAGGCTTTTATGTACTTTATTTGATGGAAATGTTCTGAGAAAGTGTTTATCAAGCTTTAAAAATGAGAATTGAAGAGGGGAGATGAATGCTTGAGATCAGCCAAAAAAACAACCCAAAACCCAAACAAAAAGCAGTAAGAAGGCTCTAATCAATACAGTAGTCAACTGGAGATTCATTTCCATCAGTTTCAATGCAATGGGCTCACACCTTAGCTACAGCTCCATGGATTTCTTAGAATTTAGCAAGGATCGAAATAAAAATGTGAATTAATGCAGAATATTCCAATTGATGACAATCAGAGGGAAGTCTCGGCAACTAAATCTTTCAAAACCAAATAAACCTAAAATTTAAAGTAATAAGTAAATGAAATCATTTTCACTTTTGCATCAAAAAACCACCTTCATGGAAAGAATTTTAATAATCAAGTATATTTGAATATAGCTAGAATGTTTAAGGAATATACTAAGGTCATTAATTTTTCCAGGCTCACAGTAATATTGTTGCAAGATTCAGAGCATTATCTTTAGTCACCACTGCTGTCACTCATTGTTGTAAAGTTCAGAATTCTGCCAAACTATATAATCTTTCTAAGAGTTTATGCATAATTTCCTGTGCCTACTTGGCATGTTCGCTGAGATCATATACAGAAATCAAAGCCATACAGCACAAAGACAAGTAACACCAGAGAAAAAGCTCTCAAATGTTTATTTAATCCAAAGAAACTCCTCCAGTGAAGAAGTACATCTGTTTCCACAGAGCCATATGACTAAAACACATTGTCAAATTCATCTCGTATTCAGTGAAAATTAACATATGATTGGCACTATTTCAGTCTCCATTCTCTGGGAGCTGGGTGTAACATGCAAACCTTGCACATCTATTCCAATCTCACACCACTCTGTGGATAATGGTGTGTGTCAGCAGCAGGCAGTAGATTATCCCGTCCCAAAAAGCTACACTTAATCAGATATCCAAAGATATCTTGGGTAAAATGCCTTTAATCCATGGAAATCAGAGTTTTCAGAGTAAGTGGGAAGGTCCCTCTAGAGGTCTAAATCAGTCAGAACTAAACTGCACATGATTCAAGAATTCAAAGAACATAAATCCCACAGTCTCTCCAGGGTCTTTTCTAGTGCTTGAACATCCTCAGGTGTATTTTTTTTTTCTACTACAAGAAAATCCCAGAATGGTTTGGGTTGAAAGGCACCTTAAAGTTGATCTTGTTCCTTGCCCCTGCCATGAGCAGGAACACTTTCCTCTATCCCAGGATGCTCTCCCACATCTTCCTGTTTCCATCTTGTGTCCAGTGCCCCATTCCTGCACAGTTCAGGCATGCCTGGATCTGTTTTCTCTCCACATTCCCACATCAGGAAGTTGCAGATACAATGAGGCTCCCACAGCACGTTTCCATCTCAAGTTCTCTTTGGGCATTGGGGCTGGAATTAGATGATATTTAAGGGACTTTCCAACCAGGTAGATTCCAGGACATTTTATTCACCTAGGACAGGATTTACCTGTGAGAGGACCAAAAACATACAGTCAGGCATTAACAAACCTCTAAATTATGGAAAAACCCATTGGTTTTTAGGAATACGCTGCCTGTTCCCAATCCCTGACCAGATTAAGGAGATAACTTGTACAGGTCCTGTTGGTTTCTGTGTTCCTGCTGCCACAGAAGAAATAGGGACAGAAATAATGAATCATCAGTCCCATGGAGATAATATTAAGACAGTGCCAGAAGAAATGTTCAGCTGGAAAGTGAGGCTAGAAATCAAAGGAGATGCGATGTTCACCCCAGATCACTCTGAAGAAGTTGCTTTCTAAAAACAACACAGGAATGAGAGGCCAAGGACAGCTTTGAGTTTTGAAATAAAAAAGCCAGTTGAACTTGATGAAATAGGAAGCAATGGAAAACTAAGTGTCAGAGAATTCAGAGATGAAAACAACACAAGAACCCTTGTCAAATTCACAGGCAAAAAGTATAACAGCCATACTCCAGGTCTGAGGTAGGAAAACCCAGCTGAATTATCCCTTTTGAGTGGTCTTCACACAGAAGACCCAACTCCTTGAAGGCTCTAAAATGCTTTGCATTACTAAATCATTTGTTCTCAGCACAGGTCCTGCTGAAAAAATCAGTTTGAGATAAGTTGGAGGATGGGAGGAAACTGCTTCCAAGAAATTTAGCTCAGGTCACAGTCAACAAGAACAGGCTGTCTGTCCCCCCACAACAAAATGGGAATGTGCAGAAAAAGTTTTGAGCTAAAGAGTCAAAGAGTCTTAAAAAAGGAAGCACTGAAGGTAAAAGAGTTAGCAGCTCTGACAAGAATTTCAGCACACAGGGAGAGGCGAGGAGGAAGAGCTAGAGTCAATGGAAAAAAATCCCCTGGAGGCTGAGGTCAGACTGATTAAGATGCTGTTTCAGTCAATATCCGCTGAAAACCATAGCTGAAAGCAAACAAACACTAAATATACTTTTTCAGAGTGTTACAAGGAAAATACTCTCATGGAAAATGTATGAAGAAGCTTCCAAGTAATTATAGATTGGCAAGGGTATGTTTTGTTCCCTGACCATTATTTTAATTAATTATTAATCAGCTGTTGCTGTCAAGCCTATGTGCTTAAAAACACCAAGCAGTGCATTCTTTATAAGGGGTAGTTTATCAACTTGATTTTAAGTCCATCACACAGCATTAAAATGAAAGATAAGTGATTTAGAGTAAACCATGAATCTGATCCACTCACTTATACATGTCATTGCTTTCCCAAGCCCATGAAGACCTTGGTGTCTGGGGAGCTGGGTGGCTTTGATTGACATTGAGGGTAAGACCAGCACGAGCTCAAGGTCAGGCACAAAGGGGAAGAGCATGACTTGTCTGGAGTTTAACTTCTGGAGAGCTCCTGCTTCCAAGACACCCCTCAGCCTTCATATGCAGATGAGGACACAAAACATCATTTTCACCCAAACCAGAGTCACCCTGGAGTCACACAGCCAGCTGCACCAAGGAGACCACAAACACCTGTCTCCCTCTCCCTGCTTGAGCAGGTAACATTGATTCTGTTAATAAATGTCTCTAGAACCTTTTAGTTCTGCTTCCAAAATATCCATTTCTGCAAGGCTTGGACTTTTCCCAGTGAAAGTCTGTCAAGTTTTGATCCTCTGCTTGCCTTTTTTCCAGGATTCTTACCACAAGAGCAATGCAAAGCATTCACTCCTTCTTTTCCCAAAACATTTAATTCACAAGCTTATCGACCACTCAAAATCCCAGAAGCAGAAGTTTCCTCCTAAGGACAGCAAGGATATTTGTAGTTTATTTATTCTTTGCTGTAGCTGTCCTGGTCCATCAGTGGCCTGCAATGAGGCTGGAACAGCTCACTGGGCTCTGTGTTGACACCAGCCTTAGTCCCAGCTGAAAGCACAGCCTGGAAAAAGCAGTGGAAAAAAGTACCAGCTGGAAAATGGGACCAAGAGGGGTGCTGAAAAAATGCAAATATCTTCATCCTTACAGTCACATCAATTGGTGAGGGCAGGTGAGAGTGTGAGAATATTTACTCCAGCAAGGTTACCTGACTGGGGACTCTGTTAGTTTAGAATTCTAAGGAGAGAAGGGAAAAACTGAGACATCAGTTTTGAAAAACTAAGGATTTATTTAGGAAAATTAAAGACTATAGTTGCTGAAGTAAGTAAACAGTTAACTGAAGGCAATCTTATATAAGCTATCTCAGACCCAATAACTCACCTACTTGTCAATTTTGTGTCTATGTAAGCTCTGCTCAAAAAGGAAAAACAAAAGGTAGTAAATATCCCTAAAGGACACAAGATAACTGCTGACATCCTGTCTATTGAAGCAGGAGAAAGCAGAAGTTTTCCAAAGATTCATTTCTCACACTTGCGTTGAAAAGGTGAAAAGGTCAGAATGAGGAAGAGTCATTTTACTTCCTCATTTCTAGTGACCCACCGAAGAACAGACCCCAGACACATTCTGAAGAACAAAACACGCATGCTTAATAGCCTTTCTGCCAATTAGCATACAAAGCAGAGAAGAGGAGGTGGCAGGGCTATGAACATGCATTTGTACTTTGGATATTCAACACTTGTTGAATAAAAGTCTTTGTACTTACCTGTGAACTTTACAGTGCCTATTAGGGAATTATCCCATGCACTGTGCGGCCGTAATAAACATTCACTTTCTAACTCCGACTGTTAGAGAGCCTTTTGTCTGTCCCAGTTGATTATCAATATTAGATCGATATTCATATTTTAATAAATCATTCGGCAGGACTCTGCTTTCTCTGGCCGAGGTGCCATCGGGGTCCAGGACCCCCCTGGGCAGCCACTCAAGATTTTCTGGGAAGGGGGCTCCTACGATCCTGTTGACATCCCGGGGAAGAGACCACGATCTGCCGAAGCTACGGACAAAAAGTTGCGTTTAATATTAGGAACGAGTACATTAGAGATAACAGGCAGCTTGTAAGCCGCAGAGAGACGTCCTGCGCTAAGCATAGACCTGAGCGTAATCTGGTATTGGTTTTTGTGTAGGAGCCGATAACAGCACCAAGAGCTCTTGTGGCCCAGCATGGGGCAGCGGCGACAGTGGGGTCGCTGGCTTTGTTACGGTTTCTTGTGTCCCAGGAAAAGACAGTGGCGGCAGCGGGGTCGTCTCCTTTGTTGTGGTTTAGGAGCAACTGTGGCTCCGGTTTGATCAGTGGTTTAAAAACTGTCCCGGTGCTTTGTGCGCTGGGAGTGCTGGCCGCAGATTTGGGGCGCGGGTGGCCCCAGCCTGAGTTCCAAGAGGTTGCGATTGTCGCGCTGGGAGAGCGCGGGGCACAGAAAGATCTTTTGTTCCGTGAGTTCGCATGCTTTAAGTTATAAAACTCTCGGCGTGCCATATGTACGGTGGTGTGTAAGGGTTTGTGTTGTGGGTGCCTTGATTTGTGTGTTTTCAAAGAGTGTTACCAGTGTGTGGCAAATTATTTGGGTTTGTGTTGCAAGAGAATTTTGAAAACCCCGCCTGATCAGCGGAGGGATATGTGTATTTGACTCCCGGCAGAGGAGCAGAATTTAGAGTGCTTATGCTGTGTTGGAAGCGTGTTACAGAGCGTTAGGTGCCGTGTGCGAACTCTGACAGTGTGTGCTGGCAGTGGGGTTGTGACTGGTGTGGTTTTGGGTGAAAAAAATAATCGTGTGTTTTAAATTGACTCTTTTGTGTGTAGCAAGTGGCGTAAGAAGTTTGAAACTACGCCCGGTGTTGCCTCGGCAACCCGCGGATTGATTCAGGTTTGCAGCTTTGAGCTGTTTTGTTGGGGTTTTTTTTCCTTCCAGTCCCGCCCGATCCTGAAAATTTTAGCGGGGGATGCTTGCTGTGAGGAAAAATACCTGCTGTTTGTGGAGGTTGAGATTTTTGGTATATGCAGTAATGTTTCAACAAAATACCGGTGACTTTATACCGTATAGGGGAGAAAAAGCAGTGTGAGGTCGGGGTTACCCCACCTTCCCCCTCTCCCTCGCAGAGA
>VWYI01038280.1:0-12130 GCA_013399455.1 Anthoscopus minutus | reverse complement strand
GTGGGGAATTCAGGGAGATCTTTTGGGAAGAGTGAGGGGCGCTTTCCCTGAGGAGGAAGGAGAGAAAACCAGGGACGAGCCTGTTAAAAATAAACTAGAAACTGTTGTAAAATAATTGCTAAGCATGCAGTTTGTTATTGGGTGTTATTTGCATTTGTTATTTGTACTGTTACCATATTGTAAAAGGGGTTAAAAGCGGAGCTATAAGAAATTCTGAACTACACATGAGAAAATCACCACCCGCAGCCAAACCGGCCAGAATAAACATAAAAAAGCGAATCACCACCCGCAGCCAAACGAGCCAGCCTCAACAAAAGCTATGATGGACCAACGGAGAGCCTTAAAGCTTCACGCAAATGAGAGGATCCAAATAAGAAACCTGCCTGGCCCTGGGCCCCCAGGCTTTGGGCCTTTTCTTTGTACAATAAATGCTGAAATCTCTCCTAGCACCGGGAATCTGCTCCCGTTTTTAACAAGGGCAGCCTCATTCCCTGCTCCCTCTGCTGGGAGCGCCGGGAGGAACGGGATGATTTTAGGGACGAAGGTGTTTTTAAGATTTAATTTGATTTCTCATCACCCCACTCTTGTGCTCTGCCCTGTTCTCCCCTCACCCCAAACCATTCCTGGGTTTTCCCAGGAGGGATGGAGCAGCTCTGCTGTCCGGGGTGACCCCGCCGCGCCAGCCCATCTCCTGTGGCTCGGAACTCANAATCACCACCCGCAGCCAAACCGGCCAGAATAAACATAAAAAAGCGAATCACCACCCGCAGCCAAACCGGCCAGAATAAACATAAAAAAGCGAATCACCACCCGCAGCCAAACCGGCCAGAATAAACATAAAAAAGCGAATCACCACCCGCAGCCAAACGAGCCAGCCTCAACAAAAGCTATGATGGACCAACGGAGAGCCTTAAAGCTTCACGCAAATGAGAGGATCCAAATAAGAAACCTGCCTGGCCCTGGGCCCCCAGGCTTTGGGCCTTTTCTTTGTACAATAAATGCTGAAATCTCTCCTAGCACCGGGAATCTGCTCCCGTTTTTAACAAGGGCAGCCTCATTCCCTGCTCCCTCTGCTGGGAGCGCCGGGAGGAACGGGATGATTTTAGGGACGAAGGTGTTTTTAAGATTTAATTTGATTTCTCATCACCCCATTCTTGTGCTCTGCCCTGTTCTCCCCTCACCCCAAACCATTCCTGGGTTTTCCCAGGAGGGATGGAGCAGCTCTGCTGTCCGGGGTGACCCCGCCGCGCCAGCCCATCTCCTGTGGCTCGGAACTCATCAATGAAAACCTTCGGGAAGGTTTAATCACCGCCGAGTGCCGGCTCGGGGGCCTGTCCGAGCAGCTGGGGCGGATTTTGGGGATGCTGCGGGACACGCAGGGACAGCAGATGGCAATGTGGCGCTGCGAAGCGACGGAAACCCGGGCAGCTCGGCACGGGCCACGGAATTCCTTGGAAAACCCGAAGGAGCTCCGCTGTGAGCGTCCTGCCTTTGGCTCTGGGCGCGGGGTTTGGGGTGTGCTGGGTTTTCCATAGGATGTGATGGATGGATTGGGAACCTGCTCAGGAGTCGCTTTGTCCCCGTGCTCGGGCTCTTCGCGTCCCCTCGGATCCAGCTGTGGACACGCAAATGCTACAAAAACTGCGCAGGAAGTGGCAATATTCAGGTGTTTTAAGCTCCTTAAAGAGAATTCCTCTTGTTGAGGAGTCCCTCAATCCCTCTTGTGCCCAACCTTCTGAACCGCTGGTGAAGATCAGACTTGGAATTTATGCTTCCAAAATCCACTGGGAATTGGCCAAAGGGGCCGAGCAATGAGTGGAGAGGTGGGGTGGACATTTATCCCCGGGAGAATCTGCTGAGCTCTTCCTTCCCGTGTCTCCACAGGTGTTTGCAGTGGGATTCGGGGCAGTGGGATGGAGCCTGGAGACCCAAAGCGCTCCTGGGGAAGGGAGCAGCTCGTGGATTTGGGATCAGGTTGTGACCCTGTGCTTGTTCCGCAGCTTCTCCTCTATTCCTGCTGGGATTTATCCCTCTGCCTCCAGAGGGGCTTCCCCTGGCTAAAATCCTGATTTCTCCAGGCTCCAGGCATGCTCAAGGAGGAGGAATTTCCCTCTGAAATCCCCTTGGGATCGCCAATCCTGACTCTGATGCCTGAATTTGACTTTAGAGGGGGAACTGAGCACAACTTCCATATAACAATAATGGGAAAGAACTCCAGGCTCTTGGAGCAGTAACCAGGGTTATAAACAGCCACACCACAGCTTTTCCCAAATTTATCTTCCCATTCCTTCATCACTGTTGTTATCCCTGTTTACCTCCAATTGAAATCTTTCCACTCAATTGGTTCTAATTGACTCAGTCACTTTAAGGAAAATAACTTGGGAAAAAAAAAAAAGGACCTAAATATATATTTTTTTCCTCATAAAACCTTCCTAAAACTAAAATAAAAAGATAAATCCAAATTACGAGCTGCTGTTCCCAATGGAGACCAAATTCTTCTGCGACATAATTGGAATTACAGCATCTCTTGGCAGCCCAAAAGAGTAATCAAGGAGAAAAACTAAACCCAGATCAGGCCCTGTAAAGTTATTTTAAAACTAAAATGAAGCACTTGAGCAAAAAAAAGTGACTGAAAATAAAACCAGTTTTAGTGAGTTTATTCTGAGTAAACAAGATGTAATTGAAAATACAGGGATATCAACAACTCCAGGATTGACAGAGAGCAATATCTGGGATCCTATGAATTCAGCACAGAAAACATTTGGATTTCAGCTCCGTGTGCCCCTATTGCTCCACAATAGGCACAGGAATATTGGGTAAGGAAATGTCCCAGTCTGCTCTGTCTTCATGGAAAAATGGTGATTTTTTGGGTTTTCTTTTTGGGCTGCTTTTTAAAGAAAAGCTGAATATGCACCAGGCAAAATGTGGTGTAAAATATTCTGAATATTCAGGAGGAGCTGCTGAGTGCTGGGGCAGGGTGGAACCCTGGAATTAAGTTGGAAAAGCTCTTTAGAGGCACTGAATTCCCCCAGCACTGCCGAGGCCATCCCGAATCCATATCCCCAAATACCAAGGAAAACAAAAACCCTGGAGAGCTTTTCCTGGCAGGAGATGTTTATTACTCCCTGATTAAATTAAACAGAGAAATATTTCCTCCTTGGAGTAACTCATCCTCCCAGGAGCGCTTTGGGGGCTGCTGAAAAATCCCAAACCACTTCCACCCTGAAGGAAAAAAACCTTTCCCACTGGTCAGGTGTAGGGGTGATCCCCTGCCAGTGGGGTTTTACAGCTGGAGGTGCTCCAGCAATCCCAATAAATCAGCTGGAAACATGAAAAGCTTCAGTAGGGCTGGAGGAATTTATCCTTTGGGAAAATGGTGGGTTTTTTCCTTTCTGTGCTGGAGCCTGGGGCATTTGGGAGTGGAATTGGGGTGCTGGGGCCACTGCTGGGCATTCCCAGGGGATTCTTAGCAGCCAGGATGTGCTGGGCTTTATGGGAATCGCTTTTCCTTGAGACTTAACTTCAAATCTGCCTGAGATTTCAGAGCCTCAGAGCAGAGGAGCTTTGGGGATTTGCAGCGTTTTCAAATTTGCAAATGCTGGAAATGCCATTATCTGAGCAAGCCTTTATTAATCCCAATAAATAAAGGCTTTTTTTCCCCTCAGCAGCCGACAGGCTCCTGAAATCCTGGCAGTTGTGTGGTAAAGCAGCAATCTGCAGCTCCTCACCTTGGATAACCAGGAATTATTTGCAGCCAAACTGAGCTCGTCCTTTAGAGCCTCTGCTCACCTGCTGTGTAGGGGCCTTGGGAGCTGCACAGAAGCTGGGATGGAGAAGGAAAACTGGATTTGTCTTGGGATGATCCCTCCTACCCCAAACCACCCTGTGGCTCCATGAGTTTGGTTAAGGAGAGTTTATTTTATTGTTCCTTTTGAGGTACCTGGTGACCCCAGGTACAGCAAATATTGTCCACAGTGGCTTTTTCCTGGAATGAATCCATGCTTGGGCTCAAGCCCTGAATTATTTACCCTGGGCTGGATAAACTTTGTTGGAAAGTTTATTTACTCTGTGCTAGGTGTTGGGGGAAACAATACAAAAGTGAGAGTGGTTGAATTCCTCTTTTTATTTTTGGGGTGTATGTTGGATTTTCCTCAAAACTGGCAACTCCAGTGAGGCTGGAGCTTACAACAAGGGTGGATTTATCCCTTGGGGCATCACCCAAAGCTGAGGGCTCATCCAACCATCCATGAACCGCTGGAAAATCCAGCAATGTTGAAAGTCTGACTTGATTTTTGCTTTTCAATCCCACAGGTTTGAGCAGGATCACAAAGACTTCAGCAAGAGAGGAACGCTTAAAATGCTTCTCATTTGTAGCTTATTAAAGCCCAGCTCTAGGTTTTTATTAGCTGATCAATAAATCTAATCGAGGTTTATAGGAAGGATAGTTTTATTTTATGCCGTCATAAATTCTCCTCATTTTGCCTATCAACATTTACAGGGGATTTGAAAAGCACTTTGAAAAAGAAACCCCATTCTGTCTCTCACATCCAGTTTCTCACCAGGACTCTTGAGTTTCTGTCCACGTCACATTAAAAGCAGAATTGAAAAAGTTTATTAAATACGAGCCCCTAAATCGACCCAACACTGCCATCCCAGATGGAAACTCATCCTCATAAACAACTTTAGGCACCAGGTATGGACAGAGATGAATCCCTGAAATAAATTCTGATAGCTATTAAAAAATACCCCCAAATACTGGAGTATTAACTCAGCTCTTTGTAGCTGCCCTGGCATTAAATAGCACTGGGATGGTGCCTCTGGAGTTTTCCAGGGAAGCTGGAGTTATTTTAGCCAGGAAATGTGAGATCCCTCAGCTGTGGGGATGTCTGGGATGAGCTGCGGTCCCTGCTTTGTCTGTGGAGCCCGGAGCAGGTCAGGGATGGAGCGAGGAAAGCGAAGGGATTCCCTCGCTGTCCATGGTGCTGGAATTCCGCGGGAATTCAGGCTCACAGATCCCGACTTGTGGAGCAAAGCGCTTTAGGGACAATGTTCTTTTACAGTGAGATCAAGGCAGATGAATTATACCGGAGGAAAAAAAAAAATTAAAAATTTTAAAGTAGTGGAATCTGTCAGTGTTTCCTCGCAGAGAAGTATTAAATCTAAAGATGATTTCAGTAATTGAAGAAATATTAAAGATGATTTCAGTAATTGAATCTGTGCTGTCAATGTGCTGTTTCAATCTGCTATTCCTCTCCATTTTTCCCCCCAAATACTGAGCCGGGAATTAGAGTGACTCCCGAGTGATACTGGGGGGAGGCAGAGCGGGAGGGCTCAGGAGCTGAGGCTGCACCTGTGGGAAATTTAACCTCTTACCTGCCGCCGGGAGCAGGGCGGGGAGCATTTGGGGAGGCTGAGGAACCACAGCGAGCTTTGCTCTCGGAGCAGCCCCAGTGTGAGCCTGGCAGAGGCACAGCCTGACCCAAGGGATGGGATTTCCCCCCCGGGTGGGTTTTACCCCCTTAAGGCGCCGCTAGAGAGGAATGAGGGATTTGTCTTTCCAAACACACCCTGGGCCTGCTGGTAAATGGAATTAGCACTGAGGGATAAAAGAAACAGTGGGAAGGATTCCACAGATTGATGAATGGAAAAGACATTTGCCTTCACAAACAAACTGTAGGTTTCCTGATAAATGAAATTGGGTATTGAAAGATGAAGGAAATAATGGGGAAAAGCCATAGATTTCATAAGAATTAAAAATTAAATGGGAGGGTTGTACATTAGAGGGGAATGTTAGGTATCAGGGTTCTGGGAAGTCTGCACCTCTCAAGGACCTCAGCCAGGGAGGAAAGAGAGAGGGAAATGTGGGGGGAATTGGGATCAAAAGGAGGCTGCATCCTCCAAAAACTGGAGAGACCCCAGGGGATGCCCCATGGCCTCTCCCTTTATTCGAATAAAGTAAAAGACTCCTCTGTGTCCTTTTTGGACATAAACCTCTGGTGCTTGTGGATGAATTTTCCTAACATTAGTGAGGATCAGTGCAGGATCAGTGAGCCCCAAAAAGTTGCTGGCTCTTAGTGCAGATGATTCCTGTGCTGGGGCTGCCTGGGATGAGTTTTCTGGGAGCACAGAACCATTGGAATTTCCTCCAATGGTGCTCCTTTGAGCAGGCAGGCTCCTCAGGGCACTTCCTCATTCCCATTCTTCCTTTTACCTCTCTTTTTTCTCTGGTGGGGTTTAACTTTTCCTGCGTCCGTGTTGCTCCTGTTTCCATCCTCTGATCCAAGCCCTTCTTCCTCCCCTGTGTGCCTGGGAATGTTTTCTGGGAACTCCCTCTGAGCCTGCCCTGCTCCCTGGCTCTCCCTCCCTTCCCACACCACAGCTGGGTGGGATCACCCCTGGGAATGCTGGAATTCTCCCCTGAAGCTCATTCTTGGTGTGTGCTTGAGGGAGAGATGCCTTTGGATGTCGTGCAGAAAGTGTCCATGGCCTGACTGATAAACTCATGGAATTGCTGAGGTTGGGAAAACCCTCTGGAATCCTCAAGTGCAGCCCTGCCCCGTGTCCCCAAGTGCCACATGCCCGGGGCTGGAAAATCCCTGCAGGGGTGGGGACTCCAGCCCTGCCCTGGGCAGCTGGGCCTGCCTGCACCGCCCTTTCCACAGGGAAATTTTCCCAATCCCCCACATTTTTTAGCGCTGATTCAGTTCAAGGACAGGCTTGGGAAGCGTTGCCAGGGGATTTCAGGTGCCCTTCTGCCGTGCAATATTGTGCCCTATTTTCCCAGCCCTCCAAGCCTGCAGACACCTCAGATTCAAAAACCACTGCACATTTTAATTTAATTTTCTGCTGGAATTCATTTGTGGCCAAGAAGACATGGCTGGGTCGTTTATCCTCCCTTAATTGCTCTGCTTTCTGGCAGGAACTTGCCTTTTGTGGCCGAGCAGGAGGTGACAGCGACAGCCAGGCCGTGACCTGGAATGATGTGGCCGCTTTGATCCCGACCTTAAAACCAGGGCAGGAGGCCTTTACTCAGATTAATACTTCTTCCTGCTAAAGCAGCTCTAATTTTAGAAGGAATGGAACTTATTCATAAGTTCTGGTGGTGCATTTTTATGGCACAAGGGCTTGGAAAGGTCCTGGCTCTGCAGCTGAAGCTGATGAATTGCAGGGAGCGGGGTCTGGGGTCGCCTCTGAGGACAGGAGGGGCCTGGGCTTTGGAGTTTTGGCCTTTTTGGAGGAAAAACCTCCCAGAACATCCTCATAAAATACCCATTATTTGTGGTTTAAATATGAAACAAGTCAACATTTAATAGGGGAAGAGGAAACAAGTGGATTCTGGGAAGTTGGGATCTTCATTTCTGTGCCTGATGCTCGACCTCAAACAGAAATTACTGAAAACTGAGGGGATTTTGCTTTTTTTTCCCCCCTCCACCATGATTTCCCCCCTTTTCCTATTCCTCCCTCAGTTCTTGCCATGCACACATTGATTTCCACGCTATTTCTGGCCAGCAGGAATTCCTGCTGTTAACGATGGGGAGACTTTCAAAAGATCCTGGATTTTAAAACAACTTTGAAGGCTTCAAACTCTTTAAACTCTCCTGAAAACTTGTACCATGACCATTTGGTTCACCGTAAATCATTAAATCCGTGCCTCTGTCCCATCTTGTGGTTCTCACTCCCTGCTCTTGTGAGATTTCTGGTGATTTAGACAGCGGTTTGTTTTTGGGCCAAAGGTGCACTGTTATTTTATTGATTTAAATATCCTGCTGGAATATTTTCCTGGTGACCTTGAGAGGAGGCTGGAGCCTGTTTTATCTCCCATTCCAAGAGGAATTAACCTGTTATTCCCTTTATTCTCTTTTCCTTGGCTTTTCTCTTCCCTTTTTCATCCCAGCAGGTAAAAGGGGAAACATCTATTTATAGATATTTCTATACAGATATTTTTATATATTTGTATAGAGGTATTTATAGCTTTTTATATATATATTTATATATTTTTAGTGGAAAACCTTTTATTTTTATGGCCAGAGTTAAAATTCTGCTGCACACAAAGCTTTCCTGGCTCTGAATATTGAGAATATTCCTGAGAATATTGAGAATATTCCTGCAGTTCTTTACTGGGGATAAACTGGGAATTGGCAGCACCTCGTCCATGAAAACCCTGTTGTGCTGTTTGAGGCTTCATCAAAACCTTCATGGGGGAAAAAAAAAATCGTTTTTTTCTTTTATTTTTTAATGTTGGCACCGAAAAGATGAACTCTGAAGTTGAGATTTATTTGTGGAGCTTCAGGTGTAAAGAAAAATAAATTAGCACTTAAATAAACTTTCTTTGTGCCTCACCTGTAGTTTGTCAGTGGCTCCTGCTGGAGAACTCGCCTGATGAGGGATAAATAATTTAAAAAAATGGAAAATAAAAAGATGGATTTTGATTGTAAATTATTTTAATCCAAGCCAGAACACCCGGTTGTGATACCTAAAAATCCTTTCTAGAAATTGCTCTGTGGGGCTGGTGGGGGCCTGGCTCAGGTCGCCCAGAGAAGATGAGAAATTGGAACAGCAGAGCTCATTTTATTTAATATTAATTGAGGGCTTGGGGCTGTTTTTGGAATGAATCGAGGCACAGACTTGGTGTGTAAATCACAGAGTTGTTGTGAGAACTATTTGGGAGTTTTTGAGTAATGAGATTTTCCCACCTGGCCAGGAGAGCCCCTCCCTCGCACAGCTGCCACAGAAACGAAACCATAAACCCAAGAACAATAAATACATTTTGCTGCTGCCAAAATTTTGCCTGGATCTGATCTCTCCTCACCTGCCCTTGCCCCAGGTTGCCCAAACAATGATTTGTCCCATTTTTCTATAATTTATCCCAATATTTGCCAGCTCCCCCAAGCCACAAACATTTCCAGAACGCTCCTTTTGGGATCCTTTGAATCTTCATTTTCCTCCAACTCCTTTTCATGACATCCCAGCTTTTGCTGCACTCTCACATCCCCAGCTCCTGAAGCTTAAAAAAGATCAGCAGAGCTTGGCTTTGCATCTTGCTGGATGCTCCAGGAGCCATTTCCATTAAGGTGCTTTAAATGAATCTGTTTTCAGGAAAACACTGGGTTTTCATGGGTGAATAAAACCTAATTCTGCCTGATGGAACCAGGGCTATAAATAAAAGCTGATACCATTGCATTAAGAAGCAGCAATTAGAATTAGTGGGCAGAAAATTCTATTTCTGGAAAAGTTTCTTGTCCAGAGGGTCAGAGATGTTTTTCTTTATCTGGTTGGTCTTTAGCTTGCAGAACGTCCAGACAGGGGCTGTATTTTATTAAAAGCAGGAGCTGCGTGCTCTGGCTGGAGTTGGCCAAGTTTGGAATAACTTAATTGCTGAAAATGCACATTTTTCCCAGGGGAACTCTCACAGGAGGAGCTCTGGCACAGCCAGCTTGGCCCTTTTAAAATTTTTTTCCCCCAAACATGGGAATTTATTTATTTTTGTCTCTGTGGTTGTTTTGCTGCCTCAGATTTTCTCTCACAGGTGTTGCATTTTTCCAAGATGAAAAGGAGTTTTACACGAAGTTCTTCTCGAGGTTTCCCTCTGCCAGCTTTTTCTGGCATTTAATTATTTTTTAATGATGTTTTATGCTTGATTTCTCCTCAGTTCTCCCAGGTCTCCTTCCCCTTTTCCTTTCTTCCCCCTGACACTGGAATGTGTTCCCTTCAATGTTTTTGCAGATCAAAGCCTTCTCCTCTACTTTTCTTCTCCCTGTCTTGAAAACAGGGATTTCAATTAATGTGGAGGCAGCTGGAAAGGAAAAAAAAAAAAAAGAGTCAAGAGCACTCAGGAGTTTAATTTGGGCATCTCTGAGTTTTTCCTGCTTAATTCCTTAATTTTTCTGGCTCTGTTGAGAATATTCCTGCAGTTCTTCACTGGGAATAAACTGGGAGTGCCTAAATTTCTGTGTCTGGTTTAATTGTGGTGGAAATCGTTGGGAATTCTGAGCAGGCCAAAGGAAGGAGCAGAAAAAAAAAAGAGTTCAGAGAGGTTTTGTTTGCTTGGATGCAGTTTTTGAGGAGGAAATGAATCTTTAATTGGCACCAGCTCTCTGGGAAAGCTGAGGGCATCCTTGGGATCATTTAGGGGCAAGCAAGGAATTCTTGATCCTTGTTATTGAATCATCATTGCTTATTCCTCAGGACCTGCTGAGCCCGTTCCACTTCCTCTCCACAGCTGATGGGAGATTTGGATGCTCTCCCTCTGAACTGTTGGATTTCCTCAGGCAAATCCCAGGGGAGGAGCTGGAGCTGGAACCTCTGGCTCTTGCTTTGGCTCCTTTTCCACCCAGGAGCTGCTGGAGCAGCGGGAGGCACAAGAAGGGTGGGCGTGGGTGGTTTTTCCTCCGAGGATTTTGAGGATGCTCATTCCTTTCGGGAAGCCTCTGAGGAAGCAGCAGCTCTGCACAAGCAGTGCTGTTATTTTTTGCCATCTGAAGAAAAGATTTGGTTGCTGAATTCCTTGGGAATAAAAATAATTTTTTTTTTCCCCCCCTGGCATTGGGGAATAAAAGTTTTTTCTACTCCTGGTTGGGCAGGAGGATTTGGGGGCATCAGGTACAGGCAGGTTTTGGGTGTTTGTGCCCAGAATTCCCTTGTCTGGATCATTAATAAAGATATTAAACAGAATATACAGAATGATTTATCAGGGAAAAAATAAATCCCAAAGTTGAGGCCAACTGCTGCAAAACCCCAGGTGAGGTTGAATGCCATTGTAGGCAGGGTTTTATTTTGGGGAAAAATGATCTATAAAGGGCAATCTTGACTAGTCCTGGTATTTTGCATTAAGAGACACTCAGACCTGAGGAAATAAATCAAAAATCCCATCTTAGGCATCATATTATGGAAAAAAATACTAAATACTGAACGATGATTTTCAGAGTTCAGTCATAACAGCTGCTTGTTATTACACAGATAAAAGAAGTAGTTATAAAAATTAAATCAGATGTTAAAGATTTTGTTTTTCTAGCTCCTTCTCCCTAATCAGCCTGTTCAGAATTGCTTCATGCCAAAAATAGGCTGCAGAAATAGGACAATACCTGGGCACACATTTAGGATATTTGCATTGGCCTTCAAAGGAAGCTGATGTTGCAAAAAAAGAAAATAAAAACCCTCCCACAGAACCAAGCAAACAACAACAAAACACCCCGGGGTGGGGGCAGTGCGTGACAGAAAAATTGGGATTGAATTCTCTGGAATTCCAAAGCAATGCGTTTCCATCCTCAGATTCTGGGCTGAGGAAAGATTTGGAGCAGAAAAAGAGCAAGACTCAGACTCTGCTCTTGCAATTTCCAGCAGCTCCAAGCCAAATCAGCCTGGATTTTGTGTCCTTAGAGGCAAAAATGTCAGGAACTTTCTCAGCCCCTCCCTGGGTTTGTGCCAGGAACCTTTTGGGGCCGCTTGGATGAAGAGCACGAGTGGGATTTTGATGGAAAACCTTCAAAATGAATTTCCCATCATTCCGGGTGCGCCGGTGCTGGGAATTCTTTCAGATATTCCCAGGTATTTTGAGATATTTTAGTTCAAGACCACCTTAAAAATGGATATTTACAAAAGTAGCATTAAGGACAGACCCAAGAGAGGCTTGAGGTGATTTTTCTGGCGAGGCAGAAGTTTTGGGTTGGCTCAGATTCGTGGGGAGGTTCTCGATGTTTCCAGGGTGGATTTCTTCCCTAAAAATTCCTGTCTGCTCTTGTCCCTTTCCAGCAGCTGCTGGGGGGAACGTTTCCATCCAGGTTTTCCTGGCGTGCACAAGAGTGGAATTTTGAATTTAACTTTTATCTGAGCTCAGCTGGGGGTGATTGCTCTGTACCCAGACAGTTCTGCAAGGCCAATTCATTTCCTTGTCAACAGCAGATTATTTATTTTAATTGTTTTTTCATGAAGTACTGGATTCTGACGGATCTAAAATGCCTTAAAAATATATATGTTATCTATTATCTATTATCTATTATCTATTATCTATATTATTATATTTTTATTGTTCCTATATTATATTACATATATATTTTTATATAATATACATATAAATTTATGTATTATTGTATTTTAAATTATTAATTATATTAATTATTTTAATGCATTTTGT
>VWYI01038277.1:28496-40785 GCA_013399455.1 Anthoscopus minutus | reverse complement strand
GGGAGCAGGGATGGGGACAGGGAGCAGGGATGGGGACAGGGAGCAGGGATGGGGACAGGGAGCAGGCATGGGGACAGGGAGCAGGGATGGGGACAGGGAGCAGGGATGGGGACAGGGAGCAGGGATGGGGGTGACCACCCAGTGAGGGTGGCGTGGGGCAAACCCCCAGATGGGGAGCCCTGCCTGACCCCCCCTGCCCTGTCCCCTCAGGCCATGGAGAGCAAGCTGCTCATCGGGGGCAGGACCATCGTGGACCACACCAACGAGCAGCAGAAGATGCTGGAGCTGAGGCGGCAGGAAATCGCCGAGCAGGTACCGAGGGGGTGACAGGGGGGCCCCGGGGCCGGGCCCGCGCCCGTCCCGGCTCCGACCGCGTCCCTGCGCTGCAGAAACGCCGGGAGCGCGAGATGCAGCAGGAGATGCTGCTGAGGGACGAGGAGACCATGGAGCTGCGGGAGACCTTCACATCCCTGCAGCAGGAGGTGGAGATCAAAACCAAGAAGCTCAAGAAGGTGAGAGCGTGTCGGGTGGGGACAGGGACGGGCATGGGGACGTCCCTTCCCAGGGCTCCCTGCTCCGGGTGCGGGGCTGAGGTGCTGCTCCCCCTCCCAGCTCTACGCCAAGCTCCAGGCTGTGAAGGCCGAGATCCAGGACCAGCACGACGAGTACATCCGCGTGCGCCAGGACCTGGAGGAGGCCCAGAACGAGCAGACGCGGGAGCTGAAGCTCAAGTAGGTGTTTGTGAGGTGCTTGGGGGTCCCCTGGGGAGCTGGGTGTGCACAGCAGGGCTGGGGGCTCAGGGCTCAGAGCAGGGCTCAGGGCTCAGAGCAGGGCTCAGGGCTCAGAGCAGTGTTGGAGGGCTCAGAGAAAAGCTCAAGGCTCAGAGAAGGGCTCAGGGCTCAGAGCAGGACTCAGAGCAGTGTTGAAAGGCTCAGAGAAGGGCTCAGGGCTCAGGGCTCAGAGCAGGACTGAGCAGGGCTCAGGGCTCAGAGTGGGTGCAGAACTGGAGGGACTGACCCCACCCGCAGTCAGGGACAGCGAGCCCTGCCCAGCTGTCAGTGGCAGCACCAGGTGTGGCCCTGGGAGCTGTGCTCTGGGTCAGCAACACAGGGGGCAACCCAGAGCTGCTGAGAAGGGGGGGAAAAGTGGAAAATGTTCCAGGTGAAACCCAGGCTGTGGCTGAATCTGGGGGGAGGCAGTGGTGGCTGGGGACAAGTGACCCCCGAGGGCACCTGGTGACTGTCCTGGCCCCCACACCGTCCCGGGAGGGGCAGCAGCTCTGGGGCACTCGGGTGCCCCTGGCTCCTTTGGCACCAGGAGTTTTCCCTCCGGGAACCTCCCACAGCTGCAGCTGCTGCTCCACCGCCCCCGGGGTTTGTTCTCACTTCAAACACTCCTCTCTTTCAGCGTCTGTAACCCCCCGGATATTTACAAGCACTTCTGCATTTTCAGGGTGAAACAGTTTCACTAGAAACAGAATTCTTTCTCCAGCTTTGTCCCTTCTCTCCGACGTGGTTCTGACTGGAAGCCACAACTCACTGATGCAGCTGGTTGCCTCATAAGAGTTTTTGACAGCTGCTCAACTTGCCCCAAAAAACACAGGAAAAAAGATTCCCTCTGGGATCCACTTGGCATTGTTGAGCTTTCCCTGATTTTCAGGGGGAGCAGACATGGGAAGAGAGGAGGGAAGGGGTCCTGGTCCTGTCTGGAGCCCCAGAGCTCCCAGGGCTCTTCTCTGATGCCTTTCCTCTCCTGCCTCTCCCCTCTCTGGCTGTATCAAATTCCTTCAACCTCTCCACTTCCATCACATTTTCATCCTCTGCATGTTTCTTCTCCCTGTGATGTCTCCTTCTCTTCCCACCTTTCCTCTCCCTGTTTCCTGTCTCTTTTCACATTAACCCATTCCTCTCCTGCTCCTTCCCCATCTCTCCTGCTCCATCCCTCAGGTATTTGATCATTGAAAACTTCATCCCTCCTGAGGAGAAGAACAAAATCATGAACCGCCTGTACTTCGACGGCGACGAGGACCAGTGGAAATTCCAGCCGCTGGTTCCCACTGGAGGGTACGTCCCTGTGTCCCTGTCCCTGTGTCCCTGTCCCTGTCCCTGTCCCTGTGTCCCTGTGTCCCTGTCCCTGTGGCCCTGTGTCCCTGTGTCCCTGTCCCTGTCCCTGTGTCCCTGTCCCTGTCCCTGCCAAGGTGCACGAGTGGCCCCAGGGCTGGGGCATCTGGGGCTCTTGCAGGCGCCCCTGGGTGGGAATTCTCTCCAAGCCCAGCCCCATGGGGAGGGCTGCCCTTCCCTGCTGGTGCAGCTCCCTCGGCCCCCTCGGGCGCGGCGCTGCCGGTTCACGTTCCCTGCTCCGCTTGCTCCAGGAACAGCTCCCAGATGAAGCGGCGACCGACCTCGGCCGTGGGCTACAAGAGGCCCATCAGCCAATACGCCCGGGTGGCCATGGCCAGGAGATCCCACCCTCGATTCCGGGTACGTGAGGGGACACTGGTGTGGGCCAGGGGGTGGGAAGGCACTGGATAAACGGGGTGGATGGACAGGGATGGATATCAATGGATGGATGATGGATGGATAATGGATGGATGATGGATGGATGGATGATGGATGGATGGATGATGGATGGATGATGGATGGATGGATGGATGATGGATGGATGATGGATGGATGGATGATGGATGATGGATGGATGATGGATGGATGATGGATGATGGATGGAGGATGGATGGATGATGGATGATGGATGGATGATGGATGGATAATGGATGATGGATGGATGATGGATGATGGATGGAGGATGGATGGATGGATGATGGATGATGGATGATGGATGGATGGATGGATGGATGGATGGAGAGCTAGAGGTGGATGGTTGAAGGCAGACAGTGAGTGGATGGGTGGAGGGATGGATAGCACTGGGAGAGAAGCTGGAGTAAATGAGCACACGAGATCTGGGATATGCCACTTCAAGCTCCCAGCTGTATCCTCCCAGCTCCAGTCCTGGAGCTCCCGGCTCTCTGGCTCTGCAGCTCCTGCCATTGGAAAGGACAGGGCTGCTCAGTGCTGGGAGAGGCTGGGAGGGCCAGAGCAGATCCTTGAGCCCAGTGCCCCACGCTGTGTGCCCCCGCTGCCCGGCGTGCCGGCAGCCGCCCCGGCAGCGTGGGCTGCCAGAGCTGGTGACTCCCGTGTGGGCTGTGGCTGTGCCCTGGGCAGGCTGAGAACATCATGTTCCTGGAGCTGGACCTGTCCCCCCCGGCCATCTTTGAGTTTGAGCGCAGCCGGGACCCGGCGGAGCAGGACCCGCGGGCGCTGCACCTGGAGCGGCTGCTGCACCTGGACAGCCTCCTGGAGCGGCCAGCGGCCTCCCGCCTGCGCAAGTCCCGCTCCTGGTGAGTGCCAGCGGCCTGGGGACACCGGCCCTGATCTGGGGAACCGGGCAGAGCTTGGGGTGGGCACGGGAACAGCAGCGGAGCTGGAAGGGCCCCGTCCCATCGGGGCTGACCCTGCCCAAGAATTGCTGGCTGTGCTCAGAGTTTGGAATGCAGCTGAGGTTGTGCCATGGAACGGCATCGTGTGGAGCTCTGTGCAGGAGGGGCTGCTGGAGAGAGCCCAGAGGAGGCCGTGGAGCTCCTTCCCTCTGGAGCCAGGCTGGGAGAGCTGGGAATGTTCAGGCTGGAGAAGGATCCAGGGAGAGCTCAGAGCGCCTCCAAGGCCTGAAGGGGCTCCAGGAGAGCTGGAGAGGGACTGGGGACAAGGGATGGAGGGACAGGAGCCAGGGAATGGCTGCCAGTGGCAGAGGGCAGGGCTGGATGGGATTTGGGCAGGAATTGTTCCCTGGCAGGGTGGGCAGGCCCTGGCACAGGTGCCCAGAGCAGCTGGGGCTGCCCCTGCATCCCTGGCAGTGCCCAAGGCCAGGCTGGGGACACTGGGGCTTAGAGCAGCCTGGGACAGTGGGAGGTGTCCCTGCCCCTTTCAGGGGTGGAACTGGATGAGCTGTAAGATCCCCCCAAGCCAAACCATTCCATGATTCCATGATATTCCTATATCCCAGACCCTTGGTGCCATTTGGTGCTGCCTGCACAGCAAATGGCCAGGAAAAGGGCTGGATTTTGGGGAGGGTGGCGAGGCAGGGCAGCAGACCCAGAGTGTCTCTGTGTCCCCAGGTGCCAGACGCCGCGGTCGCTGCCATCCTCCAGCACCCACGTGTCCCTCGCCTCCAGCTCCCCAAGCGCCGCCCCCGTGCCCGCCCAGGAGTGACGGCCCAGACGCCTCGTCCCGGACTGAGCCCCCGAGGGGGGCCCGGCCCAGCGGCCCCAGCCCCTCCTGGTCCTCAGCTGCTTTGCGTGTGTTTGTGAGACACGGACGGCCCCGTGCCAGGGCGGCTGCCCCTCCCTCCTCCCCTTCCTCCGCCCCCCTGATCCGGATCTGTCACTTTATTTATTTAACCTATTTATTTATGGAGCGGGTTTGCGCGGAGGCAGGGATTGCGCTCGGACTGACGGACATCCAGGCTGGCAGTGGGCACCGTGCTGACCACCCCAGGTGTGCCCAGCTCCCAGCCCTCCCTGCCCTGCCTGGCACCGGGCTGGGCACGGGGACACCACCAGGACACTGCTCTATCCAGGCAGGAGGGGCTTGGGGCCCTCTCCAGGGGATTTGGCAGAAGCTGAGGCTGCTCTGGCCCCTGGTGCTGGCTTTGCTTTGCTGGATCCCAGGGAATTTGGAGATTTCTGCATGGATTGGGAGACTTTGTGGTGGCAGTGCCTTGTCAGAGTCCCCCAGTGGGAGTCCCCAGCCTGCATCAACACTGCTGGCAGCAGGGACGCCTCGGCTGTCACTCCAGCAGCACCAGCTCCATCCACAGGGCTTGCAGAGTCGCCACACCAAGTCACCCAAAGCCAAGGGCTTTGTCCACCTGTGCCACACTCTGGAGACAGCCCCAGCGAGGTTCCCTGACCGTGGGTGTGCAGCTCCTGACAGCACAAGAGGTGGAAATCTCCTGGAAATCTTCCAGACACGAGCACTGCCTGCGGAGCTCCTGCAGCTAAAGAGGCTCCATCCTGCAGCTAAAGGCAACAGAGAGATCTGGGACAAGGAGGTGACACCCAGGGCAGTGATGGCATCACTGGCCCCTGGGCAATGGCATACAGAGGTCACCTCTGTCACCTCCTGGTTGGGACAATTTCCTAGTGGGTTGTGGAGGATGTGAAATGGTGATGGGTAAGAGGGGGAAGCCACGAGGACCCTGGGGATTGGATCCTGCCCCAGCAGCTGCAGGCACAGGGACGGCGCTCGGTGTCCTGCGGGACACGGCTCTCAGGTGCAGGGGAGCTGGGGAGGACCCATCCTGGCAGTGCCAGGCCAGCAGCTGTGGCGTCCCTGGGGTGGTGGAGGTGGGGACATCCCCGTGTCTGATGAGAGCCCCGTGGATGAGGGAGTGAGCCCTGGCTCTGCTGGGAGGAGATGGGTCAGCAGAGGGCCGGACAGGGAGGGCAGCTCCTGGGAGGGCAGGTCAGAGAGGATTGCAGTAGGGAATGTCCTCTGGCAACAAAGAGAATTCTGTCACAGAATGGGGGAGGCTGGAAGGGACCCTGGAGCTCATCCAGTGCCCTGGGGCACGTTCCTCAGGCTTGTGTCCCGGTGGGTTTGGAGTCTCCCCAGGGAAGGAGGCTCCAGGGCTGTTCTGGGCCCACTGTTCTTTGCTGTAGGACTGGTCCCTGCTCCCTTCGCTGGCTCCTGCACTCGGGACAGGGGTGAGGGAGCAAGAGTCATGGAATGGGAACATCCAGAGGGAAGCAGAAGCTGTGCAGAGCTCAGAGCTGGGCAGGTCTCAGGGCAGCCATGTCCCATCCCCACTGCCCTTCCCAGCTGTCACATCCCTGCACTGCCACAGGGCATCTTTTCCCCTTCCCATCTAACACTGCCCTGCCTCGGGCTCTCCATCATTGCCCTCTGTCCCCCTTCCCTTTCCCATCTGTGCCCCATGGCACCCTGTGTCCCTCCAGACTCTGTCCCCTTCTCCCCCAGCTGCCTGCTGGCTCTGGGACACCTTGGGAAGCTGTAGCTTGCTCCGAGGCTGCGCTCAGCCAGGGCAGGAGGGAGCAGGGGAAGGTGTTTGAGGAGTGACAGATGGGTCCCTTCCACGGAGTGGGGTCAGCTCTGCCCCACAGGTACCCCCTGCAGCCAGGGGGGTCCCCCAGAGCTGGCCCTGTGACACTGTCCTGTCCCTGGCCAAGCAAGGCCAGGCTGGACAGGGCTTGGAGCAGCCTGGGACAGTAGAAGTGTCCATGTCCATGGCAGGGGTGGAACTGGACGAGCTTTAAAGTCCCAGCTCAAACCAGTCTGGGATTCCCTGGTTCTATGAAACACAGTGGCTGGGAGAGCTGGTTCTTTATTTCATTTCCAGGAAAGCACCTGGGAGTCAGGGTCAGGAAGCACAGATTCAGAATTTCTGTGGAGAAGCTTGGGAGGCCTGCAGGAATAGCATTTCCTACCTTCCTCATTTTCTAGCAGTGCCAGGTTCCCTTCTATGGATCAGCAGCATATGGAGCCCCAAAGTGATGAACCAGTGACATTCTCTTGCCTCTGTTCTCACCCAGGTTGTGGGAAACTACTCAGGCTGTCCTCATCCCTCATCCCCTTGCCCCAGGCCATGGAGCATGCTAGGAAGGGTAGTTGTGCCCTAGGGAAGGGTGGCTGTGCCCTAGGGAAGGGTGGCTGTGCCCTAGGGAAGGGTGGCTGTGCCTTAGAGAAGGGTGGCTGTGCCCCGTTATCCATTGGTCTGGGAGCCTCCCAAGCCCTCCCTCCATTCCAGCTCAGACCGAGGAGCTCTCCCAGCTCAGACTGAAGCTCTCCCAGCTCAGACTGAAGCTCTCCCAGCTCAGACCGAAGCTCTCCCAGCTCAGACTGAAGCTCTCCCAGCTCAGATTGAAGCTCTCCCAGCTCAGACCGAGGAGCTCTCCCAGCTCAGACCGAAGCTCTCCCAGCTCAGACTGAAGCTCTCCCAGCTCAGACCAAGGCTCTCCCAGCTTAGACTGAGGCTCTCCCAGCACGGGGTGGGAGGGCTGGGGGCGCTCGGGCCGTCGCTGGTGCTCCGTGTTTGTCGGTGGCTTTCGGTGTCCGGTTGTCCCACGGGGCTGTTCCTCGGGGACAGGGGCTGGCCTGGGGCTCCCTTTCGTTGTTGTTGAACCGTTCTTTTGGGGTTCAGGTTTGGCCGTTTTTCTGTTGGGAGGGGGGTGCGGGTCTGTTCCGGGTTCATGGACAAGGTGAGGGCCTCGATTAGGACCAAATTTTTGTGCCTGTTGCTCTGGTGATTTATTTAGAAATCAAAAGTTTACTGTCTGGTGGCCCATCCTTGTCACTCTATACATAGGAATATACAGGACATATTATAAATATATATATATTATACATAGTGTCTGGAGAGAGGCCGTTCCTGGCGGGATGGACGCTCCTCACTGTGCTGTAATGTAGCTTCGACCCCGCGCTGGGAGCGCCCAGGGAGCGCCAGCGCCTCCAGGAAGGCAAGGACACAATAAAGGAATGAGCATCATCACTGCCAGGCCTCCGCAGCCTCCTTAGCCCGGCCCCAGCGCAGCCACCCGGCCCGGCCAGGGCTGGCAGCGGCCTCGGGGGAGCCGCTGCGGCCAGGGCAAGGCTCCCTGCCCGCCGGGACTGCTCCGCAGGTTTGTGTTCCCTGGGACATGGAGCAAACCCGGCCCGTTCCAGCTCAGGGACACCGGGAAGGGCCCCGGCACAGCCAGGGCATCACAGGGACACAGCTGGGAAGGGGGAGATGGGAAAGGGGAGCTGGAAGAGGAGCAGGTGGAAAGGAAGGAGCTGGAAAAGGGCTGCTGGAAAAGGGGTGGCTGGTCAGGAGCCCCCCAGGCCCCAGCAGGGAGGGGCAGTTCTTGCACAGGGAGGAGAGAAAAGCCTGGGGGTAAAAGCAGAAATAAGATTAAACAGGGACATCTCCAGCCCACAGGGAGATCGAGGAAGGAGCAGGGACACCCAGGTGGATCCAAGCTGCTCTGGAACAGGAGCTGGTGTGGCCTCACTGCCTCAGGAGCTGCAGTCTGGAGTNCCTGGCCTTGGGCACTGCCAGGGATGCAGGGGCAGCCCCAGCTGCTCTGGGCACCTGTGCCAGGGCCTGCCCACCCTGCCAGGGAACAATTCCTGCCCAAATCCCATCCAGCCCTGCCCTGTGGCAGCTTCATTCCCAGCTCTGAGGCTGCCCACAGCAGAGGGAGTTAAAAGCCATGTGGATGTGGCACTTGGGGACATAGGGCACTGGTGGCCGTGATGGTGCTGGGGGAGTGGTGGGGCTCTGTGGTCTCCCAGGGCTTTTCCAGCCCAAAGGACTCTGTGATTCCAGGCATGCAGAGATTTGTTCTGTTCAGTCATCATGGAAAAGGTCACTTGTGATCAGGTGAGTCACAAGAAATGCCACCAGAAAGGGACTGAGGCTGAAGTAAGAAAAGGAAAGATGAAAAGTCTCTCAAAGGCACTGGATGTCCCCAAATCAGCCGGGTCAGATTTAACTCATGCAGAGGGAATTTGGTAAAGCAGCCTCGGAGCTGCCAGTGAGGGGTTTGAGATCTCACAGAGAAGAGGCCGAGTGTCCAAACAGGAACAGGATGAGGAATATTTTTAAAATGGGGAAAGGGGAAGTCAAGGGGTTCTCTGCTCAGTTTACCTTCATCTCCTGAAAGAACTGAATGGATCAACAAAATCCTGGCAAGGAACAGGTAACAACCAACGTGGGCTGGTCCAAAGCAAACCCCACCAAACCCCACCAAAGCAGCTCCGTGCTCTGCTGGAACACGAGACCCTGCAGGTGTGAGGGGCACAGTCCGGGACTGAATGAGGGGTTTTGGTGAAACTCTGCCACCCTCCCTAAGGAGAGGCACAAGTGGAGTCACCAAAGGGAGTTTTCCAAGAGAAACAGATCCTCGGGAAGCAGAGACAGGTGGGATTTGTTCTCCTCCAGCCCAGCGCTCCTGTGGATTTTCCTGCTGGGGAAAGCCCTGCTTTCCAACCAGGAATGGGACCTCTTGTGATGGTTTTGTAAAAGACAACAGGAATGGTGTGAAACCATGAAGGAAACAGGGTGATTCCCACCTGGGAACTCTGTGGAGAGCAGTAGTCATGGTCTGCCCATACCGGAAAGGCAGCTGCCAAAGGAAGGGATTATCCCATGGCTGCTACCAGGAGGAGAGGACAAGAACTGGTCCTGAAACACAGCAGGGAATGCTTAGGTGAGAATCTGGGACTCGAAATTCCCCAAGGCTGGTACTGGAGGGGTTCCCCGCTGCAGGACAGAGCTGTTCCAGGGCAGGTTTTTAAGGGTGGATGGGAGTGATGGCACCAAGGCCCCGTAGGATGTGGGGTAACACCAGCACATCCCTCCCCATCCTGCTTTCCATGGCGCTGTGATTGGAGATTTCAGCCTGTGAGCACAAGGTCCCTGAGGGACAGGGACAGATCAGAAGCACGGCCACAGGCAGGAGCTCTGTGAAAGGACTCCAGAGATCAGGCCTGGAAAGCCAAGAAAGGATTTTTCCACACCAGCTGTAGGAGCCAAAGGCATTCTGAAATGCCAGCTTTGGCAAAGTTCGTCCCATGGGGATAGAGGGGGAGCTCAGGCAGGTAAAAATGCTCCAGTCACCAAGAATCCTCTTCCCTTGCAGAGTCTGCAGCAGTGCAGAGCTCAGCTGCTGGGCTGGGATCACGGCCAGGAGTGGCTCCCGTGTCCCTGCTGTCCCTCCCAGCCCCTGGCAGCAGCGCCTGCAGCGTGCCTGGGTGGCCCCAGCTGCTGCAGCCCTGGTTATTGATGGCCCAGGTTCATCCGAGCTGCAAGGCAGGGAACACCCGGGGGGCTCTGGGCCTGCAGCCCTGCCTGGGTTGGGTTGTGGTGTTTGCTCCTTCCTCGGGGCCACGTCGGCTTCTCCCAAACATCTGCTGTGGTGCCAGTGCTGGGGACATTCCCTGCATGCAGCAGGGAGGGGAATTTTACCTCTGATCCAAGAGCTCTTTGTTTCCCTGGAAAAATCCCCTTTGCAGTCCCTATAGAACAGCACAGCTTTTATGAGAATACTGAACCAGGTCATAGGAATATAATTTGAAGGGTGATGTCCCATCTGCTGACAGCTCAGAAAAAAATTGTCATTTTTTACTGAAATCTAGAAAATTTTGGATAAATTCACTACAAAAATTTTTGCTTCTTTTTCAGTACAATTCAAGGTATCTTTTCTGCCATGAATTTAAAATTTACACCCTAGGTTGCCCAGAGAAGCTGTGCCTGGAAGTGTCCAAGGGCAGCCTGGATGAAACTTGTTTTAGGCTGGATTTTGGGAAAGGTTCTGCTTCCCCCAGAGGTGCTGGCACTGCCCAGGCTCCCCAGGGAATGGGCACGGTCCCAAGGCTGCCAGAGCTCCAGGAGAGCTTGGACAGCTCCAGGGATGCCCAGGGTGGGATTGTTTGGGGTCTGGGCAGGGACAGGGGCTGGACTGGGTGATCCCTTTGGGTCCCTTCCAGCTCAGGACATTCCATGATTCCTACTGCTACAGCAGTGCTAAAGCTTATTATCATCTTTGCAAAGTGCTCTGGGATTTATTGGTTATAAAGAATTCCTAAAGCACCAAATGTTTTCACTCCTGAATAGATTTCAAAGCTCCCTTCAAAGAAGGGAGCCACAGCCACCAGGGATGTTCTGTGTGCACTTCCCAAGAGAGCAGCTGCGTGGGAAGCCTTTGGTGCAGAGAGGGTTTGGGGATTATTTTGGGGTTTTTGTTGTTCCCTGACGCTCTCATGACACCCTGTGGGCATCCCCCTGTACTGTAGCTGCACAAACACCCAAGAACTCCACTCTTTTCCTCCCCAATACTCCCCTTGCTTCTGTCCCTAAATCTTTCTCAGTGACTTTTCCTCCAAGCTGTAGCTCAGGTTTTGGTGGCTTTCAGCAAGGGAATCTTGTCACTGATGTGGCTGCCCCTGCATCCCTGGCAGTGCCCCAGGACAGGCTGGACCCCAGGGAGCAGCCTGGGACAGTGGGAGGTGTCCCTGCCAGGGCAGGGGTGGCTCTGGGTGGGCTCTGAGCTCCCTTCCTCCCAAGCCAGTCTGGGATTCTGGGACTCTAGGAAAAGAACAGTCAGTGCTCTGCCAAGCTGAGATTCAGACTGAACCCTGGATGAAAACTGAGGTTGAATTTTATGGGGAATATTTTCCCAAATGACAGCAGCAGTAGCGGAATCAATCCTGGAGATCTGCTCATTCCTTCAGCTCAGCAGAGCTGCCAGACCCAGCAGTGCTTCAGTGGAAGGGAGACAGAGCAGAGGCACAGCCTGGGAGCTCTGCTGGAAAATGAGGCTCACGTGCCCAGGGAATTCTGTGTGGGATGAGGGGAAGCCTTTGAAGGAACAGAAAACTTCCAAGGGTGGGAAAACAAGAGCAATGTCCCTGCCAGGAGCAGCCCCAGTGCTGCCAGGGGCTGCTGAAGGCCCTGAGTGCTCCAGACCCAGCAGTGCCTTCAAGTGTTGGGTGGAATAAATTGAGTGGAGGCCTCCAGGGTGGATTTCTCAGGGAATCAGAGACATGGAATGACACAGAGCCATGGAATGGTTTGGCTTGGGGAGATCTTACAGCTCATCCAGTTCCACCCCCTGAAAGGGGCAGGGACAGCTCCCACTGCCCCAGGCTGCTCTAAGCCCCAATGTCCCCAGCCTGGCCTTGGGCACTGCCAGGGATGCAGGGGCAGCCCCAGCTGCTCTGGGCACCTGTGCCAGGGCCTGCCCACCCTGCCAGGGAGGAATTTCCTCCTAAAATCTGAATTATTTACTACCTGAGTAACGGCAGCCTCGGGTTAGGGGTGCAGGGAACGTTTCCTGCTGGGAAGAGCAGGAGCTCCTGCTGGGAGCTGCCAGGGGAGGGAACGAGCCCGGAGCGCTGGGCTGGGCTCAGTTAAACTGAGCTGAGCTGGGCTGAGATAGGCTGGGCTGGGCTGAGCTGAGCCTGGCTGGGGGTGCTGGGCTGGGCTGAGCTCTCAGCTCGGTTGGGCTGGGAGTGATAAGCTGAGCTGAGGTGAGCTGAGCTGAGCTGGGCTAAGCTGAGCTGAGCTGAGCTGGGCTGGGCTGAGCTGGGCTGGGCTGAGCTGAGCTGGGAATGCTGAGCTGAGCTGGGCTGAGCTGGGCTGGGCTGAGCTGAGCTGAGCTGAGCTGAGCTGGGCTGGGCTGGGCTGGGCTGAGCTGAGCTGCCCGGGAGCTGCGCGGCTGCGCGCGACCCGACGG
>VWYI01038277.1:0-24778 GCA_013399455.1 Anthoscopus minutus | reverse complement strand
GCTCGGGGGGGGGGCCGGGACCTGCGGCGGGGCCCGCCTGGCTCTGCCGCCGCTCCGCTCCGCCGCCCGCGCCTGCACAGCCAGCGGCTGGATTTTGACCTGTTCTCCAGCTGCTTCGTGCTTCCCGGCAGGAATTTCCCTGGGAAGCGGCGTGGGGGAGGGACTGCCGCTTGGATTCGCTCTGGCGAGCGAGGGTGGAAGGCACACCCGCCAGTGACAGGCGCGGGGGTTTCAGTATTTGCGGTGTAAACGCGGCTGTGCCCTCCGTGCAGCTGAACTCGTTCAGGTGGGAGCTGCTGAGCTGCCCCAGGTCAGGGAGAGCTGCAGATCCCCAAAGGTGATTTTCTATCAGCCGGTTTCCCAGCGCGACAGGGTTTGTCGCTGTCCTCTCGCCTGGCTGGCCTCGGTGCGGTCCCTGTGTGGGCCGGGCACAGGGTGGAGAAAAGGGAAGTTCGGAAGTGGGACGGGAATGAGAGAGGAAACTCCACAAGTGCGACCTGCGGGAGTTGGGCTGAAACGCTGGGTTATGAAAGCTCAGCTCACACTTCTCAGACCGGGATAAATCCCCCTCACGGAGAGGGGGAGGAGCTGGGGTTCTGAGAACCCTCCTGGAAGAGGGATGTGTTCAAACAAGACTTGAAAAGTCTGGCTGGGAAGCAAATGTAAATAGAAACCTGCGGCTGAGACTTGCAAGGGATATTTTAATAAATAAATGCATTTGGATCTTGTGTTTACAGCTTGAGAGGCATCAGAATGGCTGCTGTGCCCAGGAGATGCAGGGAAGTTAGAGATTTTTAAGAAATAATTTACTAGCTTGCAGGCAAACACTTGGGTGTTGCTCTGCCAGTGTTTTTGTGTATAATTTTTAACAGATTCTTTTGAAAGAACAGTGGCTGGATCTCCAGTGGAGGGTAGGAGTGGGATCAGCTCTTTTCCAGCTCTGTGCACTGCTGTCCATCCATTCATCCCTTCCAGAATCCACTTAAGGGATAAACCATGCATTTAGCAGATCTGCAACCCAGACCTGTCACCAGTGCAGGTTGCACATTGCCCAGGGAAGGGCACAGGCAGGCAAAAGGAGGGAAGGTCGAGTAAATCCCTGCCAAAACTCCGGCTCTGGCAAATCTGTGTGCTCAGCAGGAATGTTGAAGGTCTCTGGTCAAACTCCAGCTCAATGTCCCTGAGGTTTCCCTGTGCTTTGGGGTTGAAATCGTGGCTGTGGTTCTGGTTCTGGGCCGTGTGCTGGGCTTGGCTTTCAGCTGCTGCTTGGGGTTTGGAGGGAAAATTGTCAAACTGTGCTAAGGAATGGAAAAGCTCTCAGGTGCCTTGTTCTGCTTTTGGAAGGTGACATAAAACTGTCCCCAAGATCAGGAATCTCCCCTTTTGTCTCCCAGGTGTCCCCTCTGTGTGCAGGTTCCCTCCCTGAGCTCTGAGCTGCATCTGGGGTGACCCCAAGAGTCACTGGGCTGCAGGGGATGGGCCTGGGGCTCTGCTTGTCACAGGATCAGAGTCATCCAGCTTGGAAAATCCCTCCCAGCCCAGCCAGTCCCAGCTGTGCCCAATGCCCACCCTGTCCCCAGCCCAGAGCTCTGAGTGCCACCTCCAGGGCTGGGCACTGCAAACCTCCCTGGGCAGCCCCTGCCAAGGCCTGAGCTCCCTTTCCATGCAGAAATTCCTGCTGCTGCCCACCCTGAGCCTGCCCTGGCCCAGCCTGAGGCCATTTCCCCTTCTCCTGGCCCTGATCCCTGGCAGCACAGCCCGACCCCCCTGGCTGTCCCCTCCTGGCAGGAGCTGTGCAGAGCCACAAGGTCCCCCCTGAGCCTCCTTTTCTCCAGGCTGAGCCCCTTTGCAGCTCCCTCAGCCCCTGCTGGGGCTCCAGCCCCTTCCCAGCTGCCTCAGCTGCTCCTCACAGATCTGACTCTCCAGGCAAGCTTGTCCTGGGGAGCTCCCCAGCTCCCTGCAGAGCAGCCTTAGGTCATCCCAGCTGGATTTTCTGCATCCCCTCTGCCTCCATTCTTGCTCTGTCACCTCTGCAATGCTGCTCACAGGTGGTTGGGACAGCTAAACCAGCAAAAACATTGCTTTTTATAATTCAGTTCTGGTGTTATCTGTTCTCGTCTGCTTTAGTCCTCCGGGCCAGGAGTTTGGGATGAGGTGTCCTCAGTTCTGGGGGGATCATGGCAATGCACAGAGGTAATTTATTCTTGAGTTATGTGAATCCACTGGGGCAGCTCAGAGGTGAGATGTGGCAGTGAGGCCCTGCTGCTTGCTGGCAGGACCTGGGGGAGCTGTAGGGGTGAGGGAATTCCATGGGAATCCATCTGTGCTGCTCTGGGGAGGTATGGGGCTGGAAACTGGGGTAGCAGAGCAGTGTGAGGTGAGGGAAGGGACCCATAAGGGCAGGAAGTCACTGTTGATAAACAACCTTTTCTCATTTCCTGCCTTGCTGGGTGCCTGTGCAGCTGCCTGGGCCGGGGAAAGGGCCTGGGCTCCCTGCAGCTCCAAACCCACCTGCAGGAGGGAGCACAGGGGTGAGCAGCACACAGCCCAGTGCCAGTGCTCCAGCTGCACCTCCAGCTGGTGCCAGGCTCAGGTTGTGATCCTGCATGCAGAGCTGTGCCAGGGTGTGTGTGCACAGCCAGGGGAGTGCCAGGGCCGTGCCTGGCAGGGTTATCAGGGATCTGGAGCTGCTGCCTGTTCACCAGGGCTGGCAGGGACAGCAAGGCTGGGCTAGGACTGCCCTTGGTCTTGTCTGGGATGTGTTGTCCTGCTGCATCCCACACCCCCAGTGTGGGCAGCAGGAAAGGGGAGATTCTGCCCCTGTGCCCATGTGAGACCCCACCCTCAGAGCTGCCCCAGCCCTGGGCATTCCAACAGCACAAGGACCTGGAGCTGCTGGAGAGAGCCCAGAGGAGGCTCCAGAGCTGCCCCAGGGCTGCAGCCCCTCTGCTCTGGAAGCAGGCTGGGAGAGCTGGGGGTGCTCACCTGGAGAAGGGAAGGGTCCAGGGAGAGCTCAGAGCCCCCCCAGGGCCTGAAGGGGCTCCAGGAGAGCTGGAGAGGGACTGGGGACAAGGCATGGAGGGACAGGAGCCAGGGAATGGCTGCCAGTGGCAGAGGGCAGGGCTGGATGGGATTTGGGCAGGAATTGTTCCCTGGCAGGGTGGGCAGGCCCTGGCACAGGTGCCCAGAGCAGCTGGGGCTGCCCCTGCATCCCTGGCAGTGCCCAAGGCCAGGCTGGACCCTGGGGCTGGAGCATATGGGACAGTGGGAGGTGTCCCTGCCATGGCACTGGATGAGCTGTAATGTTGCTTTCCACCCAAAGCATTCCATGGTTACCACTGTAGTGTCCAGTGGGTGCTCCCAGGGCTGAGGTTGAGGGTGCCCTGGTGTTCCCCTGTCACAGAACCTGGGCTGTGCAGCAGAGAACTGCTCTGGGGTGTCCTGACTGCTCAGGTCCTGCAGTTGCTGCTTTTCCTCTCCGTGTGTTCAGCTCTGCCGTTGGGATGCAGCTTCCTCAAAGGAGGGAGGTGCAGAGCAGTGCTCCATGCCCTGGTGGCTCTGTGGTGGTGCTGGAGGGCCCTGTCCCCACCCCCAGCAGCCATCCCATTCCTGGCTGTAAGCCCCAGCCAGGCTCTTGTGGTGCTGTGTGGGCGGGGAGGGAAGTGTGAGCTGGAATGGGCTGATGCTGAAGGGATTTGCTGCTGGATTTTCACAGGAAGTCCCCGTGGGTGACCTGAGGAAAGTGCTGAGGAGCTGGGGCTGTGTGAGCTCTGGAAACGTTGCTTGGCTGGGGCAGCCAGGGGCACGGTGCTGAGGTGAGCCAGGTGTGAGGGGCAGCTCCTGCAGCCGTGCCCTTCAAATACCAGCATGGTTTGTGGACCCTAAACCTCACCCAGTGCCACCCCTGCCCTGGCAGGGACACCTCCCACTGTCCCAGCTGCTCCAGCCCCAGGGTCCAGCCTGGCCTTGGGCACTGCCAGGGATGCAGGGGCAGCCCCAGCTGCTCTGGGCACCTGTGCCAGGGCCTGCCCACCCTGCCAGGGAACAATTCCTGCCCAAATCCCATCCAGCCCTGCCCTCTGCCACTGGCAGCCATTCCCTGGCTCCTGTCCCTCCAGCCCTTGTCCCCAGTCCCTCTCCAGCTCTCCTGTCAGCTCCTCCAGGCACTGCAAGGCTGCAGTGAGGTCACCCCAGAGCCTTCTCCTCTCCAGGCTGAACAATCCCAGTTCTCTCAGCCTTTCCTCACAGCAGAGCTGCTCCATCCCTCTGGTCACCCTGGAGCCTCCTCTGGGCTCTCCCCAGCAGGTCACTCTCCTCACTGAGAGTTCCATAGGAAAAGTCTGGAGGCTGCTCTGGAGCACAGCAGGCTCTTCCTGGAGAGCCTGGAATGGGTTTTTCACTTCCCAGGGAGGTGTTGAACAGGGTGGTGCTGCAGAAGGTTCAGGGGTTAATCCCAGCTTGTGGAATGAGCTGATAGCTGGAGCTGATAAAGGCTCCTTGGATTTCTTTCCAGGAGGGGACTGTTTGTTGCTCTGTTGGGCTTTTTGGTGGTGCTTTGTTTTGTTTTTAAGGCCCTGGGGATTATCATGGCTCCTACCCTATTCCCAGGCTGTGGCCAGGGACGAATTTCCAAGGCAGTCTCTGAGCTGTGGTGAGGCTCGGTCTATCACAGTTGTAAAATGCTTTTGCAGAGCTTTCTGAAGGACAGGGACAGGGCAGGTGGGGGCCACAGCTCAGGAGACTGAGCCACTGTCTGGTGTCCTCTGAACACGTGATGCAGCTTCCTGGCCAGGGAATTACCCTGGCACCACTTCCAGGGAAGCAAACTCGTGGCTGCAGAAGGCTGAGCAGCACTTGGCACAGACTCTGTCACATGTTCATGGAGAAGGGCACTTTGCTTCCCTCCTCACTCACAGATCCCTGGCCAGCTGCAGCTCTTGGGTGTATTTTTCCTGATTTTTTTCAAGCTTTTCCTGAAGGATTTCTGTGCTAGGGGCAGCTCTGGGCCTCTCCTGGCAGGAGAGCCCTGGAGGGGCTGCAGCATGTCCAGGGCAGGGAACGGAGCTGGGAAGGGGCTGGAGCCCCAGCAGGGGCTGAGGGAGCTGCAAAGGGGCTCAGCCTGGAGAAAAGGAGGCTCAGGGGGGACCTTGTGGCTCTGCACAGCTCCTGCCAGGAGGGGACAGCCAGGGGGGTCGGGCTGTGCTGCCAGGGATCAGGGCCAGGAGAAGGGGAAATGGCCTCAGGCTGGGCCAGGGCAGGCTCAGAGTGGGCAGCAGCAGGAATTTCTGCATGGAAAGGGAGCTCAGGCCTTGGCAGGGGCTGCCCAGGGAGGTTTGCAGTGCCCAGCCCTGGAGGTGGCACTCAGAGCTCTGGGCTGGGGACAGGGTGGGCATTGAGCACATCTTGGACTGCATGGCCATGGGAGGGATTTTCGCACCTCAGTAATCCTGGGATTCTGTAACTTCCCAGTAAAGCCAGTGATTACAGGTGTGAGCTCAGCTTGATCCTCTGACACCTGCACTTCTGGCCCTAGAAGCTGTAGTGAGCTGAAATCTGCTTTAAGCCCATCCTGGGCATCTCTAACAGACAAATGGAGGCTTAAAAATGGTTCCTGCGTGGAAACAGACCTTGTGAAGGCTGAGGTGGAAGTGTAATCCCCTCTAATGGCTGGAGCCAGCCAGCAGACTACAAAATCCTCCTTCCAGTCACAACAATCCAGTTATTGGCCCGCTGTTTGAAACACTCATTTCCAAGTTCCTTTGCTCCTGCTGGGCATTTTAACCTCTTGAAGGGCTGAGGGCTGCTGCAGCTGCCATCCCTGCAGCTGTGGGCGTGCAGGTGGTGGCTCTGGCTGGGGCTCAGTGGAGCCCATTTCCCATTTTTGGGGCTGGCACTGCAGTGCTGCCTGAGGCTGGGCTCCTGTTGGTTGCTGATACAACTATGATTAGCAGCACACCTGCTTTAAAAGCTATCCCAGGGCCTGGCTCTTGGCTTGGCAGTGGAGCCCACCTGTCCCAGAGTGTCAGTGGTGTTGGAAAAGTGCTGGGATGTTGTTTCCCTGTGTGTGAGGGAGCAGTGGCTGTGCCAGGTGGGGAATGCCTCTCCCAGCAGCGTCCCAGGTGGAAGTGTGGCCTCTGCCATGTTTCAGGAGAAAACTTCAGCGCTGATGAAGGATTCCCAAAGACATTCACTGTGTTTCATAGTCACAGAACAGTTTGGGTTGGAAAGGACCTTAAATATGATCCCATCCCACCCCTGCCATGGCAGGGACACCTCCCACTGTCCCAGGCTGCTCCAGCCCCAGGGTCCAGCCTGGCCTTGGGCACTGCCAGGGATGCAGGGGCAGCCACAGCTGCTCAGGGAATTCCATCCCAGCCCATCCCCACCTTCCCAGGGAGCAGTTTCTGTCCTTGTTCAAAGCCATGAATGTGCTGTAGGTGTGGATTTTAGCAAGGAGCTCAGCCACACTTCTGCTTGGTCTGTCTCGTTCATTTAATATTCCCAGCAGAGGTTTGGAGGCCTGGGGAGCTCCTCTCTGCTCCCCAGGCAGCCCAGACCTGTGCAAGGCTGGCTGGGCATTTCAGGACGAGGCTTTTGCAAGTGGGATGTTTGAGACTCAAAGCCAATGGTTTTTCCTGGATAAAAAATCCCAGATTGGTTTGGGTTGCGAGGCACCTTAGAGATCACCATGTCCCACCCCATGGCATGGCCTCTGCAGCTCCTGCAGGAGGTGTAAATGGATGTGGTCACTGCAGCAACAGCACTTTGGTGTCAGAGAGAAATGCATCAGCTTCTATTAAATGTGCTTGGATGTGCTCTCAGGTGGTTTTTTGTTTCAGAAAGAGAGAAATTGGAATTGTGCAGCACGGGCTGGGATGTTGTGCACCAAGTGTGATTTGCTTGAGTGCAGGTACGATAGTGCAGGTGTGAGTTGCTGCCCAGGCTCAGCAGGGCTGGCTGAACACCTTCCCCTGGCTTTGGGGTTCAGTCCTGAGCTGCAGCTGCTCCCAGCATGGGTCAGACACTCCAGGACCAGATGCTAGAGATTCAGATTTGCTTTTTCTGGTTGCCACATTTTCTGCCTCTGTGGGTCTGTTTGGAGGAGTAAGAACGGAGGGCCAAGAGCAGCTGGGACATTCAGTGCCATTCCTGAGGTGTCTCTAAAGCACCTCTGCTGTCACCAGTGGGGGGATGTTCTGTGTCCCCAGGTGCACATCCCCAGGGAGCAGCCTCAGTGGGACACAGGGACAGCCTTCAGATGGAATGGGAGGTTTGGATAATTGTGCCCTTTGCTTGCATTCTGTGGGTGCTCCAAAACTCTGCTTTGCAGGGGAGCAGAGCAGTGCAGCTGCTGTGGAGATGAGGAGGGATGAAAATTGAGAGGAGTAACAGGATCCCAGAATGGTTTGTGTTGGGAGGGACCTTAAAGCTCATCCTGCCATGGGCAGGGATGCCTTCCGCCAGACCAGGCTGCTCCAAGCCTCTGCTCCCAGGAAACAGGGCCAAGAGAAAGGGAAATGGCCTCAGGCTGGGCCAGGGCAGGCTCAGGGTGGGCAGCAGCAGGAATTTCTGCATGGAAAGGGAGCTCAGGCCTTGGCAGGGGCTGCCCAGGGAGGTTTGCAGTGCCCAGCCCTGCAGGTGGCACTCAGAGCTCTGGGCTGGGCACAGGGTGGGCATTGGGCACGGACTGGACTCACCTCAGAGATCTTTTCCAGCCTCAGTGATCCTGAGATTATCCAGGCACGTGGGTTATACACTTAAGCAAGTTTAGTTTTCATTGCAGTAATTTGGTTTTTAACTGAAGTGGATCAAACCATTGGGTGGCCACCAGGGCTGGGGCTCCTGGCCAGCTCTGGGGTGTCACTAGTGGTCACAGAACAGCAGAGTGGACTCAAATCACAACAGTGAGGTTTTATTTTAATGAGGCAGAAGCCTTTATTTCATGGTTTTTCACTCTTTTTATAAGGTGTTCCCATACAGGTCAACATGATTGGCCAAAGGAACCACCTCTCTTGTCCCACTGATGGAACAAGAGAAAAACAGGAAATAGGAAAACTATTTCCAAAATCAGTCTTTAAAAGAGAATTTTTCTTAAAAGGCTTTCTTTTGGGAACAGATCAGCCACTGGCAAGCTGAAAACTCTCAGGTTCAGAAAATCATGTCCACACTGTCCCTGTGCTCTTGGGCCAGGAGGATTTAAATCCCCAGGTGGATTTAACTGGAAGGACCAGGGAACAAACCCGGGGCAGCAGCTGGAGCTGCTCCTGGCCCTTTGGGGTGTCACATGGACACCCTGATGCCTCCTGGCTCTGCAGCAGCTCTGTGGAAGAGCATCCCAAGCAATCCTGGCTTGAAGGCACTTCTGTTCCTTCTGAGCCAGGCTGGGGTGGCTGCTCACAGCAGTCCCTGGGTGCCCTTGTGGGGATGCAGCCTCGGGGCAGGATCTGACCTTGTGAACTCCTCTCTTTGGGGCACATCTTTATTTTCAGCAGCACAGCTGGGAGCTGTGTGTTCTCCTGGAGCTGTTCTCAGGGGTGGCTCTTGGGCAGAATGTCCATTTACTGCTGCTCTGATAACTGGCTGTCAGTGCCAGGGGTGTTCTGGTCACGGTGCTGTCCCTGCAGGAGCCTGAGTGCACAGGTTCCTTGTGTTTCACTGCATCCTGGATTCAAAACTGATTTCATGAGATCACTTGGTAAAAATCATCCTATTCCTTCTTCTGAGCAGTGCTGCAGTTTGTGTTCTTTCTTTCCTCCTTTCCATGTGGGGAAATTGGAATTTGCTCTCCAACCTCTTGCAAGAACAATAAATATTATCCCTCCCAGCTTTTCCTGAGCTCAGTCCATGCTGTCCCAGTGGAGCATCCCCTGGGATAACAGAGCCCAGCTCCATTTCCCCTGTGCTTGCTGGCAGGGATGCACAAGCCTGGTTTGTGTTCAGGGCTGTGATCAGTTCTGGGGGCTGCTGGAGAGGGCCCAGTGGAAGCCCCTGTGCCCAGGTGAGACCCCACCCTCAGAGCTGCCCCAGCCCTGGGCATTCCAACAGCACAAGGACCTGGAGCTGCTGGGGAGAGCCCAGAGGAGGCTCCAGGGTGACCAGAGGGATGGAGCAGCTCTGCTGTGAGGAAAGGCTGGGAGAACTGGGATTGTTCAGCCTGGAGAGGAGAAGGCTCTGGGGTGACCTCACTGCAGCCTTGCAGTGCCTGGAGGAGCTGACAGGAGAGCTGGAGAGGGACTGGGGACAAGGGATGGAGGGACAGGAGCCAGGGAATGGCTGCCAGTGGCAAAGGGCAGGGCTGGATGGGATTTGGGCAGGAATTGTTCCCTGGCAGGGTGGGCAGGCCCTGGCACAGGTGCCCAGAGCAGCTGGGGCTGCCCCTGCATCCCTGGCAGTGCCCAAGGCCAGGTTGAATGAGCCTTTGACCATAAAGCTGATCCCATTCCAATTCTTGCCATGGGACACCTTCCACTGTCCCAGGCTGCTCCAAGGAGCTGCCATTAGGAGAGTGTGGAGTAAAGGGTTCACTGAGAATTAAAGTCTCCCTGAGCTCAGTAATCTGAGTTTTAACTCACCCCATCACTGGCAGAGTCAGCTTCCCTCTTGTGTAGACTCCTTCAAAGGCAGGGACACGAGCTCAGAGTCTCTCTGCTCCCCTCCTGCAGCTGTTCCCATCTGAACCTGCACATCCCAGTCCTTGCTGGAGAGCTGAACCCACGCTTGTTCAGCAGGCAGCCAGGAGAGCTGTCCCAGCCCAGCAGTGTTGTGGCAGTGATGGGTTTATCCTTCACACAGGGGCATTCTCATTCCAGTGTCAGCTGGGATGGTTTTTCCTCTCCTAAACAAAGCCCTGCTGGAGAGGCAGCTGAGGTCCCCCTGTGTGTGAGTGTGACCTCCTGCTCTGGGACACTCAGGGCTGCACAACCCTCTGGGGGGGCACAGCAGTGCCCTGGCTCTTCCAGCCTTGAAGTGCTGCAAGGGTTCGGTTTTCCTGATTTCCTTGTGCTGGGAGGGTTCGAGGGGCTTCCCTTCCCTTCTGCCACTTGCTGTCAGGAATTCTGTGAGGAAGGTTTTTTTCAGTTGAAGGTTTTGGGTTGTAGATGAGCCCTTCAGTGACAAACTGGTTTTATTTAGAGTCTGCACACACCGTGCACTTCCCTTAACCGGGCAGCAAACGCGCTTCAAGTGCCATTAATTGTGACAGTTCAGGCCTCTGAGGCTTCCTGTCCATCTCAGAGCTGTTGTTTCCTCCAGGCCTGGGGACAGCTGTGTGCTTTCCAGCCTTAAAAGGAGGGGATGAGGTTTCCCCTGTGCTGCAGAGGGGAAGGAATGTGGCAGAGCAGTGCCCTCCAAAAGAGCTGCCCAGGCTCAGCTTGGCTCCTGTGTCCCCAGGGGCACCTGAGCCTGGGAATCCACTGGCTCCAGGGGGTTGGGGTCACCTTTATCTTCAGGGAAGGACTGGAGGGGGCACTCAGTGCTCTGGGCTGGGGATTTGATGGTCCCAGAGAGCTTTTCCAGCCTCAGGGATCCTGGGATTGTGCCAGCCCTGCCCTTCTCTCTGTCTGCAGCACCCACGAGGGCGTGAAGTGCTTGGCAAACTCCATCACGAAGCTTTTCTTAATTAAAGCAGGAGGTGATGCTATTTTGAGCTGGGATTAGGTCCCTGAGCCTGCTTCCCACTCTGCTGGCACACGTGGTGGTGCAGCCTGGGGGAAGGAGCTGTGCCAGGGCTGGGGGAGCCCCTTCCAGCCCATCCCCACAGGAGCTCGGTGCCTGGGGGGACATTCAGGGATTAGGGGCAAACTCCTGGCAGGGAGTTAAGGGGTGCCTAAGTTTAGCAGCAGCAGTGCTGGCTTTGCCATTCCCTGGCTTTCCTGCAGAAATCCTGGAAGCTGCTCCAGGGCCCTGCTGTGCTCCCTGCCCAGGCAGGAGGGCTGGGCATGGATTTGAGGACTTCCTTGTGGGGCTACTGTGCAGCTCTGGGACTCTGCCCTCTTCCCTGTCTGCTTTCCAGCTGCATCCCCAGGAATTTGCCAGTTAGGAAATGGTGACAGGCTCCAGCCCTGTGCCAGCTCCCCTGGCTAAAGGCAGGTGCTGCTGCAGGGCTTGAACTCAAACGTGAATTTAATTCCAAAAATACCCTTTGGGAGCTGAAGGGTTGACAACTCTCTGTACAAAAAAAATGCTCCAACTTGGTCTGCTTTGTGTGTGGATCCTGAATTCCTGCGCTGTGTGGGGGAGCCTGCATGGACAGCCAAGAGTGGTGCAGCAAGTCTGTCTTGGGAATCAGTAATTATAATTATTAATTATCTCTTGCTGATAAATGGGACCTTCCAGTGTCACTTTAATGACCTGCACAAGCCCTCAGCCTTCTCAGACCTTCAGGGATAACGCAGAGGGTTTTTTTGGGAAAGGCCACCCTGTTAGTCCCCACCAACAGCCACGTGCCCCTCTCCCACCTCGTTATTCCTGCAGGGATGTTGTGCTCAAGCCCCAGCTCAGAGCTGCTATTCCAGTTTATCTGCTGGTCTAAATCCGGGGATGTGAGCTCCCAGGCCACAAGCTTTGAGTTGTTTTGTGGCAGGTCACTCCTGGTTTTCCCCACAAAACTCCATCCTAGACAGCAAACCTCTCCTGGTCTTTGGGGTTGGGATAACCCTGCTGGGCTTCCTTCAAACTGAGGAGTTGGACTCCATCCCTGAGGGTCTCTTCCAGCTCAGGATATCCTGTGATTCTCTGGAGCTGTTTATTCTCCACTTAGAGCTGGGCTTGTTGAGGAACTGGGTGGGAGGTTTGGAAGTTGGTGGGAGTTCAGGGCAGGTTCAGAATGGTCATGGTGTCTTTTGGCTGGACAAGTTTTCCACTGACCCAGTAATCTTCTGTTTGAAGAAGCACTTCAGTGTTCTTCTGGAGAGACACTTGAAATGAAGCATCACAAATACAATTTCAAGGATGGGGATGGATGGGACATTGGGCAGGAATTATTCCCTGGCAGGGTGAGGAGGGGCTGGAATGGAATTCCCAAAGCAGCTGTGGCTGCCCCTGGATCCCTGGAAGTGTCCCAGTCCAGGCTGGACTGGGCTTGGAGACACCTGGGACAGTGGGAGGTGTCCCTGCCATGGCAGGGATGGAACTGGATAATCTTTAAGGTCTCTCCCAACCCAAACCATTCTGGGATTCCAGTGTTGGTTCTGGCCCTTGCTGAGTGCTGGATCCAGCCCCAGCCCCGTGTCCCTGTCCTGCCCCACCTTTCCAGGCTGGATTTCAACAGGAACAAGCCAGGAGTGCCCATGGAGCTGCTATGGCAGCACAGCCTGGAGTCTTCCCGTGTCCTGCCCTTGCTGCTGTCCCTTGGTGCCTGTCCAGGTCCCCAGGGAGGGAGGTGGCTCTGGGCTCTCCCCTCCTGCTGCTGCTCCAGCCCTTGGGAGCAGTGTGACAGCACAGGCTGAGGTGTGGCCTTTAGTGGCAGCTGCCTTCTGGTGGTACAGGGTTGTCCCTTCCTCCCTGACCCCGTTCCTGCCTGAAGCCTTGGGCAGCATTTGCTGATGGGATGAGTGGAGCAGGTCCTGCAATCTGGGTCAAGGCCTTCATCCCCCGGGGCTCCTGCCGTGTTTTCTCGGCTGCTCCAGGGTGACTGAGCAGGAATTTCACATCCACTCGGGGCTTTTTATAGCTGACCCACTTCTCTCCCAGGTTTGCATTGCAGGGGATGATTCCCTGCTGGCAGGAAAAGTGCAGCTTGTGCTGGTGTCTGTAGCTGCAGCTGGAATTCCCCTGGGAAGGAATGGCTGGGAGCTGAGGGCTCCGTGCTGGATGTGAGGCTGAGGTGTAACCAGATGTTCAGGTTTGGCTGCCTGTGCTGATCCAGGTGGAAACTCCTCAGCTGCTGTGGATTCATGGATTTAGGAAGTTTTAAGTTCTATTTCCAGGAAGGAACCCGAGTGTGAGTGCTGATTGTGTTTATAACATTAGGGTCCAGTTTTAAATCCCTCTTTGCATAAGGAAATAAGCAATAGGAGGAATACCAAAGCACATTTTTGCCAAAGCTTGCTGAAAGCATTCTTGATCTGAGGTGCTCCTTCATATCCAGTCTTGGAGGATCTCTGGATTAGACCTGGATGGGCTGATTGCTGGTAAAAACAACCCCAACCACTTCAAACACACCTTTTAATTCTAAGCACTGGCATGATCCACTGTCAGATTTACGTGGGCAGAGCTTGGGTCTCTCAGAGCTGTCCTAAATGCAGCAGTGTGGCCAGCCCTTCCTGCTGGCAGGGGCAGAGCGCAGAGCTGCCCAGGCCACCCAGCCAGGGGCTTGTGCTGGGCAGGGCTGGATGGAAATCCCACACTGAGGGTTTCAGCTGCTGTTCCATGAATGAGTCCTTGCCCTGGTGTCATCACCGTGGTGTCCTGGCTGGGGTGGGCTCATTCCCCATGGGAAATGCAAAGGATTCCCTGTCATAACATTTCATCTCTCTTAGCCCAGGAACCAGCACTGAACATTGGGTTTTGTTCAGCTGTTGCTGAATTTCCTGAAGATCCGGCATTGAAAGTGGAAGGAAGGAGCTCCTTCCCTTCCCTGGACATGCTCAATTCCCTTCCCCAGCCCCATTCCCTTCCCTGGGCATGCCCATTCCCTTCCCCAGCCCCGTTCCCTTCCCCAGCTCCCTTCCTGCTTGTCCCAGCAGGCTCAGACTCGTGGTGCAGATCTTTTCCTTCCAGGTTGAGAGGACACTGGCTGTGGTCCTTGTCCCACAGGGAGTTGCTGGAAGTGCAGCTTTTTCCTGAGGGCAGTTCTGGAGTCCTTGAATTCTGTTCCAAGATTGGGGAATGCTGTGGCCTGAGCAGGAGGGTTCCCCTGGGCTCTCTGGATTGACCTGGAAACTGAACTTTGAGTTGAATTCAGCAAAACCATAATTAAAAGAGGTTGGAAGAATCGTTTGGTTTGGGAAAGCCCTCTAAGCACATGGAGCCCAATTGAGATGTAAAGCAAGGAAATGGATTTTCTCCTGGCAGTCCTGGGGTCTGGAACCACAAAACAGGGTCAGCAGGGCTTGGGATGAGATGATTTTAAGGTCCCTGGCAGCCCCAGGCATTGTGGGATTCCTGGGCCAGGACAGTCTCCAGGATGCACAGGGATGGGTGCTGTCAAACAGGAACTGCTGTAGGGAGAGCTCCACTGGCACAGGGAGCCCAGAGCAGCTGGGGCTGCCCCTGGATCTCTGGAAATATCCCAGGCCAGGCTGGATGGGGCTTGGAGCAGTGGAAGGTGTCCCTTGTCCATGGCAAGGGGTGGAATGGGATGAGCTTTAGAGTCCCTTCCTACCCAAACCATTCCAGGATTCATGTTTTTTGTTGACTATGAGCTTGACTCAGTTGGTCAAAGCTGAGTTGCCTCTCAGATTCTGTCCTGTGACACAGGAGGATTTTATTTATTTACACACTGTGACTAAAATTGACTCCAGTGAAAGATCTGATATGGGATTAAAAGGGCAGAGGAGAGGGGAGAAGGTACTTAAGATATCTGTTCCCAAAAGTGTATCTGTTTTGTTAAGAGTCTCTTTAATCCTCATTCCTGGTTCTTCTGGATCAGCTTGTCTGGCAGCAGGGAGCTCCTGCTGCAGCTGGAGGTGTGAACTGCTTTGTTTATCTGAGGAGGCTGAGAGCTAATATTAAACATTCCCTGAAGAGCAGGAGGTGAGGCTGCTATCAGGGGAGAGCAGACTGATCTGGGGCTGGAAACCCGCCCTGCTCCTCTCCTGGCTGTCCCCAGGGCTGGGCTTGCCCAGCACCAGGAGCTTTGATCCTGGCTTAGCAAAGCCCCAGTGAGGCAGGACACACGTGGGGCAGCAGCTGGGTTAGCCACAGATGCATTTAGGGTGGGAAAGAGCTCCAGGATCAGGGAGGGCAGCCCTGGGGTCTGTGCCTTGCTCTCTGTGTGCTTTGGGGATTCTGGGGTTTTAGGAAGCGTGTCCTGTGTCCAGCATGGGGGCTTGTCCTGGCAGGAGAGCCCTGGAGGGGCTGCAGCGTGTCCAGGGCAGGGAACAGAGCTGGGAAGGGGCTGGAGCCCCAGCAGGGGCTGAGGGAGCTGCAAAGGGGCTCAGCCTGGAGCAAAGGAGGCTCAGGGGGGACCTTGTGGCTCTGCACAGCTCCTGCCAGGAGGGGACAGCCAGGGGGGTCGGGCTGTGCTGCCAGGGATCAGGGCCAGGAGAAGGGGAAATGGCCTCAGGCTGGGCCAGGGCAGGCTCAGGGTGGATTTTGGGAACAATTCCTGCATGGAAAGGGCTCTCCAGCCCTGGCACAGCTGCCCAGGGCAGAGGTGGATTCCTTATTCCTGGAAGGATTTCAAAGCCCTGTGGATGTGACATCTGGGGACACCAGTGGTGGCTTTGGCAGTGCTGGGGGTGGCTTTGACTTGGTGATCTCCAAGGGCTTTTCCAGTGTAAATAATTCTGTGGTTCTAGGAATCTCCTGGAGAGCAGACACCTGGCAGAGCTGGTTGATCTTCCCCAGTGAGCTTCTCAGAGCAGCCCAGCAGGATTGGCAGCAGCCAGGCAGGGGGGCAGGAGGCCAGACCTGTCCAGCCCATCCTGCTGGGCTCAGGCACAGGACAGAGCCCTGTGGAAGGAGGACGTGGGCAGGGTTACCTGGGAGAGGGGCAGGGAGCATCCTGGGACAGGCAGGGACAGAGCTGGAGCAGCTTTTCTCCCCTCTGCCCTGGTTTCCTGTGGAACACGGCCTGCCCTGGCTCTCTGGGGTGCCTGGTGACAAATCCATGGATTGTGCTCCAGTCTGAGCCATGTGGGCTCCTCAGGAGCACATCCAGGGAGGGAAAGGCAGGGATAACACAGTGTCCAGGAGAAAAGAGTTTGGTGTGGTAGAAATGGCCACTGCCCTGAGCTCGCTGTAGGTGGACTCTCAGCATTACCCCACTTCTCTCCTGATTTTGTCACCTGCAGTGCAAAGGTTGAAACCACAGATGGAAATGGGGATATTCTTAATTTCTGGCCTTGCCTGGACTCCCAGCTTTGGGATCCAGCTCCAGGCTGGTGGTACAGGGTGAGCTGTCTCCTGGGCAGAGCTGTGTGAATGAACACAGGGTAGGGGGTGATGGAAACCCAAACGTGCACTGACCTGGCTGAGGTCACTCTGCAGAGATCCTGGATCCTTTTGCTGTGGTGTCCCAAAGTTACAGTGGAGCTGGAAGTGAGGTGGGATGAGCCCCTGAGGCTGTAGCTGTGCAAACAAATTCCATTCACATCTTACAGAGCAGCTGTGGCTGCCCCTGCACCCCTGGCAGTGCCCAAGGCCAGGCTGGACAGGGCTGGGAGCAGCCTGGGACAGTGGGAGGTGTCCCTGTCCCTGGAGAGGGTGGAACAGGATGGGCTTTAAGGCCCTTTCCCACCCAAACCATTCCAGGATGCTGTGGAAGTCAGGCTTTAACATGACTTAACAAGGGATTTTCCAGGATGGGGCCATCAGCTGGAGCTTCCAGAGCTGCAGCTGGGGCTGAATGTAGGGGTTTGTTCTGGGAGCAGGGAGGTGCTCAGCAGGGCCCTTGCAAAGCCCTTTCCAGGAGAGCTGGGTTGGGATAAGCTGCTGCTCCCTGGGGAGTGTGGGGCAGGGTCCAGGAGGAGCCCAGGGTTCTGCACAGCTGCTCCAGAGAGGAATGGAAAGTGCTGCTGTCCTTCAGCAGTCACTGTGGGGTTTGTGCTGAGCCTGGTGGCTCTGGGCTGAGCCTAAGTCAGGCCTGGGCTTTGATGTGCTGGGCTCGGGTCAAGAGCTGCTGCAGCAGACGGAAAGGAGGCATTTCCTGCCCATCCCCCTGCCCAGCACAAACGTGGCCTGAAATATCCCAGTGACGTGTGCTGAGTGGCAGCTGCCTGCCTGCTCCCTGGCCACTGCTGCACTTCTGCCTGGCAGCCCCTGGGAGGGAGCACCGGGATCCCAGGAGCTGGGGAAGGGCTGGGAATGTGGCACTTCCTACAAAAGACCCTTTTTCATGGGCCACAGTTAGGAACTTTGTGTGTGCAGGGCATTTCCAACAGCCCCAGCAGTGTCAAACCCCATTTCCTTCAGCTGTAGCACTTCAGCCACATTGTGTCAGGCTAAGGATTTGGGATTTTGGACAGTTCCTGCAGCATTCCCAGTGCAGCTCCTGGATGGGGAGCTACCCCGTAGCTGTGGAGCATTTCATTTCACTGCAAATATATAATTGGGAATTGCACTGGGAGAAGTCCTTTAGCCAGTCTCTGGAACCTCTCTGCTCCTTCAGGGGGTGGTAGGGAGGTGTGGAGGGTCTGTAGTTCTCCCTGGGTTGTGTCTTAGAGGAGTCCCAGCCATTAAATGGAAGTTTTGGTGCAGTTGAATGTAAATTCACAATGCAAAGGAGTAACTTCCTTTCCATCTGCTCTTGCTTGCCAGGTCCTGGAGAAATATCCCAACACACCCATGAGCCATAAAGAGATCCTTCAAGTTATCCAGAAAGAAGGACTTAAGGAAATCAGGTGAGTGGAGTGAACCAGGAAAACCCACTGGTCTCTGGTTCAGCTGAGTGTGGTTTGCTGTTGACCCCCAGCTCCTGAGGAGCTCTGGCACTGAAACGTTGCAGGTTTGAAGTCTGGGTCCCATTCACTCCCAAGTGCTTTTCCCCAGCGAGCTGGGGAAGGCTCATCCCTCATTCCCAAGTGTGCAGGACTTGGCTGCAGCTCTTTTGTAGGATAACCCAGCGCTGGTCAGGGGCTTCAGGCTTCAGGGACTGAAGAAAACAGAAAAAAAAATACTTGCTTCTTAAAAAAAGAAGTAAATGGTTAGAGTTACCCAGGGAGTAACAGAGCAGCCTCAGTTAAAGGTTCTTACACAGAAAGCTTGATTCCTGGTGCTATTCTCCTTTGTGCTGCCTGCAGGGGACTGTGGTTATTCCTTGGGGGCATTCCTGGCCCCTGGAGCAGTCTGGTGGCATGCTGGGCAGAGCAGGGCCAGCTCCATGGCATCCCCCTGGTCTGGGCATGGAGCAGCTCCAGGGCAGCTCCTGAGCTGCTCAGCTGAATTCCAGAGTCCTGGCTCTCCTGCCTCTGCCAGGGCTGAGAGATGGGGATTCAGCTCTCCAGGGAAGAGAGAAGGGATTCAGCTCTCCAGGGCTGGGAGAAGGGATTCAGCTCTCCAGGGCTGGGAGAAGGGATTCAGCTCTCCAGGGCTGAGAGAAGGGATTCAGCTCTCCAGGGAAGAGAGAAGGGATTCAGCTCTCCAGGGAAGAGAGAAGGGATTCAGCTCTCCAGGGAAGAGAGAAGGGATTCAGCTCTCCAGGGAAGAGAGAAGGGATTCAGCTCTCCAGGGAAGAGAGAAGGGATTCAGCTCTCCAGGGAAGAGAGAAGGGATTCAGCTCTCCAGGGAAGAGAGAAGGGATTCAGCTCTCCAGGGAAGAGAGAAGGGATTCAGCTCTCCAGGGAAGAGAGAAGGGATTCAGCTCTCCAGGGATGAGTGAGGAGCAATGATCCATGTCAAGTGCAAAGTATTTCTTCTGTTTTCTAAGAGCAAAGGAAAAGAGAGGGGCATAAAGAGGATGGGCTGGGCCTGCTTATCTATTTTGGAATTAAGCAGCCATCCTAAATTTGTCTTAATTGCGTTTTCCACTCCTCTTTGCCAGCTGGATCCAGCAATCCATCTGCTTTGCAGGAAATAGCCAAGGGCCAAGTGCAGGAATTGTGCTGGCCCAACAGCATCTCCCCTCGAGCTGAGCATGGCACAGGGCTCTTAGCTCTGGGAAATGTGGGATTTGTCCCTTCCCAGGGACTCCAGATGGACTCTCTGAGCTCCTGGGGGTGACCAAAGGGAGGTTCAGCCTCTGCCCTGAGGGTAGGACAGCCTGGGGCAGCTGCAGTTCTGTGCTAAGCATTGCTAAACTAAATATTGTTCATCCAAATTCACAAACTGCAGCTCAGAGTCAGCCTGGAGGGGCACTGGTCAGGGCTGGAGCTCACTGGTCAGGGTTGGAGCTCACTGGTCAGGGCTGGAGCTCACTGGTCAGAGCTGGAGCTCACTGGTCAGAGCTGGAGCTCACTGGTCAGGGCTGGAGCTCACTGGTCAGAGCTGGAGCTCACTGGTCAGGGCTGGAGCTCACTGGTCAGAGCTGGAGCTCACTGGTCAGGGCTGGAGCTCACTGGTCAGAGCTGGAGCTCACTGCTCAGGGCTGGTGGCAGAGCACAGGGCCAGCAAACTGCCAGCTCTGACAGTGATGAACTTTTCCAGCAAAATTCCATAGTTTTGGGGCAGAGCCTCAGGCAGGAGCCCAGTAGCACCCAGAAGAGCCAGTCTGTGCCTGGTCTGTGCCTGGCAGGGCAGATTTTGGACCAAACAGCCTAAAAAGCAGAGCAGGAATGCAGCTGTGCCTTTCATCCTTCTCAGCCTCCTCCTTTTAGAGCTGATCTGGGGCTGAGCCTGAGCTCTGGGAATTGTTTTCCTCTCTAAAGGAGCTGCCTTGGGTGCCAGGGTCTCCAGTCCCAAAGGTGTTTGTGGGAGCAGCCAGGTGGGAAACTCAAATTTCAGCTCTTCCCCTTGGCCACACTGGGATGCTGGGCAGGGATCTTTGCTTCTAAATGATTACTTTGATGTAATAAAGCTTTATTTTGGTGTAATAAAGCTTTCTTTAGGTTAAAAGCTGAATGACTGTCACACTTGAAGCAATTAAGTTGCAGCCAGTGCCAGGATTTGTGCTGAGTTGGGTTTCTGGTCAGTCACAGCCCCTGACAAGATGGGCTTAACACAAACCAGCTCTTCTTGAAGGCAAAGGGAGGGAATAAAAGCTGCCAGGTGAGCATGTGGGGCTCTCCAGGGACTGAGTCCTCCCACGTGGAGGTTCTGGGAGAGCCTCTGGCAGTGCATGAGGGGTGTGAGTCTGTTCTCACTGCAGCTGGCTTCTGAATCAGCCAAAGTGCAGATTTCTTTGGGAGCAAAGGATTCCCACAAAGCACCTCATCCTTAAACCCTGCCAGCTCTGACTTTGGGGTGTGTTTGTTGTGGGTTTTAACTCCCCATCCACGGCCTCAGGTCCTTGGAGGTGATGAGTTAACACCACCTTTCACATCAGGCTTTTGGAAACCCCAGGAGCAGGTTTGGAAGTGACAAGTGGCTTTCCCAGAGCCTGGGAGTGAGGCAGAGGGAATGGGGAGCCCAGCTTGGGGTGGTTTGCCTGTTTGCCAGGGCAATCCCTCTCCCTGCACTGATCCCTGGGGTGAGCCTGGGCAGGAGCTGCTCGGGGAGGCAGCTCCAGGGTGTGGGGGGAGAGCTCAGAGGACTTGGAAGCACCAGGTGTGGTGTGGAGGGTTTGGAATTGCAGTGGAATGTGGTAGAAAATCAGGGATTGGGGGATTTCTGCCATGTGCAGGACAATTTGGGGATTTTTGGGCAAGAGCAAAGCTTTCACAAAGTGCAGAACCCAGGGGGATCCTGGCTGACCTCAGCTGGATTTTACCTTTTTCCTCAGGGGATTTTAGTGGTGACATTTGTAAAGGTGAGCCCAGGGCTTGGAGGAGTTGAGGCTGGATTCCTCAGCCATCCCAAAGCTAAAATTCCCCTTTTCTGTGGGATCTGTCAGCTCCCCTTTCCCAGTGTGCTGCTGGGCCAGGCTGCCCTGCTCCCTGGGGAGCCTGGGCTGCCTGCAGGCCCGTGCTTGCTCCATGAAATCCATGGAAAAACGCCCGTGGGTGGCTCCAGGACCTGCCCCACATCCCAGATTTGTGGCTTTATCTGCGCTGCCATCGAGGCTTGGGGAAGCCTGGGCGTGTTGTGGCACTGCCAGGCTGTGTGGGACAGGGCTGGGAATGTTCCCTGCTCCAGAACTCCTGGCACTGATGGGCTGTGGGCACTGAGTCAGCAGCAGGGAATCACTTCTGGCTGATGAGGAGTCACCTTTTACATCAGAAATCTGAATTTGTTGTTGAATTTTCTTGGTCTCCTTGGCTGTGTTAAGATCAGTGTAAGAGTATCTAATGGAAATGAGCTTTTTGGAAGTTATTTCTGCTGGCTTTTCCTCTCAGCAGCCAATACTACTCAATTTTTTTCCGTGGATTTTATGTAGAGCACCATCCTGGGAGCCTCTGGCCAAGCACAGGAGCTGGTTTTGCCCAAATAATGGTTAAAGAAGGAAGTGGTCTAAGCACTGACTCCACCTCTGAAATGAGAGCAGGCAGGGTGCTCTGGCTGCTTCACTTCAGATATCCATGGAATTTCTGCCATAAACCCAAACAGACTCTTGAACCAATTTTGAGGGGAAAAAAAAGGCACAGAAGCCAAATTTCCCTTTTCACTGGTGGTGTTTGGAACAGAGAGGGAATCAGAGAATCCCAGACTGGTTTGGGTGGGAAGGGGGCTTAAATTCCATCCCATTCCATGGCAGGGACACCTCCCACTGCCCCAGGCTGCTCTAAGCCCCAATGTCCCCAGCCTGGCCTTGGGCACTGCCAGGGATGCAGGGGCAGCCCCAGCTGCTCTGGGCACCTGTGCCAGGGCCTGCCCACCCTGCCAGGGAACAATTCCTGCCCAAATCCCATCCAGCCCTGCCCTCTGCCACTGGCAGCCATTCCCTGGCTCCTGGGACAGCCTGAGATCTTGTCCCTGGAGTTGGGTGTTGCTCATGTTGAGTGTCTGGGGTAGGACAGCGACACCCAGATGTTCCTTCCTAAGGAATCATCAGCCTGGGTTACCTCAGATCCCCCTGAAGGAGGTCTTTGGAATGTCCATGAAGTCACTGCCAGCCTCTTGGGCTTGTGCAGGATTTCCTGCTGCCAGCTGGAATCCTGTGGCTCTTTCACAGCGTTTTGCCGGTGGCAAAGGGGAATTTGTTGGAAGCATTTTTGTTGTGGGATGGTTCAGCGTTTGTCTCCGAGTTCCTTGGGACTGGGGTGCAGCAGGGAGGGCCCCAGGGGTCCCTGCAGCTCTCAGTGGCGTTTGGCTTTCTCTGGAGCACCTGGAGCTGCTGGAGAGAGCCCAGAGGAGGCTCCAGAGCTGCCCCAGGGCTGCAGCCCCTCTGCTCTGGAGCCAGGCTGGGAGAGCTGGGGGTGCTCACCTGGAGAAGGGAAGGATCCAGGGAGAGCTCAGAGCCCCCCCAGGGCCTGAAGGGGCTCCAGGAGAGCTGGAGAGGGACTGGGGACAAGGGCTTGGTTTTGGAGCCACTCAGTGGCTGTGCAGAACATGGAGATGAGTTGGTGGAATCCATAAATAATAAATGTAGGGCAAAATATTGGTTTGAAATTTAATAGTTCAACAAGAGCATTGCTACGGAAAGATTGGGTCGCTGCCAGTGGCAGGGAGGATTAAATACAATTATTGTGTGTAGGAGAAACTCATCAGGTGACTCTGTGCATATCCCTCTTACAAAGGTATGAAATCCACAACTGATGGAATATTCCCCTTCTCTCATCCCAGCCCAGCTTGTTTGGAGCAGTTTCTGCTGTTTTCCCAGGATAAAATTGCAGAGAATTTTTCCTGCTGTGCAGGGGGATATTCATGGTTGCAGGGAGAAGTGTGGGCTGGAACCTGCTCTTGGTGAGGAGCCTCAGAGCTTGGCCCTCCCTCCTGGAAAACACCAGAGCTGAGGCCTCAAGAGTGAACTTTGGGGTTTCTCTGCAGTCCAGGCTGCCTTGTGGTTGTGCAGCAGAGCTACAGACAGGATCCCAAAACCACTGAGGTTTTAACTCCAGGCCCCACAGGCCTCAGAGGAAGGAGCTTCTCTTTGATTCCTGCTCTGAGATCAGGAACTGCTGCTCCCATTCCCTGAGGATGAGAAGGGCCCCGGGCAGGACCTGTGGCCAGCAGTGCTGGGGCTGCTGCCTGCCCCTGACACCCACGGATGGAAAGGCTGGAAAGGGATTTTGTTCCCAGTCAGGATTTGCCATGTCCCAGTCTCTGATGTTCCTGCAGCTCAGATCTGGTTGTGGTGATGGACCTTTAATTAAAGCTGTTAATTAGTGGTGATGGACCTTTAATTAAAGCTGTTAATTAGTGCAACTTCACTATGTTCTGAGAGCTTTGTGGTGTCCTCCAGACTGATCCCCAGCTTTCTCGGGGTCCCTCGGACACAAAGTGCTCCAAGTGTGGCTCCTGAGCTCCATCTCTGGCTGTGCTGCCCCTGCTCCTGCCCTGTGCCTGCTCTGGGGCACCCAGCAGCCCCAGGAACCCCAAATCCTGGTGTGCAAGCAGAGACTCCCCCCTCGGGGTGCTTGGTGTGAGAGGCTGCAGGTGCCCTGGGGAGCGCTCCAGATGTGCCCTGCTCTGCCTTCTGGGCAGCCCATGGGCCATCCCTGGGGTCAGGCAGCTCCTGCTCCATGAAACCTGGGAGTTTGGGGTGCAGGGCTGCTGTGTTCCCTGGAAGGGAGAGCTGGGAGTGGTGCAGGGGGGAGGAGAAGTGAGTAAACTCCTATTCTGTGGTGTTTCCGCATGGGGAACATCCCCGGGGCCTCCTGGCTCCCACTTTCCTTTCCAGGGGAAGGTGGCAGGGAGGGTTCCACGCTGGAGCTGGGCTGGAGGCACCGGGCAGGAGGATCCTCCCTCACCTGGGCCTGCTGCAGCCCCGGGGTGTGGTGGAAGGGGGGCTGGTGTGGGTTCATGACTCTGTTGTTTTGCTGAAGTTGTTAAAGGGGTGTTTCTCTCCTTTTTTTGGGCTGCACTCCACCTGCAGAAGGTAAGACCAGAGCCAGCGCTGCTGCTCGTTGCCAGCTCCTCTCCTAACGCCCCCTGCCATTCCCTAATCCCAAGCCTGCTCCTGCCCTGCTCCTGGGAGTAATCCCTGAGTAACCCCGGGGCAACCCCGCGCTCCCTGTGCCTCCAGCTGGGATCCCCGGGGCTTGGGAGCTGCTTCCTGCCCGTGTCCCTGTCCCTGCTGCTCTTTGGGGCTGGGTGTGCATGGGGGGGTTTGTGCTGCATGCTGGGAAAAGGAACCTGGCCCAGGAGCTGCTTCCCCATCCCTGCCCGTGTCCCATTCCCGGCATTCCCAGCCCCTGGAGCCCCCGGAGCCCCCGGAGCCGGGCTGGCTGCAGCACCCAGGCAAGAGCTCCTGGGGACAAGCCCTGACCCATGGGAGAGGGGGGATGCTCCAAAGGAAAAAGGGGAAAATCCGTGCCTGTGGCAGCTTGGTCCAGGCAGTGGGGTGGGAAATGATTCCATGGGGATGCTTGGTCTGGAGCTTCCCTTGGCCCTGCTGAACCTTCCCTGGGGACAGAGCAGGGCATTCCCAGGGGTGCTCCCTGTGCCTGCAGGATCCTGGGAGCCTCCTGGGAGCTGCTGAGCAGGGAAAGCTGGAGCAAACAAAGCCTCCTTGGGAGAGAGAAATCCCCCTGGGATGAGGTGGGACAGGGCTGGCAAGCACAAATACATCCCAGGGGAAACCAGGAGGGAAGGGTCTGGTACCACACCTCTTTGGGAATTGGAAACGTGACCTAGGTCCCTGAGGCCTTGGAGCAGGGGAGGAGGATTGCAGGGGGATTGCAGTGGAGAAGGGATGCTCCAGGGGGATTGCAGAGGGGAAGGGATGCTCCAGGGGGATTCCAGAGGGGAAGGGATGCTCCAGAGGGATTCCAGAGGGGAAGGGATGATCCAGGGGGATTGCAGTGGAGAAGGGATGCTCCAGGGGGATTCCAGAGGGGAAGGGATGCTCCAGAGGGATTCCAGAGGGGAAGGGATGATCCAGGGGGATTCCAGAGGGGAAGGGATGATCCAGGGGGATTGCAGTGGAGAAGGGATTCCAGAGGGATTGCAGGGGGGAAGGGATGATCCAGGGGGATTGCAG
>VWYI01038275.1:0-31966 GCA_013399455.1 Anthoscopus minutus | reverse complement strand
TTCAAACATCACAGAGAGAAGGGGGGTGGGGGAGTGGAAATTATATGCTGCATTGTCCAAAACTAAATTGGAAAATGATAGATACAGATTATCATCTAGTAATATACAAAAAAGCAAGTACCTTCATTCTCTTATATATAAGTAATACACTGAAAGAAATAAAAGAGATACACAAATAGTTTACGAATCAGACTTTAAAGTAATGTTCTTTCCGAGGGGCTAGATACTCTTTCACAAAAAAATAAGATCAGGTCTTCCCTGCCCAAATCAAGTATTTTAAAAAAGTACAATACTTTGGACTAGATTTTTCCTCTGCTGAGCTCAATGCAGTTATTCAAAGTGAGTAGGGTCAATTACAGAAACCCACATTTATTCCTCTCAGTGTAATGGAATATTTCACAGCTAGTGCAAATCACCATAGCTTCTCTGAAACCAATGTGCTCCAGGATGAACTTAGCTCTGTTTCCATTTTAGTTACCAGATGAAAACCTAAAATCATAGCCATAGATAGAATAAAGTACATTATTAAGTAAAGAACATTACTATGAGTATTACTATGAGCAGGCCAGTTAAGAGCCCCATATTCTTAATGTAACCCTAGAAGCCACACAGCTGCTGCACAATTCCAAAAAATCAATAAGAAGAAAGATGAAAGTTAAGCAAACATCTACCAAAAGTTCCAAAGTTCTCTACACAGATGTCAGAGTAAGTAACTTTGTTTAGGCTGCCATTGTTTTCCTTTCCATCTGGAACAAACTAACCTCCTGTTCCCTGGGACAAAATCAGAGTCTGTGTGAAGCTATAACCACTCAGACCTGCCAGCAATATTAACAAAACCATGGAATGGTTGGAAGGGACCATTATATAATCTAAACTTCAGCCCCAAATTCTTACTGTTTTATGCAGTAGCCGTAACAAACCCAGCCAAACCAAGGAGTCATTTTGGTTCCCATGGGATCAGACACAAAATCACTCCACAAATACAGTTTAAGTTGTTCTCCCTTCTAGGCAGGATCTTGTAAGCCACTGTGACTTTTCCTCCTGAGGACTTATCCAGGAGCTCCATGCCCCACATCAGTGATGGATGAGGTGTTGGGATGCTCTCAATAACCTTTATCACACCCGCCAAGCCCTCTGACTGAGGGTGAACAGTTTGTTTATGGGCGGTGCTGGTGACAGGCACAACAACAAGTCCCCTCAAAAGGGGGAATTGAAGGATTAGTCTGTCGTGCCAGCACAGGGTCTCATTTTTCTTCTGTGCTACTTGGGTCACCCCCTTGCTGCAGCCTGCATTTGATCATGATTAATTCGTCAAGGCTGGCTATAGCATGGAAATGAAGAAATGGATTGCCAATTACAGTTATCTTCTCGCAGAACACCCCTTGAACCGGTCCCTTTTTGCAGCGGTGACAGCTCAGAAATAAACCAAATGCAGCTCTATTGAGCAGAAGCCTGACCCAAAGTGTACTTGAAAGCAGAAGGTGACTTCCCCCTCCCCAAACCAGCTCTGCAGAGTAAATGGTTGACTTCTATCCTGCCTGCCTGGCAGGTACACAAAAAGCTCGTTCACATTTGTTTTCCTAGCCACTTTGTTAATATGTACTGAATTTCTGACTTAACACTCTTCAACAAGAAGGTGCACATTTGTTTCTGCAAACCTCACCCTGAATAAACCTGAAGGGGAATTTAATATGTATACAATTGCTGCCAAGTAAACAAATCTAGCAATGATTCTGCTCAGCACAGGAGCTCTGGATTTGAACTTTCTCCCCCACCAGTACTCACAGAAAGGTAAATTCTGAGTCTTGCTGCATGTCCTCTGCAATAAGCCTGATGTGTTCTTACTAGCTGTGTAATATTTCATTGACAGAAGAAACTAGCTTAAATTGGATAATCAGATTCTGATAGATTAATTAAACAGTAAACGATTTCCCAACAACCTAATATTTCATTAATAGTTATTAATACAGAATTCGAGAAATAACACCGCAGTCCTGGCAATGCATGCATGCAGTTTGCTTTATTCACTGATACAATCACCAGCAAGTTACTTCAGTTGCATAAATTCAAAGTATGTGTCTAAATCTAACTTTCCATTACCTCAGAAACTACCAGTTAAAAAGAAAATCCCTTTTTCTACCAAAAAAACACATCAGAGCATTGTAATAGATGCTTCCTTCCATTGCTGTAATTCACAGTGTTTTATACTATTTTCCAGCACATCACACCTTGAGACAGAAGACAGGTGAACGTTTTGCCAACATGTGCAGCACACAATAGCTGTAAATGCATTCCCAAGACAAAAAGGCATAACAAACTCTCTTCCAGGCCCAAGGTGGCCTTCCATTAACCCAGCTGCCAACACGATCTGCAGTGTGCAGAGCTGCAGAATACATCTTATAAACAGGATTTTGGCTTAGGAACAGGATTAGTCATTCACTACACAGTATCATTCAGCTCTGCTATTCTGCCTCAGTGGCAGTTGCCCTTTCCTGTGATATATGGCAGCTTTCCAATCTAACAAAGATGCAGGAAAAAGGACAACACAGCGAACAACTCTCAGAGCCAGCAACGCCTTTAGCCTGACTTTCAGGTACTTTGATGAGACTCAGAATAGCAGGTCTATTCTGTTGATCCTTTCCTTCATTTCAGGAGAAAGATATCTGCCTTAACAGCAACACATTCATACCTTTCACAAGCCACCATATTCTCACACACACTTCTTCCAAACTTCTCAGAGTGACCAAAGTTAAGAATGAGAGATGACTTTGGCAATGTTACTTTTTGTGGCTTTCTGCGTTTGTACTGGAGTAGTATTACACTGACTAGGACCATTACAATAGATATTCCATTAATAAACAACAAAAAATGCTATGGAGAATAAAATGCAGGATAAATAATGCCCAACATCACAACTTTCTGTGGCCAGACAGACAAAACCTTTGCACTAAAAACAAAGGAATTAACAGGAAATAGAAGCTGTTTTCCCCAGGCATTTACTATCTAATGCAGTCACAGTAGTTCAAAAACACACCAAAGGCCAACACCTTTGTGGTAAAACTATTTGATAAATGTGACACCACAAATATTACTCCCACTCAACTTTGGTGTGTCAGGGCTTTTAAAAGCTCTGCAAGGACACACAGACAAAGACTTGCACTACTATTCTGTCCTCACAGAAGTTTCAAGCTGTGAGTGGACTCAACTGTATACACTCAGAGTCACAGGATATCTCAGGCTGAAAGGGAACTATGGGGATTATTGAGTCAGAATCTCTGCTCCTCACAGGACCACCTGAAATTAAATCATGGGGCTAAGGGCATCATGCTCATCAGGCTTCATGTCAGCTTCCTTCTGTTTATGTTTGTAAACTCCAGATAAAACAATTGCATGGTATTAAAATGACTGTGGGTGATCATCTAGGAATAGAAGTCTTGCCCTTGGTGAGCTTTTTCTAGCTGCTAAAGTACAGAGAATGTGTGGGATAACTAAGATTACATACAAGACTAGTTATGCCACAGTGCACAGGTAAATGAAATCACTGCTAAGTGGTAAGATGTGGGAAGGCATGAAAAAGATGATATTATTATAATGACTATGTTTTCACACTACATCTAATCATAAATATGGTTAAAAGACACCCACAACAACACGGTAGGATTCACTAATGGATTGGGCTCCAAGATAAATTTCAGAGACACGTTGTTTCCTAGGGCAAGGGGCAAGATTACATCAAAGAAAAAAATTCAGATAGCAGAAATTGGGCCTTTTACCAAGAAATATTTTATACTTCATGTGTCATCTTAACGTAATGTCTCTAAGACGAGACATTATTATCCATATAGGTTTATTTTTTTACTTCAATTCATTTCTTAACAAATTCGCTTCAAAGAGCTTTAGCTTTTCCAGAGTGTAAAGCCACAGAACAAACACATCAGACTATCTTGTTGACATCAGCCAAAACAATTCAGAAAAGAGAATTAAATTATTCTGTTGGTATACAACAATAGAGAGTTTAAACTTTCATCATGGTAATTGAGACATTCCTAATTCTTTGAACAGAAAACCACAAATATGAAAGCAAATAATGTATCTGAGCAGCTGAAGCCCTGTTTATGATCTCTGCAATATGCTCTCTGAATACTATAGAACCTTTTCCAGTTTATTTATGCCACACAGGATAGTTACCTNTCTGGAGATACCTACAGAGCTCACTGGAAAAGCAACTTGAACCATGCTAGGAGCTTCAAGATGGAAAACACTGTGAAAAAAGAGCAAGAGAGCACACAATTGTTTCTTGCAGAGGTTGAAGAGGGTGGGAAGNAGGAAAAAGTAACTACACAGACTTTTATTTCTTCCTAAAGAGAACATGGAAAAGACTAAAAGAGAGGCCATGAGACAATGACTATTCAGTGAACAGTGTAAGCTTCCAAAGGGAAATTTTTAAGTAGAGTCACTAAAAGCCATTTGAATGAAGGACAGGATTTGTCCTCTAGTGTTCAGGGGAAATGCTGCAAATTGTACCAGTCAGCAAGACCTTTGGAATAGATAAAATTCTAGATAGTCAAACTACATTATCCATAAAAAGCTAATTTCCACTGAAAAAGAGAGCTTATTAAGTCTCTCATCTGGAATCAAGTTAGAGCTTCTCCTTGCAAAATACATCACATGAATGTTAATTTTAGACTGCTGAGAGCTCATCAATTTACACTTCCATGTAATAATTTTTTTAGTATTTAAATTATGGGAAGACACCAATTAGTATCATGGACACCACGCTGTCTGAAATAAGAACATTGTTAAATAATGCATGTAACAAATTTTTATACAAGAAGTAATTAGATTTCTAGGATTACTTGAATATTATAATAGTAATTTCATAGCTGTTACCATTATTTTTAATAATAATCTATTTAACTGGTGATCAGACCCAAAAGAAGTGTCAAAGAATGAGTTCTCATATATCTTCATTTTTGTGAAAATATTACATTATGCCAATTATGGAGCAAATAACAAAATGCAAATACCTCTCAATGAGTCACAAGAAAGGTCTTTTAAAACAATCCAGTGTCAAAAAAGTTGATATAGTCTGAGCTGAAGGATGTGGAATTGCTGATCAAGTTAAAAAATTAGCTTAGTTATGAAAATCTTAATAGGAACTTTTCTTATGAGACCTAATGGATTGGGATTTTTTTTATCACAAATAATTTATATTAGAATGTCCCTTTTCCCGGATAACCTCAGCTGACATCAGAATTTCCAAATCCTGATGATCACATAAGCAACAGGCCTTCCTAATGGTGACAGGAACTCAAAGCACCAAACTGGAGATAAATACAAAACTACTTCATAATTAGTTATTGCACATTTGTGTATAGCAGCTCTGAAAAGTTGACAGCTAACTCCTTCCTTGGATGACAGTGCAACCCTTATTAAAATTGCTCATTAAAGAAACATCTATTCCAGAAATGAAATGCCAACAGAAAAATGAGAAAAAACAGATGAGAAAGATGGAAATAGGTGGTCTCAACCTTTAACCTTGTGTCAGGAATTTATTTTGCCTTTGAAAACATTTGGTTTAATCTTCTGACACAGATTTTCCAAGGGCTTTTATAATCCTTCAGTGGAACACCTGTTGGTTAATCCCTTGTTATAATCTACCCTGGATCAGCCCATGAGGAGAAGAGCTGATGGATATCTCCCATCCCTGGGTGGCAGGATGAACCCACTCTTTGGACCCTGAGCAAGACAGGCTGGGGGTCAGGACAGTGGTGACACAAGCTGGCACAAGACCAAATGATCTCTTCCCCTAAATCTAAAGCAGACCACAGGATCTGTGCTCCCTTCCTGAATCCTCCCTTGAGAACAAATGATATGCTTTTATTTCCTACACACACAGCCTAGTTTACTCTATTTCTTTTCAGACTTCCCTTTAGAAACACATAGCAAATAAAATCGTGCAATGTTTTGCCATGACCAGGCCAAAAGCTACAATTAAGCCTCAGTAGCCTAATTTGACAAGCAGCAAGATTTACTTCAGTGTAATAATGATGTTTAAAATGTGGTGAAATTGTGCATTTCCACCACCTAAATCACCACAGACTTTTGTGGCATTTGGTCTTTTTCTTTCTGTGTTTTTATAATAATGCATGTATAAATTCCTAAGAAAACAAAGAGCTGCCTCTGTCTTTCTTCTCAGAAAGGATACAGAGGACATAGTTCTCATGAAATCAAGCTAAGGTACAACATACAGCTACACTGATGTAGAAATACAAATACACACCAATTAGAGAATTCAGAGTTTTATCTTTCTCCCTCCAATTTATTTCTTCTTTTTTCCCCTTTCCTTTAAGTTCAAAATAACATTTAAGTACTACTTTCTGTCGTCAAAGAGCAGCTTATGTTGCCAACACAAGTGTCTCAGAGCAAAGCCAGACCCTGTACTACTGTAAAATAACAGTAAGGAGGTAACAATTAGGTGTGCAGAGACCGTAAGATCTTCAATTCCTTACATAAGTATCCTATCCCACAATTATCTCTCAACATATTTGTGACAAACATGAAAAATCTTGTCTCCTTACATCCATCTGCAGAGCCTTGATTTAATTTTGTGGCTTAGAAGGTTTGTAGCACCATATCCAACACCTCTGCTCATTTGCAGGCTGCAAACACCACAATTTGTTGAGAGCTTTTTAATGAGGTGCCCTTCCAGAAAATCTACTAAGGAAAGTGGCACTTTCCCCCCAATCCCCCAGTCTGGAGGAACTTCAGACATAAGACACTAATTAAGGGGAAACTGGACATGTAAATGGTGATCCACTGGTATAACATGAAAATCTGACACACTACAGCCTAAAACAGCACTTTGTACCCTCTGAACTATAGATTTGTCTATAGATTTTTTCATCCCTTTTAATATTTTTTTTTTCTAAACAGATAGCAAAATTGAAGAAAATTCCTAAAAATCAAGCTGGTCTGGCTTATGTTTGAGTGCTACTAAAGAGATGCTGAGGATGTGTGTAGCTTGATACTCCAATACTTCCCTAGTGGCCATTGGAGGCATAAAAATCCTCAGTCCTCCTCCTAAAATGGTTTTATGTGGGAAACTTCATGCCCTTGGTATAAAGAAAAGCATTGATTGCAGCAGAAGAGAGTAACCCAGGGATCCATAGGGATATAAACCTTCACAACCTTTGCTTTCTTAGACTAATCAGCAGTTCTTAAGCTTATTAAAGGTGACAGGGATCTCTTAGGAAAATGTATTAGGGATTTGGGATCTCGTAGGGAATTTTTCTTCCCAGAGTGCCTGTGGGCAGACTCTCACTTGTTTTTTATTCTTTAGAAACATCTGGCATTGGTTGCTTTCTATGTACTTTTTTCAAGGATGGAATCCCTCATTTGAATCAAATTTCTAAATCAAAGATACTTTGTGAGTAGATTTGTTGGCAGCATTCTTTAAATAGGAGCACATGAAAATCAAAGTTTTGACTGCTGGCATAGTGCAGCAGTCAAATGGTCTTCTCAAGGCTGTAACTTGCTCAAGCTGAAACATCCACAGCATGATGGGTGGAGATGGAGCATCAGGGAAGTGTTTGGGGGAGGAGGGCTCTCTATCCTGTCCTCTATCTGACACTCTTCCCATGAAAAGCAATCTGCCCTTTGCCAAGACATCAGCAAAAGCCTTGCTTGCTTGTTTCTTCCCAGCTTCCTTTTTATGGGAGCAAAAAGGGGGCTCTGCAGTGATGAAATCAAGAATGAACTGCTCCCTAGAGAAGTGTGAACACTCTGTCCTTATGACCAGAGTGAAGGTGAGCAATCTATACATCTACAAGAGTCTGGAGCAGGACTCAATCCAGATTCTCAAACTGGATATACTCAATGGATCTCTTGCAAATTTCTGTACTTCAGTTTGTAGGAGAAATTGTGTCCTCAGCCAGGGGTTTCTGAAGGGAAAGAATTTGTTTGTATGAATCCAAGATGAGGAAACAACTGTGCTCCTTCTATGATGTTTTTTTGGACAGTCCAGTGTTACATGCACAGCACAAAGACACCCGAATCAGCTTGGCCCCCAGGAATGAGGCTGATCCACTTTTTCATCTCGACACTGCCTTCATCTAAAACCCCAACAAAACCAAAAAGATGAAAGCATAGTTTTGTGGGGTTTGTGCCTATCTTACATTGCAAACTCGTCACCACCCACAGTGTAATTTTAGCAAGGCAACTGCTATCAAACATTCTTGAAAATACTGACACCTGAAGCCAGATGCAGGGCTGCCTTTTTATTTGTTACTCTCAGGCAGTGCATTAGAAAAGAAGGGAATTATTTTTTCAATTGAGAAATAGAAAGTATTTATTAAAATGTAAACAGTACAATCAATTGGAAGTTGTATTCCCCTCAAAAAAACCCAAAATGTAGCCTCAGAAAACCAGAGCATTTTAGCACAAATGCATTTTAATTTATTTCCAACAGTGAAAGCAGCAAACAATTATAGAAAAAGCATCTGCCAGTGTATAATGTTTCAGTAATGCCACAGCTACCTTCGAGAAAAGCATCCAAAACCTCACATAAAATCAAGATTCCTATCAGAGATCTTTTCTAACTTTCTCTGCTGGCTTCAGGGAACCATACTTCTCACCTGCTGAGACTTTTCTATTAAATAAGCCAATTCTAAAATAAAGTGAACTATTATTATTTGTACATCCCACATACTAGTAATTTCTATATATTTACAGCATGTCTTACTTGATTTTCTAAAATAATAACAAAAATATATCTATGTAAAAGATAAAAATTTAAGCCAATGAGGCAAGGACTACATTGCAAAGCTTGCCTCCAAGTTCAAAAGGGGGACCAAAATTGAGAACTGGGGCAGAGATTTATCTGAAACCAGATTTATATTCACCCAGTTCTAGTGCTCATGGAAAAGGCATCTGCATGTTCCTCTGCAACAATGAAGTGTAGTTCAAGTACTAGGGAATACATCGCCCAAATTGAATGAGATTTTACCTTCTGAAGCCTATTTCAGATTTACAAACATAAAAAAAAATTAATAAGAGGTCCTTGAACAAGAAGGAACAAGCCTAAATATTTCTGCCTTCCATTCTCCCCTCCTGAATCTGAATTACCTAATTAGTCAAAGCTCAAATTATCTTATCTAACAATTACTATATGTTATGACTTATGCTACATTGTTACATGATAATGGCTTTTTTTTTTTTTTTTAATTTATTGCTGTTTAGCACAAAATCATTGGATAGTTTGGGTTGGAAGTGACCTGAAAGATCATCTGGTTACAATCTCCCTTGGGACACCTTCCACTAGACCAAGTTGCTCCAAGTCCCATCCAACTTGGCCTTCAACAGTTCAAGGGATGGAACATCCACATGTTTCTTTAAAACATCCTTATTTTAAAATCTTTAAATTGTGTAACTAATCAAAGCTACAATCATTTATTGGCTCTAAATGGGAGAAAAACCAGCATAGGTAATTGCTTCAGGAAAAAAAAATTCCCTTTGTAGTTTGTATGTTTTCTCAAATTTCTCTTTTTTTTTCCTAAGTATGGAACTGCTCAGAAAAAACTGAGGTTTTTTCTTCCTTCAAACATCATGCTCACTTCTTTCACAATGCCAAACAAAAGCCAGTTGACTGTTAGTGATGGATTACCTTATGATTACAACAAAGCAAGAGACTTACAATAACTGTTTCCTTCCAGTTCCTTCAGGCCATGCAAATTTGCATACAAATTAATAAACTAAAATGGTGGATGCAAAACTCAAGGGAACTAAGATAATTTTACTCTAACAAGTTGGCTTTTTTTTTTTTTTTTTGTTTGCCAGTTTTGGACATTGTGGCATCTTTCTTTCTTTCCTTCTGGATGGAAAATTTTGCCAGACCCCTGTTTTCCCCTGTTGAAACAAGAGCAGTGTGTTTATGAGTTACTGCAGAAGTGTAATCACAGTTGCAGGTCTTGGCTCACAGGCTCTGAGGGTTATGCTGAGGGCTGCACAACAGCAACCCACATCCCAGTACACCAGCATCCAGCCACAGCCAAAGGCTTTGGGTCTGTTATTTAACACTGTATAAATATATTGCTGAGACAAAATGACTGATGAGACATCTGATATGAAATATTACTGTCTGAAATACCAATAATAGGGAAAAATGAGTAAGAATAAGTGACATCAAAGGTGTGTCTTACCATAAATTCCAGTTGAAATACAGGGAAAGGCCTGCAAAACAAGTGAAAGGGAAAAAAGATCAGTGGGATTTCTGTTTACCATACTTTTTATCAAAACCAAGAGTGTTTTTAAGGGTCTGTTTTTCAAAACCCAGAGATTATATATCGTAGCATTCACTGATACAGCAGTCAAATCAAGGCATTCTCATGTCATTATATGAAGCACATTCCATATGTTTTCTTTGCTGCCACATTAACAAAGCTGCATTCTTTTTCACATCTTCAGCTACAAGCATCATTTAAACACAGAATCATTCTTAAAACTGCCTTTTGAGCTAAAATTTAATGCTATGATCTTAAAATTAACACCATAAGCTACTACAGTAGGAAAAAAAAAAAAGTCTTATCATCTGGGTAGAGTTATGTTTCTTCATCAGTAAAACAAGCTTGGCCAGCTTAAACTATGTTATGCCTCTTTGCCATGCCCTCATTCACTATAATCTCCTTTTTTGATTCAGTTCTTAACCTCAGCTCTTTCAGGTGTGGTTTATGGTGTGACCCAACACAGCTGTACTGCTACAAGCCAAAGGTTTGCAAACTGATGCAGAGGGAGGGAGATGTTGGTGAAAAGAAAAGAGTACATTTTTGGGGAAGCTTGGACACCAAAGAATACACATCATGCAACAAGAAATATTACAGACACTGTGCCAGCAAGAACAGTAATTTACATTTCTGCTAAGCTGTATGTGTTGTCTTGAGATTTGCATTTCTGTTGAGCCAGAGTCAGTTTTCCACCAGGAAAAAAACAAAGCTGTCGTTTCACGAGAGAAGCAATTTTCTTTGTGTTCAGCTGATATGTGATATCGCCTTTGCCTCCCACCTCTGGACTGACAGCAGACACAGCTCAAAGGTATGAGAGCACCTGGGACCACAGTCTCAAATATCCACCCTGAGGCTCCCTCCAGATCCCCCAGCAATGAGTCATCGTACAAAAGAAAGAAATTCTTCTTTACTTAATCACACAGGAAAACATTATTCAAAGCTAATGCTTGCTTTATATTTAACTAGGGAATTAATTAGGGAATGGTGATTAAGAAAGGAGAGGTCTAATGGAAAGAATACATCCTCCCCTCTGAAAATACTTAACTAAAATAAAGTGGAGGAGAATTATAGTCTCATTCCTTCTCATAGGCACTACAACTTACATCCTGAAAAGTACTTAGCTTTGTAGTTTGTACCAAATAAATCACAAGAATCAGCTCTTTAAAGAAATGAAGAATAGAGTAGAAAACAGGAAAAACCACCACCATATGGTTACAGAGCTCAGGCTGAAGAGGCAACAGATACTTCAGCAATCAGAAAAAAGCATAAAGAACTATTTTGTCCAGTTTAGAAAAAGATCTTAAAATTCACTAGTGTTGCAGTTCCACATATTAAGAGACAACTGCTCCAAACAAGTGTTTTGTTTTCTATCCTTTGCAGAATTTGAGTAACAGCATGGGACTCAGATGCTCATTTGCATCCGAAAACGAGTAACAGAGTATTCACGGTTCCTTCTCTTACTGGCCCAACAACCAAGTAAAGAAAAGCAGCCCTGCAGCACCTCCAAAACTCCATCGAGGGCAACGCCCCACACAGCGCGATGGGACACAGCTCCACCACTAACTTCAGATCACACGTGTGACAAAGCCACCCACCTGGGGGACCTTGGGCTGGAGTGGCCCTCGGGCACAGAGCACCGGCTCCGCCCAGGTCCTGCAGATTCATCGCTGCTACAAAGCAAAGGCATCCCGCTGACAGGCGTTTAAGCAAGATCACACACCCTTAAGGTTGTAAAAGACCTCTAAGATCACCGAGCCCAACCATTAAATGAACCTACTTAAAGCTGTGACAGGGACCTTGAAGGGATTTACAAGACTGGCTGCTGCACTATGGGACAGGCTCAGCACACACTGCCAACATCTGGCACCACAGCTGTGCATTGGGGTGCTGGATCCAAGCACCTGAGGGCTTCAGGGGAACAAGCTTCCTTCTCATCTTTGCTCAGAGTGAAGATGAGAACTGCATTTTCAGCACTGCATGGCAGCCACTTGTCAAACTTGCTCACCTCCTTTCATAGAATAATGTGCTCTGAGGCTGCTCAGCAATCTCTGGCTGGAAATTTGTGTGTTGTGTGTGCTTCTGAACACTTTAAAAATTATCGTGTAGGCACAATCATTACCTTGCTTTCAGTTTCTGTCATGCAGCTGAAGCATATCTGGAATGGAGCTACAAGACTGTGTAAAATCCCATCAAGTTCCTTTGGAATGTGGGTCTGTGCCATAACTCAGATGAGCTCTGCCCTCTCCCTCATTCTGAGATGATCACAGCACATAACCAGCAGATGTAATTTTGTAAAATGTGACAGTGCTTTTATTCATTCAAGAAAGACCCATGCTCGAGATCACATATCAACTGTGTTTCCTCTTGGCTCCTAGGGAGACAATTTAGACTAGATGCCAGACTGAAATTACTGGCAGAGCAGTAATGGGGAATTCACAGCATGGATATCAACATACCACAGTATTTGGCGTATGGACAAAAGATGTTAAGGTTTCTAACCTTTTCTGTGCGTAATTAATAACAATTATATATGAGATTTCAATTAAAAAAATCCATTTCACAGTAGGTAACATTCATTTCTATTTCCACAATAAAAATGTTTCTCATCTTAATTTGCTGCTGGTAACCATTATTTATTTATGAACCTTTAATTTCTTTGCTATCAAAATAGCATGTTTGCTTTATTTGGGGACTAACAAGAAATGCTACCCTGATAGCACTCAAAACAGACACAACTATGAAGTTAAACATAAGTCATAAAGGCAAAAGCTTCCTACTACTACTGTGCTTTTGCAATCATCTCGAGAAAGAGGCCAAATTAAATCAGGTCTGTGAATACTCTAAGACTGAAATTGATTTAATTCCTGTAGGAGAGGATGTGGGCACTCAGCCTCTGGTTCTTTTTAATCCAATGTGTCTTTACCAAGGCTACAGCAGCAGAGCTAATTAGGATGAAACGTAATGCAGCTTTATGAGGAACATTTACAATAGTCACCATGCAGAGGCCAAGCTGGACTCTGAGACATTTCAGTAAGAAGGACCTGGGTATTTAAATACTTAAGGGCTTATCTGCATCAAGGGGTTCTAGTTCACACTGAGCTGCAATGTATTAACTGTTATACACTAGATGAATACAGCTGCCAAGTCTAGATGACCAGATGCCTCCTCCTGCAGCCACAGCTCCTAATTGCTTACACAGAGCAAGAACTTTTTTCAAATTAAGTGCTTGGCATTCTGAACTGGTCTCCCAGTGTCACTTCTGCCACAACCAAGCCATATGCAAGGTAAGCACTTTTCTTCCAGCACATAACACAGCAGAAAAAAATAATATCAAACACAAATCCTCTGATTTCACAGCATCATCTTATGAAGAGGACTAATTCTCCTGTTTGGGAGCCAGTCCTTCATGCACCTTGCTTTACTGATATTCCTGTTCATCAGCCAAAGCCCCTAAAAAACTTGTGCACCTTAGATGCTTTCCAAAATAATATGCTATAAAAAACGCTTAACTTCAAAAAACACAATAAAACTATAAACTTCAGGGACTATTGCACGTCTTTTGCTGCACAAACTCTTCACAAGGTACCTATACACATATTTAACAGATCTTTTTCTAAACAGGAAAAAATTGTCCTTTATGCTTTTCTCTGATTGCTAAAGTATCTGTTGCCTCTTCAGCCTGAGCTCTGTAACCATATGGTGGTGTTTTTTTCCTGTTTTCTACTCTATTCTTCCTTTCTTTAAATACAAGCTCCCTCATTCACACACTGGAAGGTTCTCTTCATTACAGGCAAACACAGAGCACCCAAGTGCCAAAAAAGCTGGAGGGAATTTTTTGGTAGAAACATAAATATTCAGCTATTTCACAAGCCTAAATGTTTACATACCAACTATGAGGAGGTTCTCAAAGGATGCTGACAGCTAACAAAGTGCTGGTCAAGCAACTACAGCTGAAGCTCAGATTCAGACCTGCAACTTTTTAAAGTTTGTTTACACAAGAGAGCAGCTACTGAAAGAGGCCGCTTAATAGGTTAAAATGGCAAAAAGTTATGGTTAAAATTTCCTGTTAACCAAACTAAACAGATCAGGTGGCTGCAGGGGAGGATCATCCTTTGATGACCTGTTTGCTGCATGGCAATATTCTCATTGTTAAATTACGTGTCTCAGTTTACACAATGAATGACATTTTTGTTTTTACTGAACTAATCAAAAACTTCAACCAAATGACATTAATTCAACAATGAGTGTGGTGAAAAAATATCAAGGAATGACTACTGAGAATTAGAAATTCTTCTTAGCATCTGTGTATTCTAACTTTATATGAATTTAAGATAGATTTTTGAAGATGTTGAAACCAGATGCTACAATGACCCACACAAGACAGTAGAGCATTTTAATAAGGAATTATATTAAAATAGTTCACTACTTGACGAATCTCACAAAATTCTTCTTTTTAATTTTTCAAATTTAGAATCTTTCAGTAATTAAAAGCAATAGCTTAATTAACTGTCTGGATAAAGGTCTGGACTGAAATTGGGTCAAATAATTTGATTTCTCCACATACAGACTCAGTTCTGGGGTGACATTTGCCTGTTTTTTTTCCCTAAACCATTTGACTATTTGTAGTTAAAGTGAAAAACTTATGGGAGAGCTACAAATTAACAGTTTGGCACATATTTTAAAAATCATCATGCATTTATATTTAGAAATACTGAGATATGAAACCCAACTGTATATGAAACCAAACTGCTCAAAGCAGGGCCACCTAAAGCCAATCACCCAGGACCACAGTCAGTAAAAGTTGGAATATCTCCAAAGATGGAGACACTACAGTGTCTGTGGGCAACCTTTTCTGCTGTTTGGTCAACCAGAGAGTGAGTCAGTCAATTCTTGTGTTTAAACCATGGCACTCCCAGCTCTCTGTTGTCTGAAGACACCCCAGGGTGCTTTGTTCCCCATCATCTGAGTCATTAATGAAGATCTCTAATAGTGTTGGCCCCACAGTCAGCTCCTGGGACACATGATTAATGACTGGCTCCAGATGGACCCTGTGCCTCTCACCACCACCTTGTAAATCCCAGCACCTCAGCTAGTTTTTAGTCCACCTTCTGCACAGTGAAAAAAGAATAAGACAGAAATACAATCATTGGGCTTATAAGACAGCATTTGCCTAGGATGTTTAGAAGCCATTGCAATTGAAATACCAACTAAAGCAGCAAAAATGCAGATGAGAAGGAAAGAATAAAATATCAAATGCAAATGTAGAACAGATTTATTTCTTTTTTCTTTCTATACCATCCTGTGCCAAAGCAGGCTTGAAATGAATGACAAACTGATTTTGAACCACATCGCTGATGTGCTTTCAGCCCCAGTTAAAGAACAGTTATGAGTTTCCTTCATGCTGAAGAGCAAGAAATTAAAAATCCTTCTTCCTTTCTCAAGAACAGAAAGGAACATTCAACTCTGTGCCCTGTATTGCATCAGCCTCATGGTGCTACAGAGCACAGAGCAGTTTCTAGGTTTGCCTCTAGAGTCCCTGAACCCTCAGTGTCTAATTACTTTGAGAAGAAGTGCTTGAAGATGCAGATTCCTTCATAAAAACAATGCAGATACAGTTTAAAAGTTATGGACTATTTTCCAAAGACTAATAATATTGTTTAATCATATTAACTTAAAAACATCTATTGTATTAAGGGATTTAATTCCTTCAGCCTGACAGAACATCTGTACAGCAGGCTTTGGCCATGTCTTTCCCACTGGCACATTTCTATCACAGGATCCTGTGGTATCCACAAACCTCATCTTATGTGTGTATTGCTAAGAGGAAAGCTGGAATCCAGTTTCATCTCTGCTTGCCCAGTCCCAGGCTGGACTTCTGGCCTCAGGTTTTCTCCACATCTAATAATGAGGGTAATTTAGCTGTTTCAGGTCAAATGAATGGCTCTCATGGGGAACTGCTGACTACAGAGTGAAGCTAGATACTCAAGCTAAATTAAGGGGAAAAAAATCCTTCCCTCAGAACAGGAAATCATATGTACTCCCCAGAAAGATTCAGGAACTCTCTCTCTCTCTTCCGAGTCCTCACCACAGGAATATTATTCCATTGATTCAATATAAGATTACTTTTAATGAAAAATGTTGAGCCAGACTTCTCCAGTTTCATGAGACAAGCAGGGACTTCCAAGGCCAGCAAACCCACTTTGTTGCTCCAAAGAGTCAATTAAGAATTACACAGAACCCGCAGTTTTGTGCCTTGGTTTCACGTCCAGGAACACAGCTCTGAGAATCAGATCCTCTCAACTCAGTGCAGGCTCCTGGCAGCCCAGGGAGATTTCCATCCCAGGAAATGCCAACACTGAGCCATACATGGTGCTCAGAAAACTCAGAAAACATTGCAAGCCTGGCCCAAACCCACATGGGTTGGTAGGAGAGGAGACACCTAGTGCAGCATCAGCACTTCCAGCATGCAGGTCATTAGTTATTAGCACCTTCTTAATGAGCTCAATTTTAGTGTCTAGGTCCTCATTCAAATCAATAGTGCGCCACATCTACAGATCAATAGTAAGTTTACATTAGGGATATTCAGCAACAAAAGTATTTACTGACCACAGTGATAATTACTTCATCCTCAGCACTAGGATAGCCTGCTCTTACTGATTCATCTGACCCAACATACTCAAGGAAATACCACTGTACCTTCACTGTGGTTTGATTCAGATCTGAGCCAATCTTGAAAGAAAAAGTTATTAAATTATATTAATATAGTAGTGAGATCATACTCTGACAAACAAGAATAATGAGGTAAATTAAGGGCAGTTGGATATTGAGGCTTTCCTCTAAATGTCCTTAATTTTGAAGGTTTAAAACATACTGTCTTCTGAACCTCAGTGCAATTTTAGTTTTTTACTATTTGCGATATTTATAGCTTCCATCTATATAAAGTAATATGTAATTTTAATGCAGGTCTAATAGTTCCAACTGCCATTGACACAGATTGTAAAATGAAAAAATGAGAATACCTTGTTGAGTGAGATGCTATTTTATATCATTCCTGCCACCCAAACCCCTGCAATACAGTGGTTAATTCCATATTTGGATTCCAGTCTCGTCAACACATCAAAGATCCTCCCCGGTGAAGAGGAGCAGGGCTCTGCAATTGATCTCCCCTAACCTGAAACGTCTGTGTCACTCTGGTCCAGGGCGAGCGACTGCAATGCATGTTTCTTTTTGAGAGAGGCAAGAGAGATACCTTGAAGAAGTACATGATGATGAAAGGTACGAGACAGGCGTAGACCTTGGAAAATGTCAAGGGAGATCACAGCCAAAACTGCCTTCTTTATCCAGAATAAATAACAGCAGTTGTGGATTACGCGACTGTAATTCTGTGGAGGAGGTCCGGTAACATAAATCACAGTGAAGATAACTTGAGACTCTTCTAAAAGACCAAGGAGGTTACTCATATTTTTAGCTTATATTCTACTGTTCCCAGGCACAATCCCTACAGGTATTTCCATGGCTATCATGAGTCCCCTCAGTTCAGGGTTTTTACCCTCCCTATTTATTTTCTGCTGTCACCTCACACTCATTTTTTCCTTTCCATCTTTCTGCACACTCCTCCCTGATCACGGATTGCTGCCATCCACCCTGCTCCAAATTCACTGCTTCCATTAACACTTCCCTTGCAGCTGGGGCACATCTGCTCTCAGATCCACTTTACAGTTTTTCCTAAGGTTTTGCCTTGCTCTCAGCATTGGTGAAATGCCTGTGCAAGGAAATCAGCAGCTACAGGAATCTCACCACCATATGTGGCTTGATTCAGAGCCATTGTAGGCAACAAGAAACCCTCAGCTTCAACTGCAATCCAAATCCTATTACCATTGCTTTTTCTCTTTCAAACTGCTGTTGAGTGACATAGCTAAACAAGTTAAACTGCACCAGTATTACCAAAAACAGGTGAGCAACTCTGGATACCTCATTTCTGCCACACTAGGTTTGGTTCAGAAAACAGAAAACAACACATTCACTGCCTAAAAGAAGGTTCTGGAAAAATCAGAGGCAATGTGTTCAATGGGGCACTCAGAAAATGAGGACTTCTGAAGAGAGGCCAATCCAGGTTTGCAGGTTCTGACACATTTCCTCATTCTGAGTAACCCCAACACTGTTTCTTACCAAGTTGGATAAATCTGCATAACGCTTTCCTTGGCATCAGTAAATGTGTCAAGATTTGTCTCAATAAAACGTCAATGTCAATGAAAGAAAGGCCGTCACACATATGGGAAGAGTAGAAAGAAAAAAACCCCAAAATCTGAAAAAATATCTATTTTCTTTAAATTCCTTCAGCTTTCATTCTCTTAAAGACATTTATTCCTCCTCTCGAGAGGTGTTGCTGCAAAAACACAAGGTTAACAATTTTAAATGGAACTGTGACTTTAATTTTCTATGCCCTCCTGTTTAATGTATTGATCCAGACAGGTTTCTTTTTTTGAATTCAAGTCACATAATGACTTGTCAAATTCTTCCTGCTTTCAAATGTTCTGTATGGAAATAACTGTTATGTGTATTTTTAAAATGGCAAAAACAGCAGAAGTGAATAACAGGCATAAAGATTTTTCTCTCTTTTTAAATACATATTTCCCAAATGAAGAAAACTGCATGCAGCAATCAAAATGAAACACAAAAATATAGCTATCACTTTGATTTCCCTGTCTTTTCTGGTTGAGTTACCCCCTGATGCCTTTTTCATTTAAAAAAAACTAAAACAAACAACAAAACATATTGAAATCTCTGTGCTGTTGTTTTCCTTTCTTTTTAATGGAAGGCAGATATGAGAAGGTCTAAACCAGAGACACATTATTATTCAAGAAACATTATAAGGAACAATCACTTGCATTACTAATATTTATCGTTCATGCAAACTATTTAGCATGAGAGACAAAACCAGATTATATATATATATATCTACAGCTATGTGTATGTCAAAGATATACCAGCTCTGGAGAACAAATATAGTGCACAGAAAAGGGGAAAAACCAACAAAAACCAGCCAATATCAAAAAATCCCAAAGCAGAGATGAAAATTAAGGAAATTAAGAACTTGTACTTGAGGATGGTAAAGGTTTAGCATGGTTAGGTGGTTTACAGTTTCTTATTTTCAAATACCTTGAAGAGAATTAAGCATTAACTGAAAGGTTCTGTACCATGTGCCATGGTAAAGACTGTATAAAAGCAAAGGGGGAAATGTTGGTAGAGTATTAAAACCCCAGTTCTTTTTTCTGTCTTTTCTCCAAGCACCCATTGATTTCAGCAAGCGTTCTTCACATGTAGTGACTCCACAATGGAGCTCTAATTGCTTCTTTTCAGATTGATTTGAACGCATTAACATGCATAAAATTCCATTTGTGCTCATAGGGTTTATATGGCTGACACTACTTGTTATTCTTCCAGAGTCTGTTCCCCTGCTTCTTCTACTTTTAAGGTCTACTCCAACAGAATGCCTCTGTCTTGCATTAAAATACAGTTATGAAATTCATAACTAAACAGTACTTTAAACCATATTGTTTAATCTATGACTTTTCCTCTGACAAGTGTGAAAACGTGTGCAATATGACAGAAGGTTTGCTATAGTAATTGCATGTTGTGATTGAATGAGAGAGTAACAACCACGGAAGTAACTGTCTTACTGAAATTGCTGCAGAAGGTAAGTTGCTCCTGTACAGTTTTAACTCATGCACCATCTGTTTCCACAGTCCTTTAAATGTTTCTTCAACTAGTTAAGGGATTTGATTGTTGTTCCTATATGCGTTGCCACATTTTCTCTGACCTTTTGCACGTTGTACTTTGGAAAGTGTGGCTCTCCATCCCTTTCTGCCCTTCCTTCCCTCAAACTCTACTCACTGGGACTCATTCATCCACTGCCCACATCTGACAGACCTCCCACTCACGTTTTCTAAATTCTTCCCACAGTAGCTAGCAAAGAGGAGATCACATATGGGCTAAATGTGTAGGTCCCTTTGTGTATCCAGTAGATGGAGACACAGTGTTTATTTCCCTAAAAGTTGACATTATTAAACATCAGATTGATGTTTGATTACTTGATTCAAGAATCAATATTCAAAAATTATTATTATAGTAAAGAATTACCTAGTTGTGAAAAAAGAAATATATCTGAATAATAACCACACTGTGGAGTTGAATTACAATGCTAAATCATTTGCTATATAGCGCTACATAACACTACATTAAACTTAACAGATTATCAAGACTAATTCTATATTAAAACAACAAACAGATGAAGTTAAAATGAAAATGAACAACAAAATCTCTGTCTAAAGCACTGTCCCCTTTACACAATAGCCAAGCCCTACAAAGAAATAACCAACACAACAAAACTGTTATTGTAACACAGCACACAGTGACATTATGTTACAACAGTAATGTTGTAGTTACAACCACCTTGTAGTTAAAACAACTAAGGCTCCTCCAACTCAAACCTCTGGGTGAACAAAAAAAAATAGGGGATATCAGATGAAACCAACGTGTTGCAAATTAAAAAATGAATAAAAGGAGATTCTTCTCCACATAAAGCAGTGGGATGCCACAGAAATGAGAAAATCTTATGGGAGTTGAAAATCAATAATATGAATTCACCTAAGAAAAAAGCCAATGAGTAATTTAAAGCATGAAGACAATAGCTGTGGATCAAAAAGAACCTAAGTCGAGAAAAACCAGGGCCAGGGAAGTGTTCTGACAACTGCCACCAAATGCTTACCCCATCCCTACTGAGCATCAGCTTTCTGCCAAAGCAAAGGCAGGGCACAAAGACACCTATCTGGCTGACCCAGCATGGCCCTTCATGTAGTCCTCAGCAAACTTTCTGCAAACCTAACTATTGAGAAAATTGTCAACAAACTGGCAAAAGGCGCAGTTTTGGGAGGAAGGGTTTGCAAGCGAAATCAGCGAAAACAAAGAATTTCATCAGAACAGGAACTGCCAAAACAGCAAATGACCACAAGCCTCCTCTGATGTTTTTTATGCTCAAGTTGCATAAACATATTGAATACAACCATTTAAACATTTAGTAACATTTAAAATATTTGAAAATCTCTACTTCTGCTATATCTTATTTTTATTAACTCACTGTTCCATCTGAGAGCAGCATTCTCATTATAGAGCCCCCTAAGAAACACGCCATCCCCAGCAATATCTTAAGAGCTAAGCATTTGATTTGCCTTTCCAGACAGAACTGCTTTCAAGAAGTCATCCAAAATCACTTTCAGAAAATTTCTCCCCAAGGAGTTACAACTAATTAAGAGTCCATGCATGGGTTAGTCATTTACACGATTCCATTGTGGATTCTGCAATTTTTATCTAAAGTCTTTGAAGTTTATATATAATGTCAGTCATTCTGAGTCATCAGCAAATTACAATCCTCTTTACTCTACTGCTGGAAACGCTGTTAAATATATGGAGCAAAACTGTTCTTGACACCACTCCCCCTAATACTGCTGTTAACCTCTTCCATTGAGAGAGCAGCTTTTTTATTCTTTGTATTAATTTCTCATTTGCTAATTGATTTTCAATCCATAATTTCTGAAGGCTATAGATTTCTCCATCCCATGAATCTTTTTTGGTCTATTATTCAGTCAATAAACAATGCTGCTTCTTTTCCAAAAATACCCAGCAAGGAGGGAGACTGTCACTGCAGCATAAGCCTTTGTGGTTCAGCTGGTGCCAGAAAAGAAGCTGGAGACTACAGCAAGACAGTCAAGACTTTCATCCTTAGCTAAGGGGGAACACACTGCCCAGGACAGATGGGTAGAGCTGGGCAAAAATAGCAATTCTAAGTGCAAGTAGAAGCAAAGAGAAAGCGGGGAGGCCAATACCTGTGACTTTTCAGCCAACTCTTGAGCTGTTCTAATAATAAACCAGGGAAATAGCTTGAACATGACATGTTATTGAGCCGTGGACCCTGACCTTTCTCAGTCTGCACACCAGAAGCAACATCAGCCTTTGCCATCCCTGGCACATGGAGCACTGTGACAGCAACTCTGCCTTCAGCTTGCTCGAGCGAGCTGTGGCCACAGGACAAAGAGCACTGCTAAAGGTTTTGGGTTTTCTTCTTAAGAAGAAATTCTTTTATTCTACAGATATTGTGACAGTGAGAACTCCTCATAGAAATAGTGGCACTTTGACTAATGATAAATCAAAATACTGTGGGTTTAGCTGCACATGGAATATATTTGGGATGACTTGGCTGATGACCAATATAGTATTACAAGTGTAGCACAAAGCTGTCTCATTTTTCTCCTTAAAAATATTCCTTCAAACCTAGTGTCTAAAAAACTTAACAAATTGTAATTTGGTGTTTCACTTTGTCAAATCCTAACAGCTAACACTACCTCTTCAATGGGCTCCTGGTCCTTAAACAGCCATTTTAAATACACCAGCAATAAAAAAGCATAAGCTATGACTGATTTGGTCTCTTCAGCTGCTGGGATCAGTCCAGACAACCCACAAATTCTTTATGAACTAAAAAGCAGAAAATTAAAATACACAGATTAAGCTAAACCAACTTTAATACACTTCAGGATGTTGGCGACCTCTTCACTTATAATTAACATTGACACTGATATGTTTTACCATATTAGAACCAGCATGGCCATAAGTCTAGCATTATGGTATGGAATAAAAAGTGGTCAATCCCATAATGTGACTCAGAAAAAATCTGTATGTGGTCTGGCAAAAATTGTTGCCCTTTCTCCTCAAGCCCTGAGAGTTTCCAGGACATGGCTATGCCATCACTCAGCAGAGTGAAGGACACCTGTAATGGATTTCCATCTAGAGAAAAGCCTTGTCTGAGAAATGGAAAGAAAACCATATGATGATGGAGGATAGAAAGGGAAAGGCAATGAGGATACAAGTTTTACTCTAAGAGCACCTGTAAGATCAAAGAGTTTCAGAGAGTACTTGGCTGTAACTGCAGCCAAATTTATAAATCATAAATTTGTAAATCATAAATATATGAGTATCGGGATTTTAATGCATTAACTCCAAGGACATACAAGTAGCAAACCTACTTCATAAACTACTAATGCTTCCTTCTCACAAAACAACTTTCCTCAGTACATGTTGCTGTGTGGATAAATAAGAGCAGGAAGGAAAAAAAGGAAGTTAAATATGACAGTGATGAGGCCCTGGCAAAGGATGCCCAGAGAAACTGAGGATGTCTCATCCTTGGAAGTGTTCAAGGTCAGATTGGACAGGGCTTGGAGCAACCTGGGATAATGTAAGGTGTCCTTGCTCACAGAAGGGGACCTGGAACAAGACGATTTTTGAGGTCTTTTTCAACCCAAACCATTCTGTAATTCTATGATTTTCCTGATTGTTTTACTTTAATTCTCAATAAGAGAATTAAACCCAAGAAGAAATGGCCCAAACCAGTAGTTTCACTATGTTTCCTTATTATCATGAATTGAATATACCCAAAAGAGACAGATGATGTGTAGAGTCAGTAGACAGCTGTAGACAAAAGTGAATTTAATTTTTTTTCTCTAGTATTACCTCTATTTTCCAAATGAACTTTAAGAATGGAATAATTCAAGTTATAGCATAATATCAATGTTTTTCTCTTGCATAATAATTCACTTCATGAAGTCCTGGAATGTCCATTCTTTTCTGTCCATTTCGTGTCCTAAAAATGACGTTTACCTGTGTTGTCCTAATTATTAGATACAAAAGGAAACTAGCAAATAAAAAAATTTTACTCCACAAAAAAAAAAAAAAGAGGCAAGTAAAACAATAAAGCTGTTATGTTAGGCAGTACTCTTTGCCACAACCTAGATCCTACATTTCACAATGAAATCCACACTGTCTTAATCCTGACTGAGTCTAGGCTATTAATTATTATGAGAAGCAGCACAAATTGACCAAGATTTGTAATCAGAAATTAGAATAAGGTGACTCTTTGCCTTTAAAAAAATGAAAACAACGGCAGCAACCTCTTATTGTACTAGTCAGGAAGATAAAGTATCCATATATGGTAGAGACTGGCAGTGTATTTTACACAGTCTGTGCTCAGAGTCTAGTGCTGAAAGGCAATACAGCACTCAGAGAGGGACCCTACATCCTTCTAAAATGGAACAAGGCTGTAGGATCAGCAACAAAATGCCTAGGGATGTAGTAGGATGGCATTCCCAATACTTGCCTCTGCTGACATTGAGTGTACTCTGTTGAAGCCTCGTGTTTAAGTTTTGTAATATTGGCTTTTGGGTAGTAGAAAGAGTGATCTCCTCAAATAAAAACAATAGGACTGTATACTGATCTCTGTAATTGTCCCTGTTGTGGGGGTGAAGCCAATCCTGTCACAATGGACTGTCAATGGCTGTATCTAATGTGGTCTACTTGCTTTTTCTGATACCACTGGAAACCTTTTACTGGAGCTGCCTTTTTGTCAATATCTTTCTTTCACATAAATTTGCTTTTCAATCTCACCAATGTGTTCAGTTCTTGCCCAATAGAGCAGAATTGAGGAGGATACAAAGGTAAAGGTGGACTACGCATACTATGTGAACATCAGCTTTATGTAAGATTTGTTCTACATTCAATCAAAATTTAAGGACAAACAGCTAATATTTAAAATATTTATTGTGATTAAAATATCACAATAAAAAGACCAAACTGGGCAATTGGAAACCCCACAGAAAGAGCGCACTGAAGCCATCACCTGAAATACTTCCAGCATAGGTGTCTCAGAGATCACTTATCTTGTTTCAACTCAGATATATAAAAATCTGAACCTGACCCATGGTGTAGTCTTTGGATAGATCATTATCCCTCTCATTTCAAGAAAACCATATTCCTCATGTTACCAGAACTTCAGCAATAGGCTTAGCTGAATCTACCCTAATCAAGGAACCATTTTTCTGGTGAGATACTTCTCCATATTGAAAGAATGGGGGTAATGCCAACATTTCTCTGCTGGTTTGGGCTGGGATAGAGTTAATTTTCCTCTCGGTACCTGGTATGGGACTGTGCTTTGGATTTGTTCTGGAAATGGAGTTGAGTTGATGACACAGGGATATTTCAGTATTGCTGGGCAGTGCTTACACAGAGCCAAGGCCTTTTGTGCTCCTCATCCCACCCCACCAGTGAGAAGGCTGGGGGTGCACAAGGAGTTGGCCAGGGACACAACCAGGACAAGCTGACCCCAGCTGGCCAAAGGGATATTCCAGACCAAGTGACAATATGCTTGGCCTATAAAGCTGTGGGAGAAGGAGGATGGAGGGGACATTGGCAGTGATGATGTTTGGCTTTCCAAGTGACCATTATGTCAGCTTGCTTTCCAGGGCGAGGGCGGTGCTGAACACTCCTGTCTGCCCATGGGAAACCGTGAATGAATTACTTGGCTTGCTTTGCCTGTGTGTGCAGCTTTTGATTTCCCTATTAAACTGTGCTTATCTCAACCCATGAGGTTTTTTCACTGCACTCTACTGCTTCCTTCCCCCAGCCCACTGGTGAGGGAGCGCCTCTGCAGGTCTTAGTTGCTGGGTGACAACTTTCAAGGACTGCAATACTACAAATATGCCACTCAAATGAACCTAGCTGCAGCATACCACGGTAAGAGATTTTATTGGCCCTGTAAAACCTGTGAGTCCTAGGAGGGCTGCTGCATATTGACTAAACTGATTTCTACACCAAGAAATTGTTTACTTCTTAACAGGCTTTGCTGCAAAAGCATGCCACAACATTAAAATAAGGGAGGAGTGGGAGAAACAAGTGTTGTCAAGACCACTTCTAAACAAATGTGGTTTTGAACTTCCCAAAGTATTTCCTTCAGCAAACAAAACAATTTTTGTTCAGCCATCTCTATCTCCTGTACATTTCTAGAAAGATATGGTCTCTGAGCTACCTATTACGTCATTTCTGATGTAATGTTTGTATTTCTGATGTATGATGATATGATGTAAATGATTACATAATTTCTGTTCTTTGGGAACTACAGTAATAATGAACTGCATATAAAAATAGATCTAAAAGTGTTTTTTAGGGCTGCTAATGCGTTCAAAAGACACAAAAATCTAGGATTCTTGCACAGTTCTTCATGTATTTACTCTGCTTCAAATATTTTTCAGTTTTGTGCATTTCTACCTGCTGAGCCCTTGTTTAGTTTATAAAAGCACAATTATAACTTGTTTAGTTTACAAAAGCACAATTCATGTTATTAGCATGAGCTAGGTAATTCTAAGCATCTTCTGAAGGGAGTGCCTCAAGCTTCCTGGGCCTTCCCCACTCTCCAAAGCATTCCTACAGCCACAAGACACACTCCAGAAAAGGATTTGTGAATATCTGGATACATCAGTGGCATAAAATTTCCTGTGATTCTGATGGGCTCATGACTCTGTTTCTGCTGAAGGAAACAGAACCCCATATACAAAGTTTCTGCTGGCTTTGAAGTGGCTGTACTATGGCTGACAAATTTTAATCCAGAAAAAAAAATTAGTGAGGTGCAGACATGTAATACCTAATATGACAAGGCTTTAGAAATTGAATCAGTGTAATGATTTTATGCCACACCATGTACTGTTTAGGACATGGCTGTGGCAGCCTTTCTGAGGCAGTAAGAACCCTGGAACAGATTTACTGTATCATCAAACCACAGCTGAAAATGAAACTACTTCATTTCCTAGTGTATTCACAAAAAAAAAGTGAAATGAAAAAAAATATGTGAAATGAAAAGAAATCAAAGTTTCAGAGTTGGAAACTTGGCTGCCTGATGCACTAGGGTTGTTTTTTCTGTTTGCTTGGGGTTTTTACTAGGAATCTGCAGCTGGGGCACAAACCTGGGCATTTCTTTTGTTTGCTGATGAACTCCCCTTATACCCAGCTTTTTTAAGTTAGATCAGCAGAAGAAATTCTGGAAACAGAACACACCCATCCCAGAGTTTGTCTGATCTAGAGCACGAGCCTGCAGCACATCACGCAACCGCACTGCTCCAACTCCAGTCCAGACAACTCCTCAGCTCCCAGCAGTGATGAAATGGAATCTGAGCTTGTGCATCAACAGCAGCAATGCAGAGGAAACACGCTTCTTGCCAAATCCCAGGTTTTATTTTCAGACTCAGTGTGAGCACTGACCTAGCACCATGTAGAGATATGAAAGCTGGCTGCATCCCACAGACCAGGGTGCTTAGGCAGCCCTCAAAGCACAGAAACACCACCCTCAGCCCTACCAAGCATCCCTCATACAGCTGCCTCCCAACAGCAGACAGTTTTCCCATTTTCAACTATTGAAATAAAGTATTTCTTTACCATTTCAACATGTTGACTTCAAAACCATAGTCAAAGGAACCTAACATTGAGAGCAAACATGATTTCATGAGACACAAGGAGCTGAAAAACAAAAAGCACAGGAAACTTCTGAACTTCTGCGAAAAGCAATAGATTTTCTCTAACAACTGTACAAGAATTTCAGCTCTTTACACACATTTGCTTTACTCACATTACCACCTCAAGGATTTCTGTTCCAAATTCTCACTTTGAGATGTCCCACTGCATCTTAAGCAGCAGTCTGAGCAACATAGACTGGAATTCTGCTATTTCTGGTGATGTCAAACATCAGTAAACTAGTTGATCAATTGCATCTTCCACACTGTCTCCAAAACTTTATAATTTTCCTGGGGCATTTTCCTAGTAGTAAAATGGTGTCCATCAGCTGCTCATTAATAAACACTGGCTATATCATCTGCTTTCCTATAATAACAGTGCAATACAAGCAACCCTCACAGTGAGAAGCGCTTTTGGACAGAAAATGTCTGGTTACAGAGCATCAAAGAAAACATTCAGCCACTCAAAAAACCCAAACTAAACCAACTGAACAAAAAAAGACAAAACTCTTTTCACCTTAGCAAAATATAGAGGCAAGAAACTTTAGAATTAATTTACATTTTTACATTATTTAAATTCAAAATTAACTTGCTTTTGTTTTTGTTACCCTGATCTTTAATAAAGATTCCATTTTCCTTCTCGAAGCGATGACATCTTACTGTAAATCAACCTTTGGTTGGAGACAAGTAAAACCAGAAGTCATCCTACTGGGATCTAATTACCCCAGCTGGATTATGTTTTATCAAACAGATGCTTGCAGATTTTCTCCTTCACTGTTCCTTTCTGGAAAAGACCTCTAATATCTTTTTGGAAGATTCCCACGCTAGCTGCACTTTGCTAATCAAACTTTGTGCAGAAATAGCCCTGTGTGTTCCTGTAAGAGTTTTCTGAATTTATATATTTTAGAATTACATAAAAGCTCCCCGAGCAGCTTTTCCAGTCAGTCCTTGCTCTCTACAGTCTGCCTTCATAGCAGAGCTCAAGGTTAGGACTTCATAGAGTCATTTTCATGATGTAATAAATTACCAACACGAATCAGGTACATCATTAACATAATCATATTAGGTTACAAAAAACCCCACACATTAAAAACCTGGTTCCTTAACAAAGCAGAAAAACAGAGCCTGAGGCAGCTCCTCAGCTCTGCAGCCCCTAGCCTGCAGAGTCATCCAAGACTGGAAGGCTGAGCTGGTGACTGGCTCTTACCCCAGAGCTCCTGTCCTAGGGAAACAGCCAGAGTAATGGGCTGAGGACTAGAAGGTGACATGGCAACAGAGCACGAGGACTTCTGCTAGAGAGATGGCTATTAGAAGTTCTAACAGCCAGCCCCAACGCTGCTCTGAGAAACTCCGTGACCAAAACATCTCACCTGCCTATTTCTAGTTTTGGTCATATCCACAAGTCATTTTTTTCCCCAGCTCTCCTCACTAAGTACATCCAAGTTATGACCAGTAACCACCAAGTTATCACCTCTTGCCTTTGCCAGTGGCATTTCATTCATTTCAGCAACACAGAGTAAATATTAGGTTTTGGGAAAATGTCTCTGCAGGTTGAAGTTTACCTGCAAAATCTCTTTTGCCTCTCTGGTTCTGAAGCCTCACGCTGTAAAGCTTTCCCTCTCTACCCTGGAAGGCATTAAACAATTCTTCCAGCCTTTTCTGGATCCTGTCTGCAACACTGAATAGCATCAGTCCTACAGAGACACCAAACTCCAGTTATTCCTTCTCTTCCTTGCAGAGGTTGTGGCCAGGTAGAAGACCAGTAAGGGAGCTTTCTTTCAACAGATGCGTTCTTCAGCTTGAGATGTGGGATCAGCACAGTCATATTGTGGCCAGCATCCCCCTTGCAAGGTAGGCACACCTCAGCTAGTTGATACAGCTAGTTGAAGCTGATGTGCTGCTGACTGGTCCACAGCAAAAAACAGAAGTTCCCATTAAGAACAAGCTAAGAAAAAGTTGGCAAAGTTATTTTTTTATCCCTCACTCTTCTCTTGTCTTTGAGTTTGGCCAGGTTAGGCTGCCTAAGGCTTGAAAGTACTGCATTTTCCTCATATGATCTATTATTCATGAATTCAACTATAAAGACAGGCATAAAGATCACTAATCTTGTATCAGCAGCTGAAGTTTACAGGCTCCATATCCATCAACACCCTTCAGCTTCAACCATTAAAGCAAAATACCTCAGAAAAACTAACAATGAACAAAGTAAAATGGGAGTAGCTCCAAAATGTTGACATTACTCCCAAAATATTTTCCCATTGTCTTGAGCTACAGACACAGTAGGTTTCCCTAGACCCATCTTTGTAATCTGACTGTTGTATGGCAAAACTTCACAGACTATATCCATTTAAAAATTACAACAACAATCAGAAAATCCTGCAGTTTTAACTGTGCAATGTACCATTATTATTATCTATATAGAGTTACCCTCCCAAAAGGCATGTGCTTTGTTCTGGAGAGTGAAAGGGGACAGGGACTGACGTCAGCTGCCCTACAACTCTCTACACTTCTGAATTATAATTTTTTAACCTTGGGGAAAAATTGAATTCTGCTACTGAATAAATTTAGCACAGAGTCAACTTAATGATCACATTAGTCCCTGTCTGTTCTCCCAATGCCCATTCACTATTTAATTAACCTATTTCTGTAGGTTACTTCCTGGAGCTATTTTTAGGTAGCTTAATCTAAGTCGTCCCTTCTCTGAAGATGGTTACATGGGTTACCTTTCTTCTGCCAACTGTGTCACTGCCATTTGGGTGTTAGCAGGAACATGGTTATGCCAAAGCCTGCTCTGGCTCCATTTGTCAGTGTATCACTGCCCAAAGCCCATGATTTTTTTTTTTTTTCTGGTTAATTCCTGGGACAACAGAAATCATTCCTGCTACTTTAGCAACTTGCCAGAAGATGGATTTTCTTCAGTAAGACCAATAATTCAATCGTGATCAAGGGCTGATTTAATTACAGGGGGGTGGAAAAAGAACCTATACATCATTTTCCTGGAAGCAAGACCCACACACCAGAGATCTTATGACAAAGCCTTTGCGTGCCAGCCCACACAGACTGCAGCTGTAGCAGCCAGAGGGGCGTCTGGTGGTGAATGCACTGACAGAAAACCCTCATTATCCAAACTGGGGAAGTGACGTGTATACTTCTTTTGTCTGCAAAGGGTGCAGGATGGACATGACTAACAACCAGAGAGCTGCTATTGTGGTTTGTTTGCCTCGGTGCACAGTTAGCTGCTAAGCTAAAAAACAGGCAGCTAAAAAAAAAATACCAAAAATAACTACTAGGGCAGGAGCCCAGAGAAAACTTAAAAATATATAGGATTGCCATTTGGAGCCTGGGATTTACCTAAACTGTTTGGAAATGGAACTTGAAAAAAGAGACCCTACTTTCCCAGTGGATCCACACAGAGACAGGGCATCTTTTGGCAGGAATTTGTAACTACCAGGGTAACATTTTGAGTGATTGTGATACTGGCTGTCAAGATCTCACATGTCTTTAGCTGTAGCAGATTGCTCCAGACTACTCTTTCCCTTTGCTTGAACGTGTGTCTGAGATTTTATCTGATAAAAAAACCCCATTTTGTTCTTTATGGTTACTGCAGTTTTGACCAATCTGCCAGCAAATCAGCCTTTCCAGCCTCTTTCTCTGCCTATTGAAAACACATCAAACAATTCCTTATGCCTCTAATGGGTAAGAGATGATGGCTAAGGCTTTCAAGTTCCTTTTCCAAAATATTCCATCTGTGTTTTAGTGAAAAAGCAAGTTCTTGGGACTTGGAGGAAGGGGGAGGGGCTGGCAGGAGATCTTAGCTGTCTCTATTATTTTAATAAAGTCAGCTAAGTCTCTTAGAAGTTAGGAGGGAAATAAAATGTAGTCTGTGTAGTGGTGGGGAATCCAACACTATAATCTCTGCGCTCTTACAGCATGTAGTTTGAAGCACGAAGCAGAAAATAAAGGATTGTCTTTAAAGAGTTAAGAGTTGAAAGAAGTTTACAGGTAAGAGTCAGAAGCATGATTGACAAATGTGAAAAAAATAACAGAGGAAGACAACAATAATAAAAAGACTAAGTAATGGAAGAGATTACTAATGGTTACAAAGCCAGACCTGTAACTAGATGCCTTCAAATTAACTCAGCACACACATCAAACATTGCCTTTTCTGGCCTTCACCTTTTGAAAACCTAGTTCTTTTCTTCTGAAATGTTCCTATATCATATCATATAACAATATGTGATTGTTAACAGAATTTGTTTTTCCTATCGTATGTATTGATTATATATATCGTTACTAATAATATAA